>BSAI01000108.1:6537590-6566947 GCA_036245035.1 Adrianichthys oophorus
ATTGTGAATCAGGAATTTGAATAATTTTGTTGTTTAATTTGTGAGCCCTGCTGCGGTTCATTCGGATGCATCCTCTTGTACACAACTAGATCCATGCACATCTCCAATACTCCTCGACATTTTAGTTGCACCGCTTATGTTAATTTGGGGGTGTGAGGGACTGTAAAGTAGCAGGAGAGAGTGTAAACGGAGCGGGGCGGGGTTGCTCCACACCATTAATCCCACCCACAACTCAGAGGTGAATTTCTAATGAATTACTGCCGCATATCCAGGAAAACAAAACAGTTTTTTTTTCTTTGTAAAAAATGTATAATCATAATTAAAAGACCACTGGGAATGCTTTGAAAACAGATTAAAAGATGATCAGAGACTGACTTTAAACTCTGTTTATCTCATTTTATGGATTCAAGGTGACATGTGGACAGTATGTGTAGTAGTGCAGTGAAGTAGTGTTGTCAATCAATTAAAAAATGTATCAGATTTATCACACTATTGGGTTGTGATTAATCAAGATTAATCACAATGTTTTACTAGGTACATTTTATGCAAAAATATGCAGCTTTTGAACAAAAACAGGCCACAGAGAAAATGTTTCCCTTCATTTTTATGGTCTGAATTTTTTTAATTTATTAAGTGTTACTCAGATATCCAAGAAGTGTAATTTGTGTGCACAAAACACATCAACAGTAAGATAAACTGAACTGGAAAGACTTTTCTGTCTGCAGTATTTCTCCAGCTCAGTGACGTGTTGTCGTGTTACAGTGGGCCGTATCAAATAGTCCGCCTTTTGTGAAAAACTCCAAAAGTAAGAAGAATAAAGTACTAAAAATCGATTGAACCTTTATTTTGTTTTGTAGGTGACCATGGTATAAGCAGGATAATGCCCGAGGAAGTGTACGTTTTCAGAAATTATCAGACACTGTGGGAGCCTGAACTATTCGACGCAAAGTGTAATTAATTAGTATTAGTAAATATTAATGCATTAATTTTTTTTATTAATTGTTTGTGTTAACAAGTTAACGTTGACAGCCTTAATATAAAGACAATCATGATTAGGAGCAAATCTATTTTCAAGAAAATAGTTTAATTCTCTTTTATTTATTTTCTAATCAATTTATAAATTCATATCTAAACAGATTTGACATATCTGTATTACTTAAATTGTCTTTTTTCCCTTGATATTGAAATTGCTTGAAATCAACAAATTGATAAATCAAGCAGGCAAGCAATCAATCCAATCAAAACATCTTAAAAGAAGCTCCTTCCTTTCTTAACTGCAAAAAACCCCTAGTTTTTTAAAAAATTCTTTTGTCTTTGTTAAGTTTTTCAGACATTCTATTCAGAATAGAATATGAAAGGATGGGATTGGATGGAATAGAAACGAAACTTTAGGGGAATTTACTTGGAAGTCTATTGCTCCATTCACCCATTACATCATTCCCACTGATTAAAACACACATTAAAATAACAAATAAGTAAAGAATGTGTTCAAATATAATAAATAACCCAATAAAAACAGTTGAAAACATAAAGAAAACAAACAGTAAAAAGTAATTCAGTGTGCCATGACACCCCTCAAAAAGAAAACACTTGAATGTTTAATTTTAGTCTAAAGGTCCATAAAGAAACATGATAAAATGATGACATTCTAAACACTGTAGAGTGAGAGGTTTCACTGTAATCATAGGCACTTTGAAAGTCACAAAAAAAGAAAAGGCTAATTGATGCTCCTCTTATGTTTTAGGTGTTCTAAGAATACAAGCACATGCATTTCCTCAGGCCTGAGTGAAACTGGGACGCAATAAGGCGAGGATCAGGGCACATATGGACATCGCGCAGCCTGCCAAACACATGTACAGTAATTATATGGTATGCTATGGAGCAAACAACCTCCAGCTCATTCTACCACAACCCAGTTGCACGTACGTGCTCAGCCCACCTCTGTATATTACTGTCAAACAGAATCACTATTTAGATAAAAACAGATTTGTGAATCTTATTTGATAGACTGTTGTTTTTCTGGCTGTAATAGAAGGCAGGAAAATAGGAAAAATGAGGGAAGGTATTGTTCTTTTGTGAGAGCAGACAGGAGGGTACATTTGAGGACAGCGTGGACCCTGTTACCTGATTCACCTCGCATTAGGTCCCCTTTAAATTTCCAAATTTAGA
Organism: Adrianichthys oophorus; assembly: GCA_036245035.1. Taxonomy (NCBI): domain Eukaryota; kingdom Metazoa; phylum Chordata; class Actinopteri; order Beloniformes; family Adrianichthyidae; genus Adrianichthys; species Adrianichthys oophorus. The sequence continues at coordinate 6,539,760 of BSAI01000108.1, forward strand.
AAACAGGCACCTTTCATATCTGCTCTTCAGTTTCACAAGTATCCAAAATATCTATACAAGTATGTTCAAGAAAAGGGAATTCTCAGACATGCTCCAGACAAGTTTTAACTAAAGAGTTTCACAACAGTTCTATTTTTTTTTTTTCAAAGAAACTCATCATGAAACAGATTACAGCTTGCATTTAGAAAAGCAAAGTGCTGTTGCCTGTTTGTCTCGTTTTTTTTTTCTGTTTTTGTGAAGGACTAGAAACCACTGAAAAGAATGAATAAATGGACCTCGTGCGAGAGAATGAGAGCCAAAGGCTTTCATATGAAAATCCATGCAAAAAAGGAAAATCGTCCAACCTAACTGCCGTTAGAGGCGTATTTATTTAGAAGCCCTGCAGGCACGTTTCATTTGGAAACAGAGCAAAGAATCAAAACTGGAATTATCTCCTCAGTCGGTCTGGAAAGAGTATATCATAAAAAGTAATCACAATCTGCAAACATCCCCAACTTTTTGCAGCTTTAAAAACACTCAGTTTCCACCTTCTAGACTCCACAGAATGAAAACACGACAAATTCAAGTGCTCATGCTTTTTGACAGATCACGTCGGCCTGTATTTTACTTTCACTGCAGCAAAAGTGAAGAAAGATGATGCCGATAAAATGCATCAGATGCTTTGTCACTTGCTGTAACAAAATTGTAAAGAATGAAGTCAGTTTGTGACCTAAACTCAGTTGAATTGAAGGCAGTCCTCAAAAAATTGTCAAGAATGAAGCACTTTCAAGGTAAAATATTCCCACCTTACATTCATCAGTAATGGTAAGCCAAAAAAAAAAGGGAAAACTCGAGAGAAAGGAACAGCGTTGCTTAAAAACATGCTAAAACAAGCTACTGCTTTCGGTCGCAGTGACCTCTAGAAACTAAATATATAATCATTATTATGTCTGGCTCCTGGGTTTCCAAGAAAATAAAACTGCTTTCTAGGAGTTTTCACTTCAAAACAATCTGGAAGACTTGATTCTTAAGCAGGTCAGCTAACTAAAAAAGATGAACCACATAAATTAAATATAAGTGCAGTTGAGATGCAAAAAAAAAGAAAAACTATTTACCAGAGTAAAAGAACAGAACAGAAAATAAACTAACAAGCAGAATCGCTGTTTTTAAATATAAAAAAATAAGCAAATATGATCGTGTAAACAGTGGAAGAGTTACGGTATGTCACAGAGTGTGTGTTATTTAGGAGTCACCTGCAATATTTCCCGTGTTTAAGGGTGAAAGTATAGAAAGAAATGATGTGGACAGAAAAAGGACAGAATCATTAAGACAGAGCTTTCTTAATGAGACAATAACTTATTTTAAACTTTAGCATCTTTTGGTAAATACTGTATACTTGGCAAAAATGATCCTTTTCACAACTATCTTCTCAGCTGTACTTGACCTTCGTCTTTCTGTTACATATACTATGCAGTTCTTCTTTGGGTACAGACTCAGAAAAGGTTCCAATCATCCAACCGTGTTGAACTGGATCTAAAATGTGATTGGGTGTGATATGAATGTCCCTAAATTTCACACAGAAAGGACCTAGCCAGGATTTTGAACCAGGGACTTTTCACTGTGAAGCGACAGTGTAACCCAAGTTGTGAACTTAAGAATATAAACTAAATCAAAAAGGTATTTTATAATCTTACCTTAGTCCTGTGTACTATTACTAGATTGCAGTTACAGTTCACTCTATTTATGCATTCAATCTTTGCTGGAAGTTGAAAAATATTTAATTCTAGTTCAGTACACTCTTCTGAATGAAAAGAAAAAAAAAAAAAGTACATTTATTTTTTTAAAACATGTATAACTTAAAATAGTAAGGCTTAAAAAACTTATACTAACCTAAAATATTATTTCTATTACTAAAATAATATTACTAACTTCAAATACTAATACTTGTATGAATGCAGTATTAATACTAACTTCAAATATTAATTCTATTACTGAAGTATTAATACTAACTTCAAATATTAATACTATTATTACTGAAGTATTAATACTAACTTCTGATACTACTACTACTTTTATTGAATTATTAATACTAACTTCAAACACTACAAATACTGAAGCGGCCAGCCGTGGTGCAGCGGAAGGATGGTCGACCTCCGATCAAAAGATGGGTGGATTCCTGCCTTATCCACCCATGTGTTGAAGTGTCCATGAGCAAGACAGTGTGAATAGATGGGTGAATGTGTGGAACTGTGACTGTAAAGCACTTTGGGCCTTCAAGAAAGGTAGAAAAGCGCTATACAAGTATACACAATTTACAAAAAAAAACAAATGATACTATTATTAAAATACTCAAACTAACTTAAAATATAAATATTAATATGACTACAATACTAAAGATAAGATAAAGATACTTTATTGATCCCAGCTTGGGAAATTTGTAATATTAACTTAAAATACAAACAAAAAAAAATACTACCATAAAGAATAACTATTACAATTGCTAAAATACAAATAGCAACTTTAATTACAAATATTTTAAAAAATACTGACACTAATACAAAGTACTAATATTACTTTTGCTAAAATACTTTAACCAACTCAAAATACTACTATTACAAAAATACTAATACTAACATAAAATACTGCTGTTACTAAAATACAAATACTAGCATAAAATTATAATATTTCTAAAATACCAATATGAACATAAAAAACTCAAAATACAACTATTATTACTGCTAAAATACTAATATTAACTAAAATAATATTATTACTAAAATACTAATAATTATACTAAAATATATTATTCTTTCCAAAATACTAATTCAAACAAAAAATAAAATTCAAAACAAATATAATTATTGCAAAAACACTAATACTAACTCAAAATACGATGAAGGCAATAACATACTTTAAAATATTTATATAATTATAAACAAATGATAAAATGTTCACAGCAATACTTTTCAATCACAGAAAAGAAATATTGTACTATGACTACTATCTACATTCAGGACATTAGATTTCTCACATTTGACTTTGAAATACAGGGCGCTCTAAGACGAAGAGTGGAGAGGCTTCAGTCAGCAACTAAATCATCCAGCTGTACAACAGCTGCAATCTGCAGTGACAACACAGCGCCTCAGTCCAGATCGCAGCTGACCTCCAACCTCAGTGTCATTCTTTTCACTCATCCTTCCACTCCAATGACTGCTGCCTGAGGAATGCCGCTCCAGCAGTCAGTCCAGAGCTCCCGCTCAGAATTCCCATTAATCCCTCTTCCCCAAGCCCACTTCCTTCCCCACAGCTGCTGGTCGGCCCGGCTTGCGCTAATAATAGGACAACAATGCCCGCCCCACGCCCAGACGCACCACTCCTCACTATCACTTTGTAGTAAAAAAAAAAAAAAAAAAAAACTAACATCTGAAACTCTGAGGTGGTTTCTTGGTTAAAAACACCCAAACTTTCCTGCAGACTGACACAAGCTTAGAAAAGTAACGTCATTGAATGAGAGGTTGTGGGACTGCAAAGGAATGGGGAAAAAAAAGCAATGCTTCAACTGACATTTCACTGAAAGAGAACAACTTTTTAAGTGCTTGACATTCAGTCCTCTGTGTGTGGGTAATCGACTTGAGCATGTAAACACATGTTAGCGGTGGAATGATGACGAGGGTGCACACTTCAGTGAGCTAATATCTACAATGGCACTATAATCAAGCTGGAAAACAAAAACAAAAAAAAACAGTCTCCACAACGTCAAAGGAGTTAAACACCACCTAAAAGACTGCACCAAAAAAGTCCAAAGGAGACTACTATTTCAGCACGGAGGAGGTGCATGAATGTCTGTCAGAGTCCAAGCCGCACATGTTTTTTCACTCTCTGTTGTCCCACTTGGAGAAGCTGAGGATCACATGTCGCAGCTCTTTGTGTCTCTCAGACAAACATTTCTTTAGCAGCGCTTGTATCCTCACTGTCTGTACTTTATGATTTTCCTTGACAGATCAGAGTGATAATCTCTCTTCTGCACGGGAAACTCTTCCCTCCACACACCTCCTCCTTTCCCCTCCCGCCTCCCTCCGCCATTCTCCGCAAGAAAGGAATCCCACAGAAGACCTCACAAGAGTTGGAACTCTTGTTCCCCCCTTAAAGAATTATAAGACAGTGAAAAGGGAGAAGAGAAGTGTGGAGCTGCTGCTCACCTCAGATGAGGTCCCTCCGGTGTCGACAACACTGAAGCAAAATCATCTCCGATCCACAGAGAAGAGCAACAAGTGGTTACTCCAAAAGTATTCCCCTCCCCTTTCACACTCCTGCTTCCTCGCTGTGTGTTCTCCTCTGGGCAGCAGGAGCAGCAGTGTGCTCGTGTTTGTGAGGCGTGTGCATGTGTTAGTGAGTGTGTTTGGTCCTTATGGACTCCTGCAGGGGTATTGACTCCCAACAGAACGCAGATCCTCCCCCTTCTCAGAATCATAGAGGGTGAAAAAAACTTAATTCGCACAAACAGAGGGCAGGAGAGAGCGCTCTTTGTCTTGCTTTACCTCACTTCCCGTCTCTGTCTTCAAACATCTCCCTGCTCCGCAGCCCCCCTCTCATAGGGCCAATGTGTGCATGCTCATGTACTGGGAATGCCGTCGTGCATCGGTGACTGCAGCTAGGGAGGAGGAGTAGGAGGGGTTTAGACCTCTGAAAGCTGAATTCCTATACCTCCCATCCGGCCAATCAGAAACGCTGCTGCGGCAGACCAAAAAACCACTGGGTTAGGCCGGGCCTCACGACCAAATCCCAGCTTTAAAGCATTAGCGAGGTTTGCTAGGTATGTTGCTACCCTCCACAGGGATCATCATTGTGGTTTTTAACCTCGAATCCAGCATGCCTCACAGAAGAAACCAAAACAAAGTGCTGCAAAAGTTCAAAATATAATCAAGAATCTCCACAAAAATGTCTTTTACCCCCAAAAAACACTGATTCGGGACAAAACCATCCAGGTAGCATGTGAGGTAAAGCAGGTCAAGCCTCTTTTGACATGTTTGTTATCTCAACTCCCACCCTAGTCTCCCCACTCTGCCCACAGAGGAACCCTCTCGAGTGTCTGCCCCAGTCAGACATTTGTCAAGGCATTTGTCTCCAGGAGCGACGGCACCCCCACCCCTCCCTCTCTATCCACTCCAGTTAACTAGAGGCTGCTTTTCTCCTCACTGTCACTCATCTGACCACTTTAGTGATGATCTCACAGCAAAACTCTGACAACTTGTTGCTCTGAACATAAACTGACAAAAAAAGGAGTGAATATCGGAAAAGGTGACCATAAAAACATTCAAGAATTTAGGCGAAACAGTCGTGTTTTAATTGATGTTCTGATGCTAATCTGTTAGCTTAACAGCCCTTTTGTTTGCAGACTTGGTGAAAGTCCCACTCCAATCATTCATTCATTCATTTTCCAATCCGCTTTATCCCTTTCGGGGTCACGGGGTTGCCGGAGCCTAACCCAGCTACTCATGGGCGAAGGCAGGGTACACCCCTGGACTGGTCGCCAGTCTGTCGCAGGGGCCACAAACACACACCCATGCACACTCACATGCACACCTAGGGACAATTTAGAGTGACCAATTAACCTATGAAGCATGTTTTTGGACGGTGGGAGGAAGCCGGAGTACCCGGAGAAAACCCACGCATGCATGGGGAGAACATGCAAACTCCACACAGAAAGGTCCCCCAGCCAGGACTTGAACCGGGAACCTTCTTGCTGTGAGGCAGGAGCGCTAACCACTGCGCCACCGTGCAGCCCCACTCCAATCATCTTTTGATCTTTTATAAAAACATTTAAGGCAGGATTGTTGGCGCAGAGTGAGCCTGCTTTCATTTCCCATCATCCCTTTGTTTACCGGTCTCCCATGAGCTTACAGCCCCTCGCACCCCAACCTAACATTAGTGGTGCAATGAAAATGGCGAGCAATATTGGAGTTATCCGCCATATAGTTTAGAGCCCGATGCCAGCTTGGACGAGGAAAACGAAGATGTTCATTGGTCTATTTGTCTACAAGTGGATGCACTGAAATGGAGCGGAGCAGGGAGCTTTTGGCCTGCAGATTGTGGTTTCTATGTCACAACTACACGCTTTTTCTAACTGCATTTTTTCGTCTGCTCCTGATATACAACGATTTGAATAAAGAAATACTAAGAAACGCCGAAAATGAGGCTTTTGTCAGAGTGGGTCTTTAAAAAGGTATGCCGAAAAGAGCTTTCACATCTCAGGTCAGTTTGGTTTGCTTTCACACTTGAGTGGAATGAATCTTCAAGAAATGACATGCATTTATGGCAGCTGTTCATCTGGGGGTGATATTTTCCAAAACAATAAGTCCCTGGAATCCTCTGACTATCATATAATAGAGCTTTTAGCTCATCACTGCACCAAATTTACCAACATCTTCCTTATTTGCACTTCTACGGATTCAAACTGTTGGTCGTTTTTTTTTCCACTCGAAAGGGTCTTCATTTGTATCACTTTCTCTGCTTAATTTCTACTATTTCTACTAAAACAAAAAACAGTAGGCTACCAGGAGTCCTACTTAAAATATGGATTTAACACAACAGGTGATTCCCACACACGAGTCGATTTGCATGACAAACATAACATGAATATCCAGAGGATGTTACCAGATGTTTGGTGTTCCCATGGTGTTATTTTATTTATTAGTATTAATAAATTTGCTCTCCATTCAATTACACTGTTTCTTTGTCATTTGGAGGGGAGCAGGAAGCTTGTGGCTTGCCGTAGTAGCTTCTGCGTCACAGCTAGAAGGTTTTTCCAACAGCCTTTTTTTTGTCTGCTCCTGATTGACGAAGGTGTAAATAAATACATTCTCAGAAATGCACATTTTAGCTCAACGTACTTAAGTAAAATTATAAAAACCATGTTAAAAAACACCCAAAACATGCTTTTTATTGCAGCGGGTGTTTAAAATCACCACAAATTAAGTTTTCCTGTTCTAAAGCGATCATACAAAACGTTCTGTTTATTGTTGTGCTTATTTGTTGCAACAGCAAAAAAGAAGATTAATTGTAGTTCAGTTACAGAAAAGCACATGTCCATGATGATTCAGTCAGTTGGCCCCTTTGCATAGCACATCTAAGGTGTTTTATACATATATGCCAAAAATGTCTAGTAATTTTCCATATACAAGAGTTTAATGAGAAGAGCAGACCAGAAAAACCTATTGATTTCTGGCATGTGAAAGGTAGACTCAGGGGAACAAAATATGTACAAAGAGCTTTTCAAATGGACTAACAAACACAGATGTTACTGCTCAAGGGGACTTAAGAGAATGACAGTAGAGAGAATAGAGATGGGGGGGGATTTGTACTGCCGGAAAGCAGTAAGCAAAGACAACCCTTTCTTATCTGGATCTACATTCAGACTGAATAATGGAGAAGTCTAGCTTCATTTTTCTCAGGTTTTTATGTAACAAACAATGTTCAGGTCCAACTGTACGGAGACAGAAAAAGCCGGTGATCTCATGAAACCCGAATCTGAGAGACGTGATCACATCAAACAGTGGGATTGAATCAATTCTAATCTGAGTGTCTGTGGCGATGCACCTCGTCCGTTCATGGGCAGATGAAGAGAAAAGAGAGCGCCCAGCCGGATGCATTGGACGTGGAATGCAAACATCTGCCGATTCACAGACAAAGGCTCTTGTGTGCGGCACGTGGGTCAGGCTGCTGCCATGCCGACCATGCCGCCAAGTGCGATTTGCGTGAGGTTTTCAGGGGGGAATTCAACTCATAAAAAAGCTTTTAACTGGGGCTTCCTGGAGAGAGGGGGTCTGACATGTGTACCACTCAGCGCCCAAAGCTCAGTTTTTATCTAACTGTCATCACAATTCATTCTTTTTTGTGCAGCATGTTCTTTAACTTTTCACAGTCAACCACAAAACAAATGAAAAGCCCACGAGTCTCATCTTGTAGAAAAGTATTGTCATCAGTGCTGCAATGTGGCAGATGTGACTGCACTGAGGGTTACTTTGATATCAACCTACAGCACAGTGTTATGGTGGAAACGATTTTTGAGAGCTTTCTTGTAGGGCCACTGTCATGAAAACGCTGTTTTTAACCTGTTCTTGTTGCATTTTCTGATGATGGAGGAAATAAATGAAGTAATCTTAGCTTAAATTTTGAGTATTTCTTTAAAGTGTTGTAAATAAGGAGAAGACAAAAACTTTTGTTTGAAGTCCTTGCTGGAAGCAATGCCAGAATTCCTTCAGGCTAAAAGAAGAAAACAGTCGGCTTGAAAACAGGACAGAGTCTCCTGACCTAAACTGTATCAGGCTGGTTTGAGAAGAACTGGAAACAAGATTGAAAGCAAAGCCAACTACAAGCTTTACATAATTGTGGGAACGTCTGGAGAAAAGCTTGGAAACATTTTCTGACAAATATTTTATTTTTGGGATAGAAAAAAAGTGCTATTAGCTGTTATTTCTACCAAAAGTGTGATGTTTGTACATTTTTCATACAGACTTTCAATCCTTTTTTTGCATTATATTTGAAAAAAAAGACTCAAAATTGGTGCTCTACACAATTTAGTTTAAAAGTTTGCTTTAAAATCAACATTGCATGTTTTGTGGATTTATGAACTTTAGAACATGTCAAGGCTTCAACACCATTTGTAATCTCTTTCAAAAGTCTTCAGTTTTGATTATGCCGTTTCAAGCCAAAATAATAATAATAATAATAAAAAATGTTATTTTCCAGGATGTAGTTTTTGCAGAGCGGCAGGAATTCATTAGAAGTTCGCCTCAGAATTGTAAGTGAGACTTTTGGCGTGGAGTAAGCCCACCCATACTTCCAGTCATCTATCTGTTTATATGATTTCCTGCTAGCTTACGGCCCCTTATAACCCCCAACCTATTAATACTAGTGCAACAAAAATGTCAAGCAACATTGGAGCAACTTGTCTACATCTGGATGCATCAGAATGAAACTGTTGTAGCTTCTCCGTCACACAAATACAATCTTTTTCAGACATTTTTTCTCGTCTGCTCCTGAGTCACAATGATTCAAAGAAATACTCAGAATAGGAATTTTAAGTTAAATTTTCTTCATATATGACCTGGAAATGCCATAAGAACATGAAAATGTCATGAGTGCGGGTCTTTAAAAGTTGCCACATAGTTTTTAGCATTTACACACCAATTAGCAGCAGACAGACAGGTGGGGATGGACACCAGCATTTACTTCTGCAGTGTCTGTTCCACAGCTAGTATTTTTTACAGACTTTTGGCAGTTGATACAGAAGTGCAACTGATTTAAATTGGAAGCCACCAAACTAAAAAAGATGAGCGCTGTTCAAGGTGCGCTCAGACTGGGACATTTTTCAAGCCTGAGCATTGTCAGTTAAGAGCAACAGTGGAAAGCAAAAAAAAAAAAAAAGGGGGGAATTAGGAAAAAAGTTGGAAAATGTCTTGTGAGCAAATGTTGTGAACTGATGAGTTGAAGCTACTAATCTATAGATGAGTCAGAGGACTAACAGGAGAACGTGTTGTCTTCTTCTTCTTCTTGCTTTATTTGTCTTTCTGGTTAGGACTTGCAATACTGCCCTCAAAGGAGAAGTTGATGTAAGTGCATGACACAAACTCAACCTAACAGGAGAGCGAACAGTTTGAGCTTTTCCAGACCAGTAAAACCAATTCCACGTGACTTGTTTAACCACTCAGAACACTTTCAGGGATTTTTCTGTCAGTATTGGCACTGACAGAACACTTGGATTACAACAGATTTGTGACCACAAAACATTATAAAAAACACTAAATATAATCATTTTCTTGTGGCTTATAAACTGAATTTACCAAAGTTCAATTAGAGAAAAAAAATCTTTTAGTATGCATGCTCTGGCTGACCTTTCCTTTTTACATCACAGAGTCAATATTTTTCTTCTCTTGTTCTTCTGCTTGTTGCCTGAACTTTCTCAGCCTTTCAGGCGCTCTCAGCCCAGTGTGGTTCCGACACAGTCGCAGAAGATTTACAAGGACGTGAAAATCACATTCCCTACGTAAATTTGGTGCAAGAATGTTACAGCCTCTGTGTTTGGCTGGGTTTCTTTCCATTGCACTGTACAAGTCGTGTCTGGATGCCTAACATTTATAGCATTCGCAGCACAGCCGTATGCAATCATTTAATAACTTTCAGGAGCTCCCCATAGTTTCTTTGTCTGTTTGTATTTTTCCTTGTTTACACACTCCTGATTCGTGTTTCTCGGAGTCTCTCAGCCTCCATGGAGGTGCTCTGTTGACTGACAGGCTCATATCAGGGAGGCTTCCTGACAAATGGGGCCAAATGGACTCGAGCCATGATGCTGCTGGCCACAAGTCAAGTGTTTAGACTTACAGCTTAGAACAGACTTTAAAGATATTTATACACACCTCTACTAATATTTAAGAGCAACTTGCAGCAGAGAACATTTTAGCTAGCACTTTTAACTAACATGAAAAGGTATTCTTGAAATTGTGAGTTTTTTTTTTTAACAAAACGTTCTGCTCGATTGGTAAAGATTTTTTACAAAATCATGAAGTGCCGTTAAAGTCCCACTCCAGTGATATTTTTTTTCTATTTTAAAATAGTTTCCAGTGCTCTTTTAATTATGATCATGCAGTTTTTAGCAAAATCAAAAAGCCTGTGTCATTTATTTTCTGCAGCGAAGCAGGAGTTCATTCAAAATTTGCTTTTCGGTTTTGGGCAGGACTGTTGGTGAGGAAGTTAGCCTTGCTAATTTCCAAGCATGCCTTTGTTTACACTCTCTTCCAGCAGCGACAAGCGCCTCCCAAGCTAACATTAGCGCAGCAAATGTCCGCTACAACCTGTTGCCCGTAGCATGTTCATTGAAAAAGTATGTGTGAGCTTTTTCACTCTACGAGCTCACCTAGCAGTCTACTTTCTTGCTAGTTCATTTGGGCCATCTGGACACCCGTGCAGATTTGTCAATTTTTCACCCATAGACAGATCCCTTCCCGCTTAAGGGCCATTGTGACTAAAGCGTAACCTTCAGTTCAGTTCCACTTTGGTTTTACATAAAATGTTTGCATCTTTGTCTTTTCCCATTTCTTTTAATTTATTTGCTACTTTGCAAAACGCAAACAGCTCATACATTTCTCTTGTATAGCTGTCAGTCTGCAAAATTAATATTTTCCCCCTCTATCTATATTAGGAAACATGCACAGCTTTTCCAAAGATTTCAAAACACTGCAACACTGACCCAAAATCTCATCGACTGCAACTACCGAAAATGTGTTGGAGAAGTATTATCATCAGATATAAAAAAAAAAAAAAACAAGAAGTAAATGAATGCAAAGGTGAGGTTTTATTCCCAACCTTCAGATTTAGATTTTTTTATATGTACTTTGTGCACAGCATCGGATATGTAACACCGAATGAAATTCTGTCATTCTGACAACAAAACTGTGTCTGGACACCTTATTGCTTAAGTGCTTTTATAATTTATTAATAATAGGATTTCAATTTTCATAGGACAATTTCTCTTTTTTTATATGGGATTGCTCTAATTTGAATCCTTATCCTATGCAGAATCTACTGGCTAACTCTTAAAAAAAACATTCAATCCTGCAAAAATCAAAGCATCAGAAAAGCTATAAATTTAAAAAGTTTTAACTTTGGTGTGTGTGATGTATTGCATTTATGTAATCTGTCAAAGTAAATAAGATTGTGATGGTTAGCAATCTAATGTAACCTTTAATGATTTTTTATCTGTCCAAAGGCACCAATAAATGTTATGTTGCAACTTTTGAGTTGATATAATCACACATTTTAAAGCATTTCTGTAAATTTAGATAACCAGGATTTGCAACAGCTAAGAGATTTGCAAAGAAATAACCAATAAAAGTTTAAAACTACAACCTTTTAAAAGATTCTGTAAAGTATTACAGTGGTCCCTCAATTATCGCCGGAATAACCCAGGATGGATGAAATCCAGGAAGTAGTCCACTTTATTTTATTTTATAGATGTCAAGGCTGTAAAACCCCTTGCTACACTTTCTCCGATCGACAAGATTATTTTCACACTTTCTTGCGTAAACACTCCCAAAGTTCAAAATTTCCTTTAAATAAATAATGAAAAAAATAAAGTCCATTATTACAGAATGAAAACTGGGGCTGAATCTGAATTCTTCCCTTCTCCCTACCCCTACAATAGGGACATTTTGAGTCGAAGGGGTGTCTGAAATGCATTTTTTTAAGTTACATGGGCTTATGTGACAGTAATTTGTCCAATGGTCGTATTCACTATTTGGTGGACAGACAGCCTTTTTGTAATCATTTCTGACTATGGTAATCTGGTAGGTCTATTAAAAAAAAAAACAACACATTTTGTCATTCTAGGGACTCCACAACAAATGAGGAGGCTAACTCAGTTCAGGAGTGAAAGCCAGCAGCTTTTTTTGAAATCCAAGACCTCTTTGGGAATAAGTTGGTGTGTGCATGTGTGTGTTAACTTACCACTGAGTACATTTTGTGTTTGTGGGGTGTGTGTGCACGTGCAGGTGTGCACGTTTTTTTTTTTACATCTTAGTAAGAGTTGACTCATTCGTAATAACAATTTTTTGCTTACGAAAACAGAAAACTGATTATGGAACTGGTGCTTGAAGGAAAGGTCACTCCTCAGCAAGTCTAAAAAAAATGGGAACATCTAAAAAAATAAATACAAGGTGAATGACCCTGTCCTGTCATAACCGGGTTTATTTGTCTTTTGCCCACTTCTCTCACATGTTCTTTAATTTAATTATTTTTAATAAAATCTGAATATATGCTTCATGTGCACATCAATTGATTTGTGCAAACATTTTCTTTAAATAAACTCAATTTGTTTTTGTCTGTTTACTTATGTGATGTTTGCAGGAACTCAGGACACCAAAAACAGGTTTGGGGACAGACAGGCGAGAGGATACCGCTGCCTCGTGGCAATGTTTTAAAGATATGCATGCGGCGCTGGGTGGCAAGCCATCGATTGATCCCCTGTGTTGATGCTCTGTGAACATCGAAGATAAACCAAGTGTCCTGGTAAGTCATTGTTGACTGCATGTTGACATCATAGTTAAGCATAGTAATGTGAATGTCATTTATGAAACAGAACAAGCGGGGGCATCAATAAATGAGCCCCCCAGCCAGCCCACCACCTCAGCAGCAGCAGATCAATGACCACCTCCAACCCCGTCCCCAAGAAAACAAAAGAGGCTGGTTGTCATTGAAGAAGGACGGAGCCAGGGAGGAGAGAAGGAATGAGGAAAACAGATTTTAGGGAGAGACTTTTCTCACTTCTGGAGAATATTTTGCAATAAAAATCAAGTTTTTCAAGTTTAACTAATTTATGTTTAAAATTTACAGTTAAATATGTTAAAGAATGTTTTCCACAACTTTAATTCTCCGTGATTAAACGTATTAAATGATTGATCCCTGAAATGATTGCAGCCAATCTGCCCATTGTCGGACTTCCAGATCTTTCATTTTGAGCCTGTGGCTTAGGGATTAGCTAAAGTTGAACTTCTTCTGCCACAGTGTCATGGTCAGGCTCCATTAGGTCTCCAATTTCCAAACACACATTGTGCAGGAAGGCGCAGAAAGCTATGACATGGAGCGCGAAGGTGGGTTTTATTTCTATGGCTTTAAAAAGTGAAGACCTCCATCGTGTTTTCATCATACCAAATGCCCTTTCATTTATGCTGCGTCCCTTGGAGTGATGAAAATTAAAACATCTTTCAATTACGTAATTAACAGGCTCTCTGTATGGAGTAATAAGGCATATTGGTGTATCAAGGCAGGGATGGCCACCATCTCCTAAAGAATATAGCCTTGGACAAGGTATGTTGCTATCCTATAAAAAAAGGCTGTTTTTTAACAAACGAGTGTCAATAGTGATTCTGGGTAACAAACAAAAATGTCCAAGAATTTACCATTAAAATCACAAATGGACTGCATATTTATGGAATACAACCGTTTATGATTGAGATAATGTATTCTGCGCTGTACAGGGGCTTGATTCTAATGTGGGAGCCATCAACTGAAGCTAGAATTTTTTCAGACGCAGGGCTTGCAAAAAGTCGAGCAAAACTCTGTCCCGCAGTATCCAGTTATGCACGTGATGGGAAAAATAGCCTTTTTCAAGCTGATACTGAGCATTTTGTGAATGATATCATGAACTGTTGACTTTGGCACATGGAAAACAGTTGAAACAACACAATATGAGAGTCCATGAGCTAACCAGTAGACGTACATGATGAGTTCAGAGATTTTTGGTCCCGATCCTCTATGACAGGGATAGGCAACTCCAGGCCTCGAGGGCCGCAGTGTCTGCATGATTTCCAGATATCTAAGCCATACTCATGACCGATGACCTGGTTCAGGTGTGTCCAGCCAATTAGAACATGCCAGAGCTTGGTATGTTGGAAAACATGCAGAAGTGCCGCCCTCGAGGCCTGGAGTTGCAACAAAAACGTCGCTCTCGCTTATGTTTTACTGATGACCGGCAACTATTTATGACGTCGTCAAGGGGTAGGGTCGTCTAAAAAAACGGACACACTATTTCCAAGACACTTTTCGAAAAATCTCTGTTTAGAAGACTAAACGTAGGGGTAGGAAGAAGGGAAGAATTTGGATTTGGCCAAAGATCTGCTCGGGATCAAAGATTTATGTAAATGAATAAATGCATTCCATGCAGGATATGTGACAGGGAGATTAATTGACAATGGTCTACAGCCAATTAGGACACAAAGCACTGTAAAAATAAATACTTTTTTTTTTTTAAAGTGCAAAAATGCACATTGTAGAGAGGAACCGCTGTGAGCCAGAAGGACCCTGACGAAAAGACCAGCAACATGTCGTTTCAATGAGCAACGAACACAGAAAAACCTACATGTGTTCAACACAGGCTTTGCCACAATAGAAGTTTATAGATGGAAACAGGACAGACTAAACATCATATTTTCATCAGTCTCTAAACCCTTTAAATAATGTTAATCTGCTTTGGCAGCAACTTCACAAAGTGAAAGATTTCTCCAGCGGACAAGAATAAATTAACCATGAGGTCTGCTGAAATACAAGATTATAACTCTTAAGCAGACAATCCACATCCCAAATCGACACGCATTATTGTAGCCAGGTCAGGCAGAGTTTTAGCACATGACAACACAAGCAACAATAGTTCTTCTATGTAAAGCTGAGAGTTTTTTTGGGGTTTTTTTCTGATAGAGCCTTGCAGCATTCTTACCCACAAGGCCACAGTTTCATCTGGATATTATCTGTGGATTTTAGAAGCGTGGATCTTCTTCAAAAGGAGAACTAAGAGGAAGCCTCTTGTCTTTTGGAAAGTGCTCAAAGGAATCTCACCTGGTTTAATCCCCCTTAAGAAGAAAAGTTGAAACTCAAACACTTTAAAAATGCCCCTCGGTTTCTGTACCCACGAAGCAAGCGCTCAACCTTTCTCATCTAGGACAAAAACATGCAGACCTATTTACATGTCAATGAAGGCCATGGCTAAGGACCGTCTCTTTTTTCTGTCCTCCCTGTAACCTCCTGATATTTCTTTATTTTTCTGTTAGACAGAATGTCAAAGTGAATTCTTTCTATTATTTTCTATATTTGAAATTTTTTTAAATGTTTTTTTGGTAAAAAGTTGCGAATATCCAAATTTCCTGTTTAAATACACGAGAAAGCAGCAGGGGAAGTGCCTCCCCTGCACCCAGCACACTGGAGCTGCAGCTACCGCATGCACTTTACTAATTCAGTCTTTCTACCATCATAAAAGATGCTTTTATTTTTGTTACCTCATTTGCTTATTTCTCGCCATCTGTCTGATTACATTGCTGCCAGGTTGTGACTCATTTAATCGTTTTTATGCACTAAAAATGTGCATTTTAAATTCAGTTGAGGCACGCAGTACGCCTGCCTTAAGACAGAGGGCGCTGGTGATGCAAGAGAAAGTGAGATGGTGGCTAAAGAGTAATAGAATTAGTGGAAGAAGGTCAAGAGCAGCCGTCCAGTTATTGTATAATATTATTTAGCATCATCTTCTAAGTGGAGGATTGTGTCTAAACTCAGGAATTTGTTTAGACACGTCACTCAGCAGGAGTGGCGCATGCACCTTATTTATAAGAGAACGTAAGTCAATATTAACTATTTTTATGATTCTTTTTTCTATGCAACAGCTTGTAACGAAGAAAAATGTTGAAATGGAATTTTAAAAAACGCACTTCAACTATTGCCAATCAAATGGTGAATAAGCTACACCGTAGGGTTCATATGTTGGTAACTCTGACGTCAGAGCCTCAGCAGCCATGAACCTTTCCTTACTTCTTGTTCTTTAACTTTGCTTAAAAAAACAGTTTAAATTGACAAAGATTCGTGGGCTCCTTAAAACACTTTTTACAGTCTTAAAATAGTCTCAAATAACTGAAAATGTTCCTGAGGAACAATGGAGCTGATGAACCAACCAGAACATAAGAAAATTATAGCATTTTGCTACTGGGCAAGGCCTTAAAAATATCCAGTATTTCAATGTAAATAATGATTTAATGTAATCAGATCAGGATCAGCTCAAAGTGATTGAAACATCAAATAGTAAATGAAAAAAGTGTAAACTTGCAAAAAAAAGTTTTTTTTTTTTTTTTTAAATGCCTTCTGTATCTCCCAATGTCAATAATGTTCCAGTAGCCAATGGGCTCAAAGTCCCACCCCCAGAATAAGTTTGGACACCAAAAACCAAAAATTCTGAATCGAAACTGTAAATTGAGAATTGAAAGTGAAGCGATAAAATAAGAAAATAAAAAATCTGCTACTTCCAAGTTTAAAACTGTTCATTTTTTCCCCAAAAATGTAGAATATATTTTTCCACAAAAATGAAAAACTGTTTTAAACTCAAAAGTGCACATTGTAAACTTCAAAGAATATTAAACATTTTGGAAAAAAGTGAATTGGAAAAATGTAAATAAATATGAATAAATACAGAAAATTAAACATATAATCAAGGGGAAAAACCTAGGGGAAAAAACAGCTCCTGTCTTGTACTATAAAAATGTTTTTTTGCTTCTCTCCCTCTTTAATTTCTGTGCTTAATTTATAATTTCAGTTAAGAATATTCATTTTTGGTGCCATGCCTAATTTCACATGGGGGTAGGGCTGTGAGCTCATTGGCAACCGGTACATAGTTGACATCGAATGACAGAAGTTCTGATGATGTCATTTCCTGGCCAGAACAGAAACTGTTCTCAGTGCAGCCTGCATCATTAAAATTCCTTTTTTGCAAATGGACAATATTTATTTTTCAAATTCACAATCTGGTTTTTCATTCACTTTAAGCACATCCAGATTTGACCCCATTTGTTTTTTAAACCTTACAAATATAAGGTTTATATGCATTGGTAAACCTTTTAGATCAAAACTTTTTTCAGCTGTATCTAAATAAGAGCAATCGTGTACAGCTCCAGTCTTTGCAGACGATTGTCCTACTTGATCTGGCTTCTATTGAATACCTGAGGTGGATTTTCTCAGAAGCTTCAAAGGCAGGAGTGTCCCCAAGAGACTGTGCAATCATTGAGCCATTGTACTTCAAGAGCTGTCTGAGCACAGTTCTCAAGACTCAGATGTGGGACACATCAAATGGGGTCTTCAAAAGTGTCTGAATGGAATAAAGCTTTGACATCAAGTATATGTTATTAAATGCTGCGTCTACAGGTTATTAGACAGACAAAGTATTCAAAGTCCCACTCCGATCATCTTTTGATCTATTTTAAAAGTGTTCCCAGTGGTCTTTTAATTATGATTATGCTGTTTTTAGTGGCGATGTCAAATTATCGCATTAACTGCGATTAATTGATTACAGACAAATTAGCATGCTATTTTTTATCTATGGCTTTAATCACATTTTTAATCTATAACTATTGTCGTGTTCTTGAGTATAAAAAAGGGATCAACTGTTTACTTGTATGAGCATTTGATTTGAACTCTGCTGAAAACATGTCTTACACGCGCGGCGCATCCATCGCTGCTGTGACATCATCAATGTGCGACTTTGTGGTTTTTCTCTTTTATTTGTAACTCACATCTAATATGTAAGGGATAAAGCCCAACGAGGTGCTCGTTATCAGAGATTAATGGGGTATGCGGAAGATGCATTTTATCCGACGGTAAACTGTGGAACATGTCAATATATGGAATATGGTTATAAGACAAAGTTTGTCGTAAATATTTCTTGATTGCTCAGAAAAGTGCTCCTACTTTTTTATGTATTCGATTGGAGTGACATTTGGGGAAAATAAAGGAAATGAGAATGTTCTATGAAGTCATTAAGAACTGGAATGTGTCCAATTACACATTTTGTTTTCTGTGGAATCTCAATGATTTTAATCACATAGAGGAGCTAAAGCAGGGATAGGTAACTCCAGGCCTCGAGGGCCACATTCCTGCATGTTTTCCACCATACCATGCTCTGGCATGCTCTAATTGGCTGGACGAACCGGAACTAGGTCATCAGTCATGACTAGAGCTTGGATATCTGGAAATCACTGGCAACTGCAGCCCTTGAGCTAAAGCGTACAAAGAGAAATATGGAATTCTGTATCCATATGGACTGACATCTAAGTGAAACCATTATATCTAAAAAGCAGGGTGGCATTAGCTGGTAATGCAAAATACTCAAAGCATGATGGTGATTCCAGACACCAATGTGGACATGAAAAAGCGTGCTTTTGTCTAATCCTGGAAAACAGCAAACCCTTTCTATGCTGTGCAAGTCTGAGGGAAAACTGAAACCAATGATTTATTGTTGGTTTGGGTCTCATTTTTTATTTCATAGTAAACTTTCTTGTTTTACAGGTGTGTGTATTATGAAGTAATGTCAGGCTGGTAAAGGAATAGATCAATGTTACTGATTCTGCAGCTGTTATTTACTTTGAGAGATGGAGCCCAATTGCACAACTTCTGTCTTTAACTTCAGTTTCCTCTGCCCATTCTTCATCACGGTTGTGGCACACAGCCCGGTGCATACAACACTAGATCAGACGCCACTAAAAAGAAACTATGGCCTCTTGGAAATATGCTCCTCGTTGTTTCATTCTCTTAACCACATTCTTCACCAGCAGCACAAGAGCTGGTCATGAAGACCGAAGCTTTTCTGTCATTTTTTAATTACCCAGTTTATGCTAGAACAGTTTGAGTAGTGGAGGAAGAGTGGCAACTAAAAAGAGGAGAAAGGAAAATACTCGCCAACACTAGAGTCTAGTGCTCCCTGGAATTATTGGTGTACATAACTCCCATTCTGTTTCTCCTTGTCTCTATCCCTCTGTTTCCTACATTCATTCCTTCGCCCTGCTTTGAGTCTCCCAACAAAAAACACCCACACTCTGTACCGTACAGCCTACAAATACACACATTCACACAGCCGCTGAATGATTGGGCTTCATTTGAGGAGGAATTGCACACCCACAGCTCTTGCACATGCTGATTATGTTTAGATTCAAAGATGAGGGCTTCCTGCTCCATGAGGATAACCCTAAAAATGGTAAAAAAAAAAAATAATAATAATTCTAACAAAGAAAAAACTACCCAATATAATAGACATTTTTGAAGGGTTACAGTGCCAAAACCTGAAAACTATTAAGACATTTTACAAAATGTTCCTAAGTCTCAGAATATTTTAACAGGCGGTTCATTTCATCATGTCGTTATGTAACTGCCTTCACCCTTAACTCTGTACCAACAGTTCAGACTGAAGTCTTATTCATAACTGACCACAGAGGCCCAAGTCAACAGCTAAGCAGCCAAATAACCATAAAAGCTAGCTAAAGGGGAAACCATGTGACTTCACGAGCGCAGTCTTCAACTTTTCCATGCCTTCACTTTTATCTTCTCATCCTCCCCTCTGCCGAAAATCGTACTCACCCTGCTGCACCTCTTGGCTGGTATTGGTGACGGGGTCCATGTTAAGTTCACAGCCTGACGAGAGCCCAAATCAACACATCCATGTCCTGAATGAGGAACAGATAACTCCAACTGGAACTAGCCTTGCCGCTGCTGCGCCTCCAGTCAGTATCACTGGCTCGGGCCTGGCCCTGCAGCCTGCCAACTCAGCTCAGGCTTCTACCACTGTGTTACATCTGTCTGACTGAGCCCCTCTCTGGAGAGCTGGGAGTGAGAGTATAACAGCCCAGAACGGGAGGGAGGAGACAGAGGGGCAGTTTCCAAATGGAACGAGACAGATGTAAATGGAAGGGCTTGTGGCTGCACAGAGGGTTTTTCCTTTGGATAATATGAAGCTTGCGCATATTTTGTCTCATTGAAAAGATATAAACCATATGACACGCATGATTACAGCTTGAAAAAAAAAAAGGTAAAAAGATAAAAAGATGCTGTTGTGTTCGGAGTTCCACATCAAGTTTTTTCAAACTGTGCAGGACTGAGGCTCTTTTCCAGGAGTGGAGAACTCTTACGCCATGTTCACAATGGCCTCGGTAGAGTGCTTTCCAGTGACCACTTCCAATGAAAAGTCTCAGAAACAGACGTGTGTCCATGTTCTGGGTTACCACAAAACTCTCACAGTCATGCGTCGCTACGCAAGTTTTAAGTCAGTCCTTTCAATTCACAGAATAATAAAAAGCATATACTTGCATATGTATACTTACTACCCTCTAAGAAGACCCTAAGCCATTTACAGTCACAGTCCCATTCAGCCGAAAACACACGCATTCACACACTGATAGCAGCTCCGCAGCCAAACACTGGCGCTAACCTATAACCACCAGAGGCAATGTGAGGTTCATCGCCTTTCCCAAGGACACTTTAACAAATAGGAAGGCAGGGCAGGAACCGAACTTGCAACCTGACCAGAGATTGACCAGCAGCCTCTGCACCACAGGAAGGCCAACAGTTGGAAAATTGATCATGAAGGAGATGTTAATAAGTGCGGTTAGTGCCCGGCCAGAATTCTTTCATACATCGGTATAGAGCTGTTACAGAAAAACTGTGAGCACGTGCGCTAGTGTGGGCTAGCGACAGTCCAGTGTGAACACTGTAAGCTAAAAGCTAAAAGGTAAAGATCCCATGTTCAGCATCGCGCATTCGCGCATCTCATGCCCGGTGTTAACCATTAAAATATGTTGCCAACAACTTTAAAAAAAAAAACAACAACAAGGATGAAATGAAAACTGGTGCAAAACAAAAAAAAATCTTTCCTCCATGCCTGCTTTGCTGCTCTCTAGTCTTTTGAGATATGGCTAACAAAAAAAAGCAAAAAAAAACACAGTGGTGATTCTCCCTAGAAAATGGCACAAAAGAGGACATTTTGAATTTATGACTCGAACCTCGACTGTACCGATGTTAGACCAATTACTTCCTCACCAAGGCATTTGCTCTTGCATAAAAAATTAAAAAGTCCATCTCAAGGTTGTAAATGCATTCCAGTTTCTCTGTAGAACCTACTGTAAAGCAGCTCACATGTCCAGCACCATAATTAAATTTGCTGACAACGCAACTATTACCCAGTTTCTTTCACTGAGAAATGAGTCAGCAAACACGAGATATACAGAGTAACCTGAGATAAAGAGACTGTCAGCGTAGTGTTCAGTAAACAACCTGAAACTGTACACCACAAAGACCAAAGAGGTGGACCGAAGGAAAGACGACGCAAAACCAGCTTAGCCCAACACAAATGAGGTAAGTGTGGAATGGTCCTAGTCAGCTGATTGGAATGCAGTTGTCCGAAAAGGCACAAAAGCCTCTCCGTTTCCAAAGAGTGCAAAAAGTACACAACACAAGCAGAAAGCCGCTGATGACCTTCGTGGGCATCTACTGATAGTCAGATAATATGCTCATCTCAGTGGCAGGCAAAAATGAAGTGGAAAGGCTTGTGAAGCATCTGAAAACTTAGCAGCTGTCATTTACTCCATCTAGAAGACATTTTAAACTCATTACAGCAGCCACACATATTGAGGTCACTACACTAGATTGACGTGATTAAAAAAATAATGCGCTAAAATGTCTGTAATAAATATAATCGCAATTAACGCGAGAGTGTTGCCTGACCGGGCTCACCCAATGTTGGAATTTTGGAGAGGCCTGGCACCCAAGGGCAAGGACCAGAACCTGCACCATTGAAACACGGACACCCCCAGGCTCAGATAGTTTGTGATCCTCTGCTCATGGTCTTACCAGAGTACTTAAGGATCCCTCTCCCAAGTGGGGAGAAGGCTGTCGGGCATAGGAGGCCCTCACCCAAGAGGCTCGGCCGCCGTTGCTGAGGGCCTTGTTGCCAATGCCATGGATGGGGTAAGGGACAGAAGATCAGAGGTTCCACCTTCCTTGTGTAATATATGTGTATGGGGTGTATTTGTAGGGGTGTGTGTAACAAAGGGGGCAGTTAAAATTGGCGAGTATGATGAGATGTGATGATGATGAGATGATGAGATGAGTGAGATGCTGTGAGTATCGCGAGAATCAACGAGACGTGTGTGGTGAGTCAACTTGGCGGCGCGAAAGTGGTTGAACAAACATTTCCGTCTGCTTTTCTCTTTCCGCCATATAAGTCATAATTACAACAATATTCATTAAACCTCTAAAAAGATTATTAAGTTCTTGACAGCCTGGAGGACATGGAGAGCTTCATAAACGAGTGTTACAATACCTTCGTCATGGGGAAGACAAACACCACCACTCCTTCCTCCAAACGCGGCCGTCCTGAAGACTCTCCCGGGGCCGCCTCTTCTCCAGGCAGCGGCATCAGTGAAATCCTGGAGTCCATAGATAAAAAGCTCTCCAGCCTTGATTGCCGCCTGAACCTGCTGGAGATTCTCCATAAAGAGTTCCAAGGCCTGCGAGAGTCCCTGGAGTTCAGCCAGCAGCAGGTGCAGGAGCTGCAGGAGAACCAGGCCCTCAGAGAGACCGTCCAGACTCTGAGCAGCGACACCGCTCGTCTCTCTGAGGAGAACCGCTCCATCAAGGAAACCCTCCTGGATCTTCAGGCGAGGAGCATGAGGGACAACCTGGTCATCTCTGGGATTCCAGAGGAGGCGGGAGAAGACCCGGAGGCCACGGTGAAGTCCTTCATGGAGAATCAGCTGAAGCTCCCCAAGGAGGAGGTCCAGAAGATCTCCTTCCATAGAGTGCACCGACTCGGAGGAAGGAGGTCTGATAACCAGCGTCCGAGACCCATAGTGGCTAAGTTCGAGCACTACAAACAGAAGGAGCTGGTGAGGAGCCGCGGCCGGGAGCTGAAGGGAACACACTTCAGCGTCAACGACCAGTTCCCGGCGGAGATCCTCCGGCGCAGGAAGATCCTCCGGCGCAGGAAGATCCTTTTCCCGCTGAGGAGGAAGCACCTCACCGCCGGGTCTCGAGCAGTAGTTTCTGTAGACAAACTCTTCATTGATGGACGGCTCTTTCGGGACCCCGAGATCACCCCGTGGCTGCGCTGAAGACCCTCAGATGCTGCGATCTGAACCTCCATAATGCGCTGATGAAACCGACTAAACTGATTTAAATTAATGGAAAATCAGCTCATCAATCATCCACACCTCCATCTCGTCAAATCAGTTATTTCTCTCCCCTCTCATGTTTATGTTGTTTTGTTGTGTTTGTTTTTTCTTGTTTTTCTTTTCTCTTTTCCTCTTTTTATTCCCCCCCCCTCCTCATATTTAAATCAACTAAAGGCAACACATCCCTGGTAAGTACCCATTTACTCATGCACGAGACATGCGCGCGCACGTACACGCGATCCCGCACACACTCGCTGACACACCACAAACACCTCACATAGGCTCATATAGGACACACACAACAAGTAACTCACACAGCCAGAAAACATTCACGCGCACAAGCACACAGCGCTCCTCTGCGCATTGGTCAGCGGGCACGCGCACAGGACTCACAGACGCATGCGCATTACTTAGCATAACACTTCCAGTCAGTGTAGTCATGTCCAGTCTGAACATCTTTAGCTGGAATGTGCGTGGACTTGGCTCTGGGCCAAAGAGGCTGAAAGTTTTCAACCATCTGAATGATCTAAAAGCAGATCTAGTTTTACTGCAGGAGACCCACTTATCCAGATCAGCTGATCATCTCCTGTGCTGCTCACAATTCCCATTCATCTACTCAGCTAGTTACAACTCCAATCAAAGAGGAGTTGCTATTTTGATTAATAAAAATATGACTTTTACTCATAAGAACACAATTGTTGATCCAGAAGGCAGATTTGTAATTATTAACATATCAGTTCAGAATAAAGACTTCTGTATAGCCAGTATCTATGGTCCCAATGCTGATGAATCCTCCTTCTTTCACAGATTCTTCACCTCACTTTCGGTTCACGCTGACTCCACAATAATTATAGGAGGAGACCTCAACTTGGTCCTTGATCCTGAACTTGACAGACTCAGCACAGCAGGACACCCGCGCACATAGCGGTCTGCAAGTATTTTGAAGCAATACATGGATGAGTTGGGTCTCTGCGACGCTTGGCGCTCATGTCATCCAAACACTAAAGGGTTCACTTTCTTTTCTCCAGTTCACCACTCACAGTCTCGCTTAGACCATTTATTAGTCAGTAATTCTCTTTTAAAAGATATCAAGGATTCCAACATTCATCCAATTATCATTAGTGATCATGCACCAGTTTCTGTAAATATTTCTAGAGATATTCCCACACCTTCAGGCTTAACCTGGAGGTTTAACACTTCTCTGTTAAAAGATCAAGAGTTTATCCAATTCTTTAAAAAAGAGTGGGCAACCTTCCTAGAATTTAATGATACTCCGGATATTTCACCATGTGTTCTTTGGGAAACAGCAAAAGCAGTGATGAGAGGAAAAAATATTTCTTATTCAACAAATAAAAAACACAAAGAGAAAGCAGATTTATTAGAAATAGAAAATAAAATCAAAGATCTAGAGGCTGCTTATGCTGCTTCTGCACAAGAACGCATTCTGGGAGATCTGAAAAATTTAAAGCTTCAGTTAAATGACATCATCAATAAACAAACACAATTCCAAATACAAAAACTTCGACTCGAAAATTTTGATAACTCAAACAAATCGGGTAAATTTTTAGCCAATCAGCTTAAAATTAATAAAGAAAAATCACAATCACCTCTATTATGGACCACACAGGAACTGTCACTCACGAACCGGTTAAAATCAATAAAACGTTTAAAGATTTTTATAAAAACCTATACACATCACAGGTCAATCCATCAGAACAAAGTATTAACTCATTTCTTAATAATGTAACTCTACCCAGATTAAATGAGGATCAAAGCTCAAACTTAGACTCTCCGCTCTCATTGGCTGAACTTCATGAAGCTCTGTTGCTGATGCCCAACAACAAAGCTCCAGGGCCTGATGGCTTTCCTGCTGAGTTTTATAAAGAATTCTGGGAACAGCTGGCACAAACTTTTTATAAAATGGTTACATTTATCAAGGAAAGCCAATCAATGCCACCTCACATGAATTCAGCTAACATCATCCTCCTTCTCAAACCAGAAAAAGATTCCATAATTCCTTCAAGCTATCGCCCCATTTCTCTAATCAATGCAGACGTAAAAATTATTTGCAAAGCACTCGCGCAGAGAATGGAAAAAGTCACTCCTCGTATAATTCATCATGATCAAACTGGATTCATTAAAGGTAGACACTCAAGTGATAACATCCGCAGACTTGTTAACATAATAGACTTTGCTACTATTAAAAACCAGGAAACAACCATACTCTCATTGGATGCTGAAAAAGCATTTGACAGAGTAAACTGGAAGTACCTCATTGCTGCTCTCCATAAGTTTGGGTTTGGGGAATCCTTCATTGATTGGATTAAAATATTATATCACAACCCAAATGCATCAGTCAGAACTAACAAACAGACTTCTGACAGGTTTTTTCTTGGTAGAGGGACCAGACAGGGTTGTCCACTGTCCCCCTCTCTTTTTGCTATATTTATTGAACCTTTGGCTGCAACAATAAGACAGCGCGAGAGCATTAAAGGAATTACAACAAAATACAGCAATCATAAAATTAGTCTTTATGCTGATGACATATTACTTTTCTAAACAATTCACATTCCATTAGTGAAACAACAACAATTATGAATAGGGAAAGAGGAAATAATGAATTTTCCTCTATCTCAGACTACTCAATTAACTGGAACAAATCAGTTTTATTGTCACTGAATGGTAATGCCGAGCAAACGACCTCAATCCCAGTCAAATCAGGAAATATCAAATATCTAGGTATTTATTTCTCCCCGAAACTATCAGAACTGGTGCAACTAAACTACACCCCATTAATGAAAAGTATACAGGATGATCTAACCCGCTGGGTCAACCTGCCTCTGTCACTCATGGGTAAGATAGCCACAGTAAAAATGGCAGTGAAAAATCACTGCCAGCAAGCAGGAGATGTCCTCATAGTGCTCTGCCCTCTCTACCGCTCTACCCTCCAATTTTAATTGCACCGTAGACATTTAGGATTCCTTGGTGAGAGGGTGATTGGACATCCCTGTAAGCAATCAGGAGATGTTCCCAGTGCCCTGCTCACCAATTTTAACTGCACCCTTTATTACACACACCCTTCAACCACAAGAAACACACACACACAAATACATTACACAAGGAAGGTGGGACTACTGATCTTCTGTCCCCTACCCCATCCCCAGTGGGGGGAACAGGACCTTCAGCACTGCGCTCGGGTGTTGGGGGCCCATGTGGTGGCCCTGCGGGCCCTGGTCTGGGTGCTTGGCCGGGCTGCCTGGCGGGCGGATCTCCTCCGTTGACCCCACAGTATGGGTGCGGGGGCGGGCCTTCGTCGGCGCTGTGGCCTCGGCGGGGGTCTTGGTGCGGGGATGTCTGGGAGCTCTCCCTCCTTTTTTTTTTTCTTTTCATTCCTTCATCCACTTCAGCTTAACATAACATTCACCTGAGCACAGGCGTCAGCTCACCTTTGCACCTTCAAATGGTGTGCGTGTCAGAAGGTAGTGCTTTGAATGTGTTGGTTGGTATGCACAAGTGTGTGTGTGAACTGGATGTGGACAAGTTTGCGAACACTCTTGGAGCCGGCAGGTATGTTTGTGGCAGCTGAGTGTGTGGACAGGCCCCGCCCATTTTAGACCAACATTCACTATTTTAATGGGTATAAGCTCCAACATTTTGTTGCCTGTAGATTCGCAACTCTACTTTCCCTTT
>BSAI01000108.1:6571947-6613594 GCA_036245035.1 Adrianichthys oophorus
GTATGAGGAAGGTGGGTAGGTCGGGGACAGCTGCCAAACTGATCCCCAATTGGTGAAACAACCCCACCCCCACCCACCCGAGCATTGAGCTCCCCAGTGCAGGGGCCCCATCGCATGAAGAGCCGACACCTCAGGCCCCTCACCGCACAGAGAGATAAGCCAAGAGGGAGCCAGTCCAAGGGGGAAGCCCAGGCACCCGCCCCCAAGCGCCACGGCAGTCCGACCAGTCGCGGCCTCCAGTGATAGCCTCAGACCTCAACCTGCCAAACCTCCAAGGTCTCTAGAAGAAATTCAATTCTGATTCGTGGACAGGTCTGTTGACGCAGCCAATTTCCCAGCATTCCTTTGTTTACACTTTCTCCCACTAGTTTATAGCATCTCACAAGCCCAAGCTAACATTAACATAGCAAAAAATAAACTGCAAGCATTATCAGAGCTATCCAGTTGTAGTTTAGATCCAAATGGAAGCTCAGACGAAGAAAATGAAGACGTTCATGGATCTTTTGTCTGAAGGGGATGCTTCAGAATCATAGCGGACCAACACTATTTAAATAAAAAAATACTCAGTGCATGTCTAATGCTTCTTGGTAATTGACAGGCTGGATGGCAGTGTGGTCATTGAAACTGTCGCCTCATAGCAAACACATACAGGTTTTAATCCTTGCCGTGTGTTTATGTGTTTTATCAGTGTATCGGCAGTTTTTCTGCAAATCCTGGCTTTCTCCTCCCCAGTCTGAAAACATGTCCAGTTAGACAGTGTGAATTGGCCCTAGGCAATGTTTCTCAAACTTAGTCCTCGGGGCCCAACATCCTGCATGTTTTCTACATTTCTCTGCTCAAACTCACCTGATTTGTGTTACTGTCATTATCAGGTCTCTGCAGAAAACCGTTATGAGTCAAATCTGCTGTATTTACTGCAGCAAACATGCAGGATGCTGGGGCTGAGAGCCCAGTCTGGGAAACACTGCCTTTAGGAGTGAGTCTGACTGTTGTTTGTCTGTGTGACGAACAACCAGTACAGGTTTGGTAGTTTATTACAATGCCTGGACATGCGTGGAAAAGAAGTCTGCAGGTTCACTTAACATAATTAGAAAGAAACAGGTAAATCAAAAATATATTAAGTACACACCTGATGCGGAATTGGTAAAACTTCATCATTAGGAACAAAACGTGCTTTCATGGGACTCAAACTAAGATATTGAGAGAAAATCCACTGAAAGATTAAAAGGTAAGCACATTTACTGGAGTGTTTCTGTCTGGCACTTTGACTGTGTAAGAGATCTGGACTGAGCGATCCCTCCCCCCCTCATGTTCCAAATAGGAAGTACCCGCCAGCTCCAAGATGCCAAAATCCCTTAGACGTCTGTTGAGAAATAAACAGTTGTTACTCAATTATTCTATTTGTTAGAATAGCTATTCTTGCTCTGATACATCCTGTAACATGCTCTTGCTAATTCTATTGTTTTATTTTCAATTTTTTTTTCTTCATCGCAAGTTATTCAAACTTTAAACTGGCCAATCAGATGCTTCAATAAAAGCATGTGGTGCCCGCTGGACTCCACCTCGAAGGTTTAAAATGTTAGATTGACACATTCTTCCGAGGTCACTTTGAGTGGAAGGGGTGTGGCCTTCCAACAAGCTTACTCCTGATTGGCGACAATAGTGGTCATAGAAAAGGTGGCTCAGACCGACTCGCTTTGATTCCCAGCTTCTGTCGTCGTCTGACTCCAAATGGCGGCAACTGATTTGGCTTCAGTTCGCTGGTGCCGGAACAAACAAATTTTATATGGGTGACATCACACTTTCTCAGTCCAGTTCTCTTGTACAGTCAATGAGGTGGCAGGAGAAACCACTCCTCCAGAAGCCAGGGGGAAAGGGGAAGTCGCAACAGAGAAAATGTAAACTGTTGATCGTGAGACGGACTTCCCCAAGCAGCACAAGAGAGATGCACCACAGACGGACCAGAGTAAATCCAGCATTACACTCTAGATATTTATGTTACATACAGCAGTTTTACTTTCCACTTTTTTCCTCATATTTTCAGTCACCATGAAAAAGCTTTCAAAACAAAACGTATGTACTTAAATAAAGGCTTAAAATTCCTCCACAGGCAGAGACTATGTAGTACCTTGTGGTATAACTCGCTGCTGCAAAGGCATCAAACACACCTCCCAGCTAGTGCTGCTGGTTATTATGCAGTTTGGAAGCAGGATAACTAGCAGGGCTGGAAGACATGCAAAAATCATTTCACAGCCTTTGGTCAGCTCCGCTCCTCCATTTAATCCCATTTAAAACAATACAGCTTAAAGCGAGGTAAAAGTGGGACAGCATATGCCCAAGAATTTTGAGCTGAGAACTCAGTTAAAACTTTAAATGAAAAAAAAAAAATCTACCTTACATTGTACTTAATGACTGCAAATATGAATGACAGTACATTTATTTTTCTGTAATTTGTTCTTGTGACAAACAAAATAAAAGAAGCATCACTTCCATGCTTTACTATTCTCAAAAATGGCTGTTGTTCGATTGCTTGTTTGGATGGTTCATTTGGGGTTTTTTTTCCTCACAGAAGACAAAAGCAGAAAGAGCTTCAAACCTCAACCATGGGTTAAAAGGTGGACGGTGAAGAGGGGATAAAAGGATGAATCTGCCTGGTTTTTAGGGTTTCATTTTACAATGTATCTGTAGTTTTGTTTTTGAAGAGACTTTTTTTCCCACCTATGTGAAAATTCTATTGACAATTTAACAAGTGTTTTAACAAAGCTATTAAAGTGTCTCACTCTGAAACGCTTGAAGAGCACGATATTTTAAAATAATGAAGCGTTTGCAATTACCTTCTACTTCTGGGTTCAGCGGCATGTTTGCTAAACTAAAACCTTTTCTTTAAAAGAAAAGATGACTTTGTTTTTAGCCACACATTTTTCAGACTTCCTGAAGTAAATGTTTTGATGTCACTTCTTACTCCTAAAGCCTTTTAAAAACTTCCAGCATTATCTCAGCTCTTGGTAATTTCACTAAACTGCTTTGAGTATTCAGAATTGATGCATTTGTTACCCACTGGACACTAGTTTTACAGTGGATATGGTCAAATGAGGGAAATACTGTACACTTTGTAGTTCCCAAAAACAACAAAAATAAGACAAAGAAGAAGAAAAAATTGGTTGTAGATCATTAAAAATCATGTCTATTTGCTTGTACAGTGAGACTTATTAAAGATGTCTTATGCAGCTATGGAAATTCAACAAGTTTTATAATTTTTCTGTAAAGATACCCAAAGTACCATCTTTCACCAAGATGTTTTCTGTATTTTTGTTTTGCCATAATCTTATTGCAAGAAATGGTTGTGAAAACATCTCCAGCACATTTATCTCCACAGAAGTTACAATGGAGACACATGAAAAGCTGTAAAAGCTCAGCTTTTGGGTGTGTCGCTCTCAGTGACATAAAGTGATGCAAAAGAATGCCTAACAAACTCTTAAAATAACATCATAAAAGAAGACCTAAGGTTCCGTGTTACAGGAACAACATCTGTTACTCAACTGTTTGTTAGACTTTTTATTTTTTTTCTTGTTCGGTGCTTTTGTCTCATGGCAACATGCAATAGTTCTTTCAAAGACGATCAGAAGTCACATCAAAAGAAATCACTTCCATGCCAGATCCTGAAAACCTCCTAAAAGGGGAAACATTGAAATCTTTCCCACAGACTAGACCGTTAGTTTCAGTGTTGCATCAGGACTGATAAAACAACGAGCTCAGAATGTTACTTGATGAAGTTAGTAAAACAGAGACTTTGTTTCACTTCATGGATGCAGGCAAGCGCAGGAGACCCAGGTTAACATCCACGCATGATATGTCATTAGTTATCATAGTATTATTATAGTAGTAGTAGTAGTTATAGTATGAGGTTTCTCCTTTTAAGAGCTAACCAATAATTAATGCATACACTTAGTGTTACAAAGGAATGTTTAAAAATGGCTACGAACACTTTATGTAATAGCGAATTAAAGCTAAATTATGCATTTACTGATGTTAGTAAAGGAAGCCTTTTTGTAAAGTTTCATCAAAGATTTTTTTAATGATGAGTAAAGTATCATTTTTTTATTATTATTACTGTAGACTTTATTGTATTCAATTAAAATCAAATAAATCAAAATTATTTAAAAAGATGTTCGATATTACTCTCTTTCTAATTCTTAATGACAAAATATTCCTCATTATTTTTACCCCATTTTAGGAAAAAAAAAAAGTTGAGTAACTGTTCAATATATTTTAAATATCTTGAGCAGCAGGAACTAAGATGCACCAAAAACCTACAGTGCTCCAAAGCAGCAAGTTCTCCATCTAGCGGATGTGAAGTAGAAGAATCTAATTTCTGGTCTGTTCCTGGCATGTGAGCATTGAAGAGTTCATATAAAATGTGCTAAATGTTTAAATGAGGAGGGAATTTAACACTCTTATTTGATTGAATAGAGAATATTGGAAGTTTTGGAGGGTTTTTCTAATTGTTTCTCCAACAATGCAATATTTAAAACCAAAATATGAAAGACAGAATGATGCTGACGTGCAGACACATTCCAGATTCTTTCTGGGATTAAACGGCGTAAAGAAAGTGATGATAGTTTTCCAGCTCATAAGTAGAGGCACAGCCTCTGGCTACTCACGGCTCTCTGTGGACAGCTGGCTGTGGAATCCTGGAAACTGGGTTTCCACTGGAACGCTGATGGTGCGTCGCAGAAGGTGGGCCTTTCCTGACGAAGCATGCCTCTCCTGTAAACACACAAACGCACACAGACTTGCTGCAGGTGTCCAAGTTAAAGAAATAGGGAAAGATAGAAGGTTAAACAGTGAAATTTATTTTAAAAAAAGGTAGAGAAGAATAAAGAATAATGAAAAGAAGAATAAAAATGACTGGCTCCTTATCTGAGCCGCTGATCATCATGCTAAATGTTGGGCCTACAAAGCCCATAATGGCCATCACAACCCTGATAAATGAGCTACCATTGAGCAAAGCAAAGCAGACATTAAATGAGCATCTATTCTGTGTCAGGCCGTATCTCTCACTCGCTTGCATTGAAAATGTTTGGCTCCATAAGATTAAACACACAAAGGGGAAAGAATGACTGTGGGGAAAAAAGGGCCCGTTGCCCTCCTCTTGGAGTGATAATGGCTTATCGAACATCCTCACACCTCCAAACTCCCCGCTGCCGCCTGCCTATCTTGTTTTTTTCACTGTCTCTGATTTTTTTTGTCCTATTATCTCGGTGTCTGCCTGATTCTCTCACCTTCCTCATGGGACTCCTTTGACATAGTCTCTGACATGACACCATTGTGCGCTGATCTGAGCTATGACGATGAAACTGTTTCGCGAGCTGTAACACCAAACACTTCTCACTGAAGCTTTGTACGCTGTAGTGGTTTAATGAGTCCAGATTCCCACTGTTCCAGAAGGCAAGAAGATAAAGTGACGAATCCCCATCATACTAATAGTGCTTGATGTACAAGCCTGTGGGGGAAGAACCATGATCAGGGGTTGCTGCAGTTGCCCGGGCCTAGTTTTAGCAATTTGTTTCTGATGTATTTTTATTTCATGAAGTCGCTGAAATTCTGAAAGTTACAAGATTTTGTACACTGAACAGGAATTAATTGTCTGACAGTGCAGACAATTAAGGCCGATATCATTTTTTCCACCCGATAACCAATATTTTCCCTGTAACTGTGAGTGGTAGCCGATATTTGCAAATATCAATATTTAAGAGTCTAGAACAACACAAAGTTTAGAATTTGGCTTTTTTTTTCTTTATTAGAAATGCAATAGTCTTAAAATAGTCTTCACATTGCCAAGAACAATACAAATATGCATCCCAAACAGAAGTAGTTAAAATATAAGTATAAACTTAGCTTCAAAATTCAAAGACCGGTTTTTGCAAACACAAGCAATAAATCACTTGAAAACCAAGAAAAAAGTTCAGAACTGCCCAAACGTATTTAGAAAATTTAGTGCGAATCAATCACTTTCTTTAGAAGGCTAGTGCTAGTGCTTTTAGACAACAAAAAATAAGTAGAATAATAAGTGTAAACAACATAATTTAAACTGTAAACATAGAACTTTATAGTCTTGAATAAAGATGTGTTCCATTTGTTTGTTTGTAGCTGGTTTAAACGTAGACTTTGGAATTAGGTTTTTCCTTTAACGTCAAAGTGGATACAAACAACTGGACGCTAACTTCAGCCGCGTTGCTGTTTCAGATGTGATGCATAAATTAGGCAAAACAAAATGATACAACAGTCGTAAAACTGCTATTTTCTAAATATAATAACAAACGTTAATCTTTGTGTTTGTAAATTTATTATTATGAGCGTATGTGAAACATTCGAGAGTTTAGATAGAGTGGCTCAGTAGGTGGAAACAACGGTCTCCATAAATCCAAATGTCGAGGCAGACTCCTAAGGTGTGTCCAAATATGTCTCTTTGTTTGGTTTTAATTAGCTTTTAGCTTTGGGCTTTTAACTCAGCTAATGGTTTGAGCAATCATTTTCTGTAATGCGATACGGCAAGACGGGGGGATGTGGTGAATAGAATTTGGTAGTTTTCCAAAATAAAACTTCCTTCTGAATCAGAAAGTAAAAAAGCAGAAAGAATCAAAGTTAGCGTATGCATTTTTTCTTGTCTGCAACCCGCTATCAAGCAGCCCACAGACCAGTACCGGTTCGTGGCCCAGGGGTTGGGGACCCATGAGTTAATGGGTACAGGAAGCACATCGAAAAACGGCAAGTTGGGGTTAGCCCAAACGTCAAAAAGTTACGTGGAGGGTGCCCAAACCTTACGCCCATTTAAGATTTAAGAGTTGAGAGTGAGAATGTGTTGCTTAAATAGCCAAGGCATGCACTGACCCCTCCTCCGTGTGCGTCTAGCATCTGACACAAGACACGCACGGGGGAGAGAGTGGGAGCAAGCCTGTGCTAAACAGAGCGCTTCTCCTGCTGTAACCACCGGTCAAGGTAATAGAGAAACATCAGTGGCATGTATAGGCGAAGTTTTTGATTCCGGACTGATACAGAAAATTATGCAAATGTCAGCTGATACCGATACTGGCACCGATATATATCGACCATCCCAACAGACAACACAGCATATCTACCAACTGTAGGCCGTCTCTTAATGACACCTGTTTTAAATATCCGCTGTCTAACAGGTGATTGTTACTGTAAGACACCGGTCTCAAAGAGTGGCCGGGCTCCTTCTAGAGCCCCCCATCTTCCCGGGTCGTGTGGACAGGTTTCTATGGAATTTGTGTTGTCAGCCAGTGTAGAAATGGCCAAGAAATGGCTGATTTGATTTAGTGTTTAAACTTTGCATGGTGGTATGCGCCAAAGAACATTCTGGTGAGGAATCTGCACGACATTTTGAGGTGGATCCTAAACGTATCCAAGAATAGGGCAAGCAGATGGGTAATATTGAGAAGACAGCTGCAGAAAAAAGGGAAATGATTTCCTGGTGGAGGTGCAAAGGAAACGAGTGATGAATCAGAAGAACTGGTTTGAACATGGATCGTTGAGCAAAGACGGAAAGGTGTGCATGTCTTCAGGAAAATGATTGGCGTTAAAGAGAAGAGGATTTTTGATACGGAGATTGATGATGCTTCAAAGAGAAAAGAAACGTTCACAGACAGTATTAGTTAGAACAGAATACAATGTTCTCATCATTTCCATAAATCCTAAAATGTATGCTCATCTGTTGTTGTTTACATTTTGTGACCAAGTTTCACAGCAAAAGAAACCCATTAGCCATCACCATTCTGACTGTGATGGAATAAACACAGGTATCCAATGGATGCATGTCTCTAATAAAACCAGGTTGGCTGCCACATTTTTGGGGCTACTAAAGGCAGGCATCCGGTAATTAAAACAACTTTCTTTTACTTTAAGGATTAGTTCCATACATTCCATACATACATGGGTTCATTTTCTAATTTAATAACAGTTGAAATGAGGGAAAACCACAGAGGGTTGATTTTGATTTTAACTCCTTGAAGATATCTTTTTTTTTTTTTTTATCCTGGTACTTAATTGTTTCAAGCCAACAGCCCTTCCCCCAGCAAGCTCATAAAGCTTGGAAATGTAACCCTTGTTTACACCAGCCTGCACACATTAATCAACTGTTGGCAGTTTTTACTGGTGGACGATACTCACAATGCATTTGGACACTAAAGAGCCAACGTCTAGGTTCAATTTATGGTTTTTCTCCTAAACTCATTACACGTTAGCTTTTCTGTTACAGAGCAAAGACATAGATACTTCTGGTCTTGGATGTGGAGTTGGCAGATCCTGAAGTTTTAGGGCGGGATATGACTGCCTAATCTAAACTTGATTTTTGATTCAATTAAATTCAATTGTTTATTTGTCAAGTATTTTAAAGATAAAAAAATGGTACATTTTGTGTTAAAGAAAAAAAGAAATCCATTCATGTTCAGAACCCGCTGAATCCCTTTTTGGGGTCAAAGGGTTACTGAAGCCAACCAAGCTGCTGTTGGGCAGAGGCAGGGTACACCCTGAACAGGTCGCCAGTCTGTTGCAGGATCACAGACTCCCAACACACTCCCCTAGGGACAACTCAGAGATAGCAATAAACGCATGAAGCATGTGTTTGGACTGTGCAGGAAGCTGGAGTGCCCAGAGAAAACCTACGCATGCACGAGAAGAACATGCAAACTGCAAACAGAAAGAACCTCACCAAAATTCAAACCAGGGCCTTGTCCCTGTGAGGCATGAGCGCTTACCATTACACCCCCACGTAGCCCTGAAATGAGGAAATCTTGGATTAAAAGACTAACAAAAAAAAACAAATCGATTTGATTTTTTTTAACCCAGGTGTAGACTACTAAATTTTGCACATTTATAACAGTTTTAACAGTTTTGACTTAGCTCTTGAAAAAATATTTTAGGTGATTCTTACAGGGTCAAATCAGGATCTTCTTGAACGGCCTAATCAGGGATAGGCAACTCCAGGCCTCGAGGGCTGCAGTGTCTGCATGATTTCCAGATATCCAGTCCCTACTCATGACTGATTACCTGGTTCAGGTGTGTCCAGCCAATTAGAAAATGCAAGAGCTTGGTATGTTGAAAACCATACCCTCGAGGCCTGGAGTTGCCTATTCCTGGCCTATATCATTGCGAAATCAACTTTTTTGAGCTTTTAAATGCATTTTAATGTTAATTCCTCATGAAGAACAACCCCGAAGTGTTATTTTGCTCCATTCACGCATCTCTGAGTATTACTCTAAAACCCTGCTCTCTGAGAACAAGCCCTTCCAGTCAATGAAAGCTAAAGGGTTCTCAAAATGTGAAATATGAAAGTGAGGAATAGCCCCTTCCAGGAAGAGTCTGCTCTGCCAGCACTGCCCCCAGGTTAACACACACACCCACTTTCCCCGCTAAGATAGCGGTGATCGGCAAAACTCTTTCATTTTATATGCACAATATGCACATCCATCTTTGCAAAAGTTCAAATGTTGCCCGATTTGCTTCTCTACCCCTAATGGCTCCTTTCTATTGCTCTAAATTTAGGGGCATTTGGAGCTTTAGCGGTGTCCAAACATGTGGGGTTTTTTTTTAGGAGGAGCCGTAGCTGTATTTCACTGGTAGGGTGATTTGTTTCCAAAATGCATCAGGCTTGTTTATTTGTGAACTTCAAACGTTGAAGTTTGTGGTGAGGACGTAGAAGAAGTTTTCTTCTGATGACTCTTCCATGAATGCCGTATTTGTACAAGTATCTCTTGACAGTAAAACAGTGTATCACAACTCCAGAGTCTGCAGGTCTTCCTGGAGTAATGGTGCAGTCAAACATGGGTTTTGACTTGCTTTTCTTACAATACGACGAGCTGCTCTCTGAGATTTTTCTTGGTCTTCAGATCAGAACTTCCGCTGTTCCTGTTGACTGCCATTTCTTAATAACGTTCCGAACAGAGGATATTAGCATCCGAAAAAGCTTTGCTGTCTTCTTTTAACCTTCTCCTGCTTTGGGAGCATCAACTATTCTCATTTTCATTTTTCTGGACAACTACTTGGAAGAACCCATGATGCTGAGGCAAGGTCAGATGACTCCGATTATTTCAAATCTTTGAGATTGAAATCACCAGGTCTTTGCAAACAATGATTGTGAACAATGCATGACACTGTCAGGTCTCAGCTTTTCCAAAGGGGGCGGTGCATACTATAAATTCTGCAGGGTACCCAAACTTTTGCACACACCATTATTTTGTTTTCTGTTATTTTGAAAGGGTAAATGATGGTTATAAAGCCTATTTTTTTTTACGTATTAAAAGAATGTCTCATCTGTAAACTGATGCCTTTAGAAGGTTTTCCAATGTTTCCTTGGGTTCTTTAAGCACAATTATACAACATTTTACCTGGGGTGCTCAAGCTTTTGATCCCCACTGTGTATATAATTTTTTTCATTAGCAATGTCAATTTTTCTTTTATGTACAATCAGAATAGATGGACTACGACAACGACAATGAAATTACTCCACGGGGTGGGATGAGATAAGTTTGATGCTTCCCACTCCTTTCAAGCAATACATATAACTTGACTTGACTTTAATTAATAATTACTATACTTGTTGACTCTGATGAGACCTAAGTGTGCACAAATCTCTAAATATGAGTGAGTAATTACAGTTTTTTTCTACATTTTTGCTCATTTTTCTTGTTTTTTTTTAATCAATGCATTTCCTTATTTATGAAATGAGTTTAATATATTAGTGTGATTTTTATATTGCATGGTCAAAAAAAATGCTTGAAATAACCCAATAAATCAAATCAAACAAACCAACAATCTGGTTTTTAATTCACTTCAAGCTGATCATTGTTTTGACCCCATACATTCTTTGAAGGTTGCACAAATGTTTAAGGGCCTTTAGGTCAATTTTAATAAAACAGAATGTGTTCCAATGAGGAGTGATGACTGGAGAATCAGGGGTTATACTAGCAGACTACAAGACTGTTGATTTAAGTGAGGATCTAAAATGGAATCACACTATACTCCAGGCTCTCAATAAAGAAGAGAAGCAGTGAGAAAAGTTAAAGTTGAGATTCTGAAGTCTGAATTTGTTTCTGGTTTATTTGTCTCTCTACAAGCAGAAATGTAACACCCTTGTTGAGTCTGAACCTTTTATTCTAAAGTGTTGTGTCTCTTTTTGTCACACTGACTACATATTTGAAGACAACTTTTATAAAGATTAAATTGGCTGATGTTGATATAAATTTCACTTTTTTATGTTTCCTCGCATTCTGCTGGAGGAACGATAGGAAAATCCAGCTGCTGAGGTCAATGTCTTCTCTGAAATGTGTGTGTGTTCTGTTGTCGGTTCATAAACAGAAAATGAAGCAAAAAAATGACTGAATCAACATGAGAACTGTGCACTTTTGCAGAAAAGAAGTGCACAAAAACAATATATGAAAGGACAGAAAAATCAGAAACAAAAGAATGAAAGAGTGTTTGCTCAACATCTTTAAGGTCAAGATTCAAACAGATTTCTCAAAACAAGAAGTCACAAAGTCTGTTCTATCTTTAGTCCCTGATACATTCCACATTTCTGCAGTGATCATTTTACTCCACCATTGCAGCACACTCTTTTGATGTACAGATATTGCAGATTTGTTTGGTGAGTTTAGGATCACTTGCTTTTCGGATGACTTGGTTCTGGACGGTCTTTAGCTGGACAGATGGCCTCGCATTTGCCTCAAGAATACTTTGGTGCGCAGAGCAGTTTGTGGTCGAATAAATGACTGGAAGGTGTTAAAGTACTGTAGCTCCGAAGCAAGAACAAACCAACACCCCTTCCCATCCAAACGGGATGTTTGTCAAGAGGTGTTTGAACTGATAGACTTGTGTTGGGTTTTGCGCAAGAGGTACACAAGTGGTGCTGGACAACAGACAGAGGAAGTGAATCGCACTTTGCTCTGGTCTTTCCAAAGAAGCTTGGGGCAAAGTTTCTGTGTTTTGTTCTACTCAAACTTTTTGATTTCTGCAGACTAGTTAAAGCAAAGCAAACGTCATCAAACATGCTATGTGAGGCCAGAAGAATCCGATAATTGGAGTTTTGGTATTTTCATTACATGCTTTCACGTGTTCATTTCTACAAATAGTGGCTAATAGCATATATTGTGTTTTTTATGGATCATTTTTAAAGTTTATATTGTATAAAAAATGTCAGGTTTACAGAGAAAAAATTTGTCTTCAGGATGGATCTTTCTCCAAGCTGAAGGGCAAGAAAGTGTTGAAATGTTTTTTTTTTTTCTTTTACACGCAGTTGCATGTAAGTGCATTAATGGGCACTTTAATGAATTAATTTAATTTAATTAGTGGTCACTTTAATAAAAGAGTGCAAGTAAACTGATTCTTTTAAGCAATAACCTTTTGTAACGTCTTCCAAACTCCATTTCCTCCCATTCAGGGTCAAGGAGTTACTAAAGCCCTCAACCAGCTTCTGAGGGGAAAAGGCAGGATACACCCTGCACTATTTTTGGAATAGTTTTAGAAAAGTAGATGATTATCTTAACTCTTACGTAGTCTCTGAACTCACTGGCCAGTTAGCCAATTATGTTAGCTGTTTACAATGATGTAGGAACGACACAGACATAGTTTCAAACACACAGAACTTGTGTTACGGCACTTTATTGTGATATCCCTTGGAATAAATTCTTGAAACATAGTTTAGTGGAGCTTTGTCGGATTTTTTTAAGACATTTTTCACATAGTTTTGACTCTGTCTTAGCTTTGTTTTTAAATGTATGCATTTTTACTATTTTTTACTCTACTCATTTGATCTTTGTTTTAAAACAGTTTGATTCTAATTTTTGTGATTTTTGCAGTAAAAAAAAAAAAGGTAATGCTTGGAATGATCTTTTTGGGACAGTTTCAGGTCCTATGTAGATTTATTGTTTATTGTAATGAAAAATATCTTTTAAAAAAGAGGCTGGGGTTGTACCACCAAGGCTGATATCACGCATTGCCATAAAAACACGTCTTAAAGGGAATTATTAGAGCAAATTGTAAAGTACAAAAATGCATTCACTAGAAAGTCTTCATGATAGAGCCTGAGAATCCACTTGATTCTCAAAATAAAACACTTCCTACCGACTTCTTTGTGGGGTTTGCAATCTTATGACTTTTTAGAGAAAAACAGTGTTCTGCATCGCCACCATTTGTTTTTTTTTTTAACTTGTCCTGTCCAACAGCTGAGCAGACAGATATGAGCGGAAAAAATCTTGCATTAGACAGATTTTACTCTTACAATCAGGGGTTATAAATCATTGGGAACACAAATGATATGTTGGTATAAGCCCCTTTTGTAATTTAAACGAAACTTTATTAATATTAATTTTGTTTGTGTTCTTTTTGTTAGACCGGACGGAAAAAGAAAGGGGGAAAGAGCTGGGGGGGACGGTGGATAATAGATTTTAGAGGATGACTGATGGAAAGGGAAAGTAGAGTTGCGAATCTACAGGCAACAAAATGCTGGAGCTTATACCCATTAAAATAGTGAATGTTGGTCTAAAATGGGCGGGGCCTGTCCACACACTCAGCTGTTACAAACATACCTGCCAGCTCCAAGAGTGTTCACAAACTTGTCCACATCCAGTTCACACACACACTTGTGCATACCAACCAACACATGCAAAGCACTACCTTCTGACACGCACAATATTTGAAGGTGCAAAGGTGAGCTGACGCCTGTGCTCAGGTGAATGTTATGTTAAGCTGAAGTGGATGAAGGAATGAAAAGAAAAAAAAAGGAGGGAGAGCTCCCAGACATCTCTGCACCAAGACCCCCGCCGAGGCAGCAGCGCCGACCAGGGCCCGCCCCCGCACCCATACTGTGGGGTCAACGGAGGAGATCCGCCCGCCAGGCAGCCCGGCCAAGCACCCAGACCAGGGCCCACAGGACCACCACATGGGCCCCCAACACACGAGCGCAGTGAGGTATGGAAGCGCAGAGCGCGAGGCCCAGCCCAGCCAGGAGAGCAGACCTCCCACCGCGCCAGGCGGCCCAGCACGGGGACCCACCCCCGAGAGCCCCACCACCCTAGACAAGCCGCCCACCACCACCCAGGAGTTCTGAGCACCCCCCCACCCCAGCCCCGGGTACGAGCCAGGGCCCCCCAAGGGAGACCTGCTCCGAAGCTCCAGGCAGTTGCGGAGATCCAGAAGAGAGCACAGCGGGGATCAGATACCCCCACCTAGAGGACGGATGATCAAGAGAAGTGGGGGTCCCCGAAGGAGTACATAGCCTGACCAGGCTCTCCTATGTTGTGACTTAAAAGGGGCCCGGCACCCGAGGGTAAGGACCAGAACCCGTACCACAAGGACACAGACACCCTCCAGGCTCAGGTGGAATATGATCCCCCGCTCATGGACTTGCCAGAGGACTGAGGGATCCCTCTCCCTGCGTGGGGAGGGGGCCGCCGGGCCCAGGAGGCCGACACCCAAGAGACAAGGCCGCTGCTGAAGGTCCTGTTCCCCCCACTGGGGATGGGGTAGGGGACAGAAGATCAGTAGTCCCACCTTCCTTGTGTAATGTATTTGTGTGTGTGTGTGTGTGTGTGTGTGTGTGTGTGCATGTTGAGGTGTGTTTCTTGTGGTTGAAGGGTGTGTGTAATAAAGGGTGCAGTTAAAATTGGCGAGCAGGGCACTGGGAACATCTCCTGATTGCTTACATGGATGTCCAATCACCCTCTCACCAAGGAACCCTAAATGTCTACGGTGCAATTAAAATTGGAGGGTAGAGCACTATGAGGACATCTCCTGCTTGCTGGCAGTGATGTCCCAGCACCCCCCCCCCACCAAGGGTCCTACGTGTCTAAGGTGCATTTAAAACCAAGAGAAGGGGGCGAAAATGTGCAGGAAAATGGGAGGGGGGACAACTGCCAAGTGGATCGGCCCCTCGAGGTATCCCGCAAGCACGCCCCCCCCCCCAACCTAATAAGTGTTGGTATGAGTAAGGAGGGGAGGTCGGGGACAGCTACCAGACTGACCCCCGATGGTGAAACAACTGTCCCCCCGCCCCCCCCCAGCATTGGGCCCAAGTCTCCACAGGGCAGAGGTCCCACCGCCCGAAAGCCGACCCCCCAGGCCCCACACCCCCCACCCCACACAAAGAGAGAGGAGCCAAGAGGGGGCCAGCCCCCAGGTGCAAGCCCCAGCCCTCACCCCCAAGCACCGCCCCTGTGGCTGCCTGGTCAGGTACCAGCGGGCCCGAGGAAGCCTCAAGGGTCCCATACTGGTGGTGGACCCCCCCTCTTACCCACGAAATTCCCTCCCCCTGGCCCGCTCCCCCCAGACCCCGCCATGGTAGGCTTTTCCGGGAGCAAACGCAGGCCCCAAGAGGGTTGCCCCATCCCGTCCCGCCACCATTTTTTTTTATGCGTCCTACATACTGCAACAGCAGGAAGTTTGTCTACATCTTTATGAAATGCAAGTCTAAAGATAAATCAATCTGCACGAATGTAACAGATTATAGGAAATGCTTCTTAGTAATACAAATTAGGAAGATTTTTTTATCTTATCAATTCAGATTACCAACTCACATTTCCAATTACTACAATTGTAAAAGTGTTTGACAATATACTTATGAAAACAGATTGAGCTGAGGCTCTAATTTTGTTACAAGTTCGTGCAAATTCAAGATATGATCTACATTTTCTTTCACAACTTGTTGAAATCTTTTCAAATGTGTATTTTGACTTTATGTTACCAGTGACATTTTTCTTTAAAAGAAAAGGTTTGTATGAAGTGAAAAAAAGGTTGAATAAAGTGCTGGGAAGTGACAAGGAAGAGAACAGTGACACAGAAGGACACAACAGACAGAAGACTGCACTGTCTGTTCTTACCACCTCCTCCTCATCGAGAAGCAGCATCTGACAGTCAGCTACTGAGTTCTTCAGGTTCCACACAGTTTTCTCCTCGTTCGAATGTCCACGGGAAAGCTTGTGCTTC
This sequence comes from Adrianichthys oophorus, assembly GCA_036245035.1. Lineage (NCBI taxonomy): Eukaryota > Metazoa > Chordata > Actinopteri > Beloniformes > Adrianichthyidae > Adrianichthys > Adrianichthys oophorus. The sequence goes on from BSAI01000108.1 coordinate 6,587,944, forward strand.
GGAGGACCCCACATATCTGCAGGGGAACCAGAAGAAACACAAAGTCACCGAACAACATAAAAAAAGGAGTGCTGAACTCTGCAGGGCAAAAAAACTGTTTAGGAGTTGTTTTTTTTTCTTCTGCAAATTTTTTTACTATAGATTATTAACACTGGAAAATCATTTTTACTGTGGAGTAAAAATAGATTTGAATATAAACTGTCACTCCAACAGCTGATGTTTTTCCAGCCTTCACAGACTAAAATGCAACAGAAATGCTTTCAACTGCCTTAATGATGCACTGCTGCAACATTTGACACTAAAAGGAATTTGAAGTGGGTGGAGGTCAGGCACTTCGTAGGTTTCTGTGCTGCCTCGACAACCCTGTACAGCAACAATGTTGCCGACAAACATGCAAAACAGCATCTTTATGTGTCTTTCTATATAAAATATCCTGATGTAATTCTATGAGTTTTTAATTCATGCAGATTTGGGTTAATCATCAAAAATAAAACCAAAAAAATTCAATCAAGCCTAAGTTCTAAATTTGTTTCTGGTGCTTTAACTGATTATTGTTCATAAAAACAATGCAGGGATTTGCACCAGAGTGTTACCAGAGGAGACTGTGAAGGACAAAGATGCCAGACTAAATTTGGTGAACAAGTGGTCCATCAGAGGCACATTATTTTAGAACACACTGCCTGATCACATCAGAAAATGGGAAAAATTATAAAGAATTTAGGTCAGTTTTGGTTAAAAGATAAATCAGATATGTGCCTTTATTTTAGAGCTCTTGTTTTAGAGTGTTTGTTTTTTAAAGCAAACGTTAAATTTTTGCAGTTATGTCTACTCTGTAACGTCATAAGTTGCATAACATTTATGCCATTCTCTTTGTTTGCATATCGCCGTTGATTGTATAAAAAAACTGGACTAAACTCGTGTGACGTCATCCAAAGAAAATGGCTTACTTCCGGCTCCAGTGAAATTAAGCCAATTTGGTCGTTCTTTTTGGCCGATACAGACGCTGCCATTTGAAGCCAGACCACCTTAGTAAGCAGTGATTGGTCCGAGTCGGTCAAGATCAATGTTTCTACGGGAACTACTTTCGATAATCAGGAGTGAACTTGTAAGAAGTCTACGTCCCCTCCACTGATTTTGACCTGCCCATTTCGGTTGTTTCGTCACAACTGAGAGCTTTTCCAAAAAGCAGGTTTTTAATCTGCTCCTGATCCATCAAGATTTGAACAAAGAAATAATCTGAAATGCAAACATTATTTTGTATATGTCCTCCATCATGAAAAAAAAGCTACAAGAACACGTTAAAAACATGATTTTTGTTGAAGTGGGTCTTTAAATAAAAAGGTTAACAATAAAAGTTGTCAAACTTTGATATGTAATACCACAAAAAGTTCACTGTAAACTTTTGTCTCATTGTGTAAAATATTTATATAGGAATTCAAAAAAGGTTAAAAAGGTCCCCGCTGTCCACAAATATCAATAAAACAAAGTTTTTCGAACAAAAATGTGTGTAAAAAATGTTTATGTTCTACAATAACTGATGTAAAGTTACTACAGGGAATAAAAACAGATATAGGCTTAGGTTATAACGATTTCAAGAGCTGCTGAATGCCATTATCATGCTGGTTCTTATCTTTGTGAATATTAAGACCCCAAACTACCCCCAAAATCTTAATTATCCTAATAGTTTTTTTTCATTTAAATTCTGTCTAAATTTGTTCAGGATGAACAAATGGAGTGCACAAACATAAACAGAAGAAGTTTCTTCAGGCAGAAATAAGATGCTGCAAGGAAAACACTTTTTACTGACCTGATTTCAATTCTTTTTAATCCCAGAGTTGTCTAAATTATGCAAAACAGGGTCAGCTTGAAAAGCTTAGAAAAATAGGGAAAACAGAACTAAGAAGAACAAGCGACCGACATGAAGGGTGACACTGCTTTGAGAGATTCCTTTCATGTCGAGTGTCATTGGAGAAATGAGGAAAGCAGAGGATCCTGAAGTTTTACAGAGTTTTGGGAGATTTTCTTTAACAAAGAGGGCTGTTGAATGTCTCGAAAAATATGAACAGAAAAAAAAGTCAAATATAGACAGTTCACAGATTTGTCGCAAATGCTTTAAAAGCAATTATGAGAGCTGAGCTGCAGATGGAACCCGCTGAAAGATCCCAAAATCCAACAAATCTTCACTTTTCAACATAAAGAAATATTTTGTTACAAAAAAATTGCATGACTAAGCATACACAAGTGAACACACGCCAGTAAATGCTTTTAAAAATTGAAAATGTGTTTAAAAAAAAAGTCAATGCCTAAAAATGACATTAACAATGCAGTTATTCTGGTTAGAATGTTTGATCGAGGTAAAAAGTCGGTATAATGTTCAAATATTCAGCAGAACAACATCAAAAGAGAAAAGCAACAATTGCTCTTCAGAAATCACATTGAGAGCAGATTTTTTTAAACTGTTATATCTAAGTGTGAGTAGTTGATTTTTGAAAATAACTATTCAAAAAGTAAAGTATGGGCTACAAATGAATATACTTGTAGTCAAATTCATCTCAAATCCTCTGAATTTCTTTTTTTCCTAAGAAATGCTAACTTTGCATTGTGTCATTACTGTTGCTTCATTCGTTTTTTTTTTTTTTTGCTCCTTCTTTGACTTGTACTTTTTGCTTTAAAGCTGAGTAATATTTGTAATTTCTGATAAAACAGTTCTTTTTATTTTGCATATAAAGTGACCAAAAAAAAAAAAAAGTCACTCAACATGTAAAATGCAAAAAGCTTGTTTTGGACTCACAGTTTTACTATTTGCTTTTGGGAGTTGTTCCAATATGTTCCAACACAGATTTAAAACACATTTTCACCCCCAAAAAGTATATTTTAAGCAACACATTCATGCTAGTTAGGAAACAGTTGACCACTGCACCGCGGTCAACAAATATGCAGGCTATACCATTAAAAAAAAGTAAACATACCAACAGGTGACGTTGAATAATTTTGGTCATTTTGCTCTTCAGATTATAGAACCTGCACTGTGCTGTATTTCAGCTTTATTCTTTACACAATCAGGTTTGGATTTCAACCTTTTCTATGACCAGGATGTTTCCAAATTGTCATTAAACGTGGCAAATTTGAAAAGATATCATTTATTCATTACTCTTTCAAAGTTGCATCCTTTATAGTTTTGTACCTCGGAAAGAATATTCCAGAAGCTTAGTGCAGTTGTAACAGAACCATTTCCTACACGCTGCAGTCGGGGGGTTTTGAGCTCAGAATTTCTACAAGACAACCACAGAGATTAACGTTGTGAGGATGGCCGAGTTTCACTTTGATTACGACGGCAACTCTTCATAGACACAATCAATCACATGACCAATACTCTCTATTTTTAATGGGCAGTATCTACAGTGGTCTGATTTGAAAGTTTATTTTAGTAATGTTACAACATTTCTTTTTTCTTGCTGCTTGTCTACCTTTAAATGTATAATGAAGTTCCTGCCTCTGGCTGCTTCTTCAATTTTTCTCTTTTATTGAGAAGCCATTTCTCTTCTTCAGTGTGTCTTCTCTCCGTGTGTTGTGTTACCACCGATGGTGTTGCGGGGCTATAATCAGGCATATTTCACAGAAGCTGCAATTACTGGTTACAGCAGAGTAAAGACTCAGCGAATTACAAGTCAAACGCAGAGTTTGTGCAAGTGTGCCCATGACTGTGTTATGGATGAGTGGGCCTTATGGGAAAGATGAAGAGCATTTCAATCAGACAAAGGTGCAATCCAATCTAACAAGGATGATAAGTGGCTGCACTGCTGTTGCATGTGTTTACAGCCCCGGCGTGAAGCTCCTGGGTGGAGCTGAACTGCTGACCTGCACACTATGAGCTTTATACTTCTTCCATTAATTTCTGCTATGCCCAGCACATTACCCGCCAAAGGATTGTGTATAAATAAAAAACAAAAGCTGCTTTCCATCAATATTTTACATTTGGTTGAGATGCTCGAGAACATTTTCTATCAAGTCTTTTTATTCAAGTTGAAATGCCGTGACTACTTGAAGCTACTTTAGGGGGAAAAAGGGATTTATTCCAAAAGCTCTGCAAAACAAAAAAAAAAGAGGGCGACTATGGACTTTCCATCTCTCCATCAAATGCATGTGCACCGTCTCCCACAAAATATGGATTTCAGCCTCCGAGCTCACCTGAATTAGACTCTTTAGGGAGTGCTATTGTTATAAGAAAGATTTTACACCAAAATAAATAAGCCCACATAATGTTTCAAATACCATTTCATGGGAATACATGTTACTGTGGGGGAAAAAAACTCATTAGCAGCCGGTCTAATTATTTTTTGTTCATCCCTGAATAAACACAAATTGAAAAAAACAATCACAGGTGGATTGCTTGGCAAAGTCAAATTTATTGTATTTTTCCACACAGTAACTATGTAAACTTAAGGACACTCTTAGTCATTAAAAGGAGCAATATTTTCTTTTCTTTTTCCTCAAAAGATATAAAAATTTTGTCAATTCAATTCACACACATTGAACTCAGAAAGGTCTTTTTGCCAATCTAAAACCTAACTGTTCATATTTTATTCACAGACAATATTTATCTTAGGGGTTTATTTGTTTTTTTGTTTATGTATTGTGTTTTTGGCCATTTTTGGATTTCACCGCCTGCAGAAATCGCGTGGTACTTTTCGCCGCCCCCAGCAGGCATGTCTGAGCTGCTCCTCCACCATCCTAAACCTCTCCCTGATAATCTACATTTCAGAGGGCGTCCCTTTGAAAGTCACCTCAAACATCGATGCAGATCTTCTTTCATATATCAGTGAGGAATCTCATGCATCCAGGATGGCTCAACAGCTGAAGAAGTTTCAAAAAACCGAAAAGCTTGTTCTCGCTTGTGTACAAAAGAAGCAAAAACAAAAAAAGGAACCTTGTAGTCAACTTCTTACATTTCCGCTCTGTCAAACAAACTTAAAAGGAATTTCAAACAGAAAAATCCCAATCCACTTCAAACCTTTTAATACCCTCAGACAAAAACTGGTTCATCCTAAGGATACAATTCCCAGCCATAAACAGAGTAATATGGTGTACATCCTCTACTGCAACAAACAGTACATTGGATAGCCTAAACTACCCTCTGCACAAGAAGTTTTATGAACACCAGGGCTGCACCTCCACCTGAAGGCCACAAACAACTCCTTTGAAGAGGAGGAGGCCTACATTTTAGTCAGAGAGAAAGGTTGACTTGAGGGAGAAGTGGAGGAAGAAACCTCCACTCAACATAAATGTCGACCAAATATAACCTTTACTACAGCATCCTCAACCCTAAACAGACCCAAACATTGAAGACTCACTCTAATGAAAATGGTGATTTTAACATGTTCTTGTGGCATTTTTCTCATGATGGAGGACATATGTAAAGAAAAGGAAGCTGAGCATTGCATTTCTGAGTACTGGGTGGGCCACAAGCTCCCTGGAGCATCTACTTATAGATGACTAGATCCAAGAACTGTATTTTCCGCACTAAAAAACCTCAACTTTTTTCAAAAATGGGTTGTGTGCCTTTTGTGCGCATCAAGTTCCAAAATCTGTCTGTTTAGGAAGCACTTCACTCGATTGACTGTCGCTGACACAGGGGCAGCGACACGTACACCATGTACACTGGCAGTGATAAACCAATCAGAAAACATTACGGACCCTTACCTCTGTCATACCCCCATTAGGTATATTACCAACATGACGCAGAACATTTGTTTTTCTAAAAACTCCTAAAAATGGGACCAGTGAAGAGACACACTTTTCAAACAATTCAAACTACAGGCTATCAGTTATGTCATTGCAAATGGGAATAGAGCAGCTGCAAAAGAAGAAGATTAATGAATCTATCTATTGCTGATCAGTCACCTGGCAATGAGACTGACTTTGACAACCATGGAAGTGAACCTGGCATGTTGGATTCAGACACAGAGGATAAGGACTTTGATGGATTTTTGGGAGAAGATGGATTAATAATACTGAGTGTATTATTATATATATTGTATAGTGGAATGAAGTTTAACTAAACTCAGTGTTTTGCTTTCATTACCTTTGTTTTGGCACATTATCCGGTTCTCCTCGTATGGGTTAAGTACAGAAACAGACCCTGTAACTGAGGCTGCACCTTACAATATGGCCTTATGGTGCAGAAAATACGGCACATCTTTGATTTCCTTGTCTGAGCTGGCATCTGACTTATAACTATACAGCTGAATAACTCCAATATTCCTCGCCATTTTTGTTGCACCAGTAATGTTAGGTTGGGGTTGTGAGGGGCTGCAAACTACCAGGAGAGAGTCTAGACAAAGAGATGACGGGAAGTCAGGGCAGGCTTACTCCACATCAACAGTCCTGCCCACAACTTAGAGGTGAATTTTAAATGAACTTCTGCTGCTCTGCAGAAACTGTCCTAGAAAATGACAGTTTTTTTTTTATTTGCTTAAACAGACTAAATGATAAATAAAAAACACTGGGAACAGTTTTACAACAAATCAAACATTGATTGGAATTGGACTTTAACACCTGAAGAAGCTACTCAGCTATAGAAGGAACAACTGCCCCTCACTCCAAAGTCAAACGACTCCCATAACGGATCATAACAAACCATCAGCATGGCTTTCAATGGATTCCCAAGTTTCTGTGACGAGTCACTCAGATCTTTACTCTGCTCACTTAGCCGTCATAAGCATCAACTCCATCTCTTCTCACTGAGGAGCAAATTGTAAAAGTCCTCTTATCAGTTTAATTCAGAATCGAGAAGCTTAAAACCTAAGTTCAGATGAGTCTTTTTAGAACCGTTTCTGCTATCTTCTTTTATAGTAGGGTTGGACTACGGGATTTCTGCCACACCAGCCATTATATCCAGCTTGGTGAGGTTTGATCAGGAAGTCATCCTAACTAGTGATGAACAACTCCGATCCCACATTTCCACAGTCTTGGACTGCTTTGCCTTTAAGGAGTTTGTTAGGTTTAAAGTGGTCAAGCAAAGATTTTGCAGTTACTTCAACATTCCAGCTCACGAAAGAAAATTGTGGCTTTTTTTCCAGTTATAATTTAAGCCTTAATAACTCATGATGTGTATTTTTTTTTCACCTATTTTTCTGCTGCATCAAATACATTTCTCCCCATTGGGACCAATGTAAGATATTCTCAACTGTTCTAATTTATTCTTTAAGTGCATGCATGTGACCTAAGATCTGTAGCTGCATTATTCCTTCTGCATCCCAGATGTTTGAGCCGTCTTCCGTTCACTAAAAACTGGGGCTATAGTGGGGGTCATGCATTTCCAACAAAGGCTAAAACACATGCACTGTTCAATGCTTGTAAAAACTCCATAAACAAAACCTGTATTGAGAAGAAAAATCCAAACATTATTCAGCCAAACCACTACAGCTGAGAGGATCTCGCCTTTAAGTTAATAACTTATCAGGATGAATAATCAGGATCAAATTTTCCTGATTTGAAGTTTTTCAATGCACTCTCTGTGCATACACTTTGAGAAGAGATAAGTTGTGATTTGGCGATTCAGAAATAAATTGAACTGAGTTGAATGCTCGGATGTGCGATCAAAACGTGCACATAAAGCTGTCCGTGACCTTAAATTCTACAAACATCTGAAAACATTTGATGCTAGCGGTTTGCTAGTACACCTTGTTAATTTCACATCAGGTCTTCACAGTATAACTGTGGGGAAAAAAACTGTGTGAAGGAAAGAAATGACACAATTTTTGAGTGAAGAAGGGATTCCTGTCACGCTCTGAAACTGATGACTGAAGAAGACCGTGTACAGACCACAGGAGGACTGCACAAGATTGAAAAGATTAGAAAACAACTGGTGATGATTGGAAAGAGAGCAAGAAAAGACCATTTTTCAAGTTCAGTTGTTGCCAGATTGTTGTCTATAGAGTTTCCATTCAATGGTTTTACAAATAGTTACTTTTTGGTTTGATATGGATTCTTAACTCTAGAAGCAGATTCCCTGGAAACCAAAAAAAAAAAAGAACAAATCTTTTTTTTTAGTTTTTTTTCTTGGTACAGAAAGCTGGAACTGCATATTTTAAAATAAAATACTAATCTCCTTAAATGACAAGTTTTTAACAAATTGAGGTTCGTTAAGTGCTCATATTGATTTGAAATAAATCTGCTGCGGTGGTTAAATGTTTAGTGACAAAAGCTGAATCTCATTAAAGCTCACTTGAATTAAACTGTAGGCTGCCGTTTCTCAGAGCTTCTGAACTTGCTCGACTGAAAAGCAAGAAACACTGACTGTTTGTAGTGTATGCAGGGACCATTTATGAAACTGTAAAACTCTACTCATTCAACCCAGAACTATAATATGAGCAAATAATAGTCTATCACCTGAGCATTATGATTTTGTTGCTGCTTCTAAAATTTGGAGGATTTTGACAAAAGATAATAAAATCAATGTGAATATGTGAACATTTTTCAATAAAGTACCATGGACCAAATCATGGGATACACATACTAACTTACATTTCACTGCAAACTCTTTGTCATATTAAAAAATGAACCAAATACTAAATATTTTATGTAATGTGTTTTTTTTTACCATCTCCTTTTATTCCTTTGTATTTTCTTTAATTTGTTGTCTTTTGCTTATCTGTTGGTGGTCTCAACAGAAGCCCTTATGGCTTCTTCCACCTCCCTGCACACTTTACTGTTTTATTCAATGTAAATGATCTAGTTTTTCTTGTCTTATGTCATGATGCTTTTCCTGTGCTAGACAAATAAATCAAATTGTTACTTAAAGCATTGCTGTTTTACCCTAAAGGAGGAAATGATTACATCTATGTTATTTCCAAACACGTTTCAAGTATTTTGGGACTCTTTACCTTTTAACTCCCCTGTCTGTTAAATGTACCCCCAAATTTTGTATTTTTCATTGAGTTCTTCAGACTTTTTTATATATACATTTAATTTAATAGTGTTTACATATACATATTTCTCTTTAACTATTCTTTTTCATCTTAAACTGGACTATACTAAAGAGCCACTGCAACGAAAATTGTATTTTTGGCGTTTTTAACATGTTCTTGTAGCATTTTTCTCATGATGCTGGACATCTTTCAAAAACAATATTTTTTCCTGCTCCTTATAACCTGATACCATCTTTTTTTTTTTCAAATGAATTTGCAAGTATGATTTATTTATGTTTTTTTTCGTTAAAAGCCCAATTTGATTGTTACAGAGAACGCAAATGAATTAGAATGAAGTCATCCACCGTGTCGTCAGCTAAACTTTATCTGTGTTCATGTTATGACCACCTCAAACTCTGGTGCAAGGGTCTCCAAATTAAGGGGTAGAATCAACACAGAGAGGAGACCCTTTTACTGTGATTAATTCGACATTAAAGGAAAGATTGTAGCTTGTATCATAATGTCTGTTTTTTCGGCTGAACTCGAATAAGTTGGATGATCCTAAAAGGTGATGGAGAGGTGAGCTTTTGATGATTTTCCTCCTTGAAGTGAATAGATGAGGCTAAGATATGAGACGGCTGATGTATGTTTTCTCTTTGAAACTTGGTGGAGGATCTTCATCCAAACTCTTGTTTCAGGTCGATCTGCATCCCCATGGTGACGATTCAACAACAGCTTTTTTCATTGGAGAAACTCAGAACAACATTTCATGTCACGCCAATCAGCTGCACCCGTCAGAGGAAAATGAGCGGAGGAAAAAAAAAAGGCTTGTTAATAAATCTAGGTCAGAAGAACAAACTACTCCCTGGTCCATATGCTTGTTCACAGCTGTGCTCTGGGAGTGAGGCAGTCATAGTTAGCAGAAGCTGCACCTTCAGCTCTGCCATATGGAAAGATGCACACTTTCTCTTTTCTGCAATAACACTCACTGAATCTTTTTTACAGCACAACCTGTGCACTCTTATGCACAAGTGAAAGAAAATAAATAAGAAGGTAGATAAACTGGATTTTTAAAAAAAGGACAAAATCTAACAGTTTGGAAGAAAACAGCACGGAGAAATGGTGCAAAAAGGAAAAAGAGGGCACACTCACCTGAAGGGTGATGAGAAAACACAATTTCCTGCTTCTGCATCTTTCTCCAGCGCGTTTACAAGCTACAGAGAAGAGGAGAGCCCGCTTGCCTCACTCTGTGTTTGGATGACAGAGCTTCTGTAGCAGCTTCAACAACCAGCAGGCGAGTAAGGCAGGAGGACGATGCAAGCGAGAGCACAGGAGTGTCAATACTGCCTCCCCAAGAGTCCTCGATGTCAGTTTCTCCCATACTCGCTCTGTGGACGTCTACCACAAAGCACATGTACTGCGGATGAGGATTTATGACAAGGCTTGGAGATGGGAGGAGCGCCGATGGAGGGAGTAGTAAAGGCTGGAGAAGGGGAGGAGGTGCTGTGGAGAGTAAGACAGCAATCACTTCTTGTATTGGCTTAGTCGCTCAGGCAGTGAGCCATCACTCTTCCCTGCACTCTCCCTTACCTTTGCAGTGGTGAACACTGATCCAATTCACAAACTACATCAGTTCGGCTGTGCATGACAAGAGCCAACCTTCTGCCAATTTGCAGGCTGAATAGAATCGGGTCTGTAAGAAAACTGCAGAACGGTTCAGGTTCAAGTTGGAGCAAAAAGAAAAGAGTCCACATTATGTGGAGTTTTTTTCTATTTGAGTGTAAAAAGAAAGGTACATTTACCATTCAGAAAAGCCAGTGGAACCTCCCTTACTGACTGGGATTTAGTCTTTATTATGTTTTCTCCATTACTTTTAACATGATTGACAGATTTTTTTGTGTGTAAGTTTTATTAAGATTACTTGCTAAAGTTAATCATTTAACTTTACAGCATTACTGCATTTCATTTCAGGTTAACTTTCTTTGTAAAACCTGCAGAAGCAGAACATAAAGTCTACTGAAGACCATCTTAGCATTAAAAAACCTACTCCAATGAAAACTTTTGGTGTTTTTAGCATGTTCTTATGACATTATTCTGATAATGGAGGACAAATAATAGGAAAATGAAGCTCAGAATTGGATTTTTAAGTTCTTTACTAAAGTAACTTTAATCAAGGAGCGGACGGAAGAATGCCATTTGAAAAGGACCGCATTTGTGAAGTAGAAAACACGTTGAGCAGTCGCTACAGGGCGGGAAAGAGATGTGGGGTTGCTCCACGCCAGTGGTCCCGCCCACAACTCAAAGGCAAACAAACGTTTCAGTCACGTTTGGAAATTCTTCTTTTGTTGATCACTGAGGAAATTAGCACTTTTTAAAGTGTAAACATTTTTTGGGTCTTGCAGCTTCGAACAATTATATTGTGGCTGCTTTGCTTTTGGCTTTAAAACATTTCCTTAACATGCAAATATTACATGTAAAATATTACTAAAATTCATTAGTAATCCTTTTGTATTGAGTTGTTCCCAAAGCTGCTTTTTTTTCTCCTTGACCTGACTGAAACCACATAAAAACTGATACAACATGCTTCAGGAGCTCAGCTTACAGTTCAAGTGCTGCACTTTTTCAGCAGTAAGAGAAACAAAAGCATACAAGAAAAATGTCATTAGATTTACTCGTGGTTCAGCAGCTGCATGGTCAATAAAATAACACAATGTACAGTATGATTCAACACACTGGATGTACCCCAGCACATTAGCAGTGTAATCTGTTAGGATGATGTGCAAGTAGCCCTTTTTAAAAATAGAATAATCACAATTTATGTTAAATCTGGACTCAATTGCAAAGGTGATGATTTAAAAAATTGCACCTTAATAACTATAATGTATGTTGTATAATGGAATCCTACAAAGATTTGGCTGTTGTCTTTAAATAGAGACGATAGTTTTAACAGATTTAGACCAAAGTGTTTTTCCAAACTTTTTTTTTTGTAACTTTTCCCAAAGTTACAAACTTTAAAAAACACTCTTGTAGCATTTTTTTTCTAACTGATTTTGTGGCGTTTATTTCAACCTGCTCCAATGGGTTCAGGTTTTTCCATATTTTTAAGCTGATCATATTGTTTTTTCCTGAGGAAGAACTTCGACTGAGCTTCTCCAGAAAGCTGCTGTTCGAGTCTCGACAGAAACCAGGAAGTACGATCACATCCCTCCTGGCTTCATGTCTTTGGATGGTGCTTCCTGTCTCACAGATTGTATTGCAAGTCTCTTCATGAATTTGCAGCAAAGTACATATTGGTCCCACATGAACCTTCTTGGACTCTGAGGTCAGGAATAGATCTTCTGTTCATCAAAACATGACGCTGCTAACTTATGATTTTATGTTTTCTGTGGTTTGCATTTTTTCTTTAAACAAACATAAATTATATAGAGCATGACTAGTAATACTGTATATCTTACTATAGTAGCCGGGCGTTTATTTAAAACAAAATGTCAGCCGACCCGGCGTTTATTAGAGACCAGCGTCTATTGGCGTTTATTCCATCACTAACAGAATGGTGATGGTTAATGGGTTCATTTTGCATAAATTCGATCACAAAATGCAGAGAACAACAGATGAACATTTCAGGATTAATTCAACATGAAAACATTTTATTCTGTTCTGATTAGCACTGGCTTTGAATGTCAATCTCTATATCAAAAATCAGTTTCACTTTCATGCCAGGACACGAGCAGCTTTTCCTTTGCTCAGTAATCCATGTTCAGAACAGTTCTCCTAGTTTGTTGCTGCTTTCTCTGCTCACCGGGAAACCAGGCTTGCTACTTTTCTTTCTTTCTGCAGCCTCTCTGCTATTTAGGATTCACCCCAGAATTGCTATGTGGAGCTAGCAGCTAATGCTTTTAGTCTGTTAGCTACACAGAACTAGCAGCTAATGTTTTTAGACGTTAGCTACACGGAGCTGTGTTTCTCTCATTTACTATGCACGAAAGACATGGATGATGTTAAGAGATCAGGTTGATTTATTTTGAAAAGCTCTACAAAAACATCAGTGATCATGCCTCCATGTTTGGGTTCATAAACATTTAATCTCCCACAAGCTATCGAGAGCTTCTCTCCACTGTGTCTGAACGGCTGATTCCCGGTGTTTCCTCTCTCTCTTACAGTTTGACTCTTTCAGCCCCGCGTAAACCCCGAAGAATAAAATGAGGGTACCTTTTTTAAGGCGTAGATGAAACTAAAGTTCAGGAGGCCCGAGCAGACTGCTTTCTCATCCCGCGCTGGCTCTGTCTGGCTGCCAGCTCCTCCCCGGTAGCCGCATGGCGAGCTTCAGCTCTAAAGTGCACCACCTTCATCCAACAGCAGCAGACAGGACGGTTCCAGAAATCTTGCTGCCCCGAAAGGGATCCAGTGAGGTAAGAAAATGAATGAAGTTCAGGAGAATCCAGGGATTGATCGACTATAAACACCAGGAAACAGGTTTGCTCCTTTTTTTTCCCGCAGCCGTCTTTTTTCTTAGCTCCTTCATCTATCTGCTTGCAACATTCTCTGATATGTGTAGGATTCATCCCAAAATGTGATTCAGATTCCTCAACAGAATGTTATTTGGCATCTTCCAAAAGTTTCAACAAAATGGAATGAACCAAAATGTTGTGAGCCATGCTGCACTGCCTAAATGCTACAGACACCCAGGCCCCACCCTCTGCCTGCCTCAGTACAAGCACGTGGGCAGAGGGGGTGGGGCTGGGGGGGTCTTAAAGGAGCCCGGCCATTATTAGAGACCAGCCATTATTGGAAGATATACGGTACACAAATACATCTTTCTTCAAAAAACTTGATCGTCTGCAAATTTGCTTTAGAAATAAAATAAATCTAAACAGCTTTTGTTAAAAATTACAGTATTGTTCTGTGAGAACGGTGATGAACTGATAGAAAAAACAAAACAAAAAATGTTTAATTATAAATCATCGTTTCCATTAACATTTTTTTAATCAATACTGTTTTTGTTTTCTATTAAAAAAAACAAACAAAAAAAAAACGATGCCTCAGAAAGGTATCATTTGACAGTGGATCACTTTAAGGTATTAGCAAGATAGATTCCAATTTCCATAGGAAAAATAAACTGCAAGAAGAATAGTTGATCGAAAAAAACAAAAAACAGCAAAGTTTATATACGCATATATATATATATATATATATATATATATATGAAGCGGCTAATGAGATGGATAAATGACAATTTTGTAAAGTTTTGCAATCACATTGTACTCACTGGGAATATTCCTTAAGTGGAAAAGAATGTGAATCATTGCACATTGCAGCACCACCATCTAGTGTACATTTGTTAAAAGTGCAGGATCCATTGCTTTGATTGTTTCAGTTTTCTTTTTATTTCCCTTTTACATCCACACTTACTCAGCACAGAAGTATCTTCATACACACAAAAAACACAAACATGGAGTGAGCATCAAGATCTTTGTAAAAACATTCAGTTAGAAAAGTTTTCACTGCATGGTCTCACTTCTCATTTGGTTTGTTCCCCGGACTGGACGGGGAGGATTATGGCAGCTCTGCAAACCCAGCACAGAACTGAAACTCGTCTGCAGTTTTTTGTTGAATCTGACGCCAGAAGCTCTTCCTGCACAACGAGAATTATCCTGTGTTTTTATTTCCCGAAGAACAGAAAGGTGTCTGAAAAACTGCATCTTCTATAATAATAATACCAGGACCGGTGCTGGATTTGTGAGGCTAATCCGTTCAGCATAAATTAAATGGTTTAACATAAGAGTTTTTTTTTTAATAATTTACCTTTTCCAACCCTCCACAAAAAAGAAGTAATATTACGAGATTAAAGTTGAAGTGAACAAACAGTCCAACAGATAGACAAACCATGCACATGGCGTTTGGCATATTCTGTTCAATGTACTTATGCTAATAAGAATTTGATTTTGAGTTGTCAAAAGGTTCTGAATTTCTGTGTTTTTGAAACAAAATAAAGCTTCACGAAATGCTCCACCTCTTTCATCTTTGCGCACGGCTCCAATAAATAGATAACTTGGGTGTTTTTTGTGGTTAATTTATTTCTTGTTCATTTATTTAAAGTCGTAAATTTGCAACATTTAAAGTAATAAATGTACAACTTTTAAACACGTAAATGTATGAGAAAAAAAGTAATAAATTTAGCGAATGACTTTTGAAGTAATAAATATATGACTTTATTACTGTAATTTAACAGTTACGACTTTATTTTTGTAAATTTTCGACTTTAAAGTCGTAATAAATGTTTTTTCTTTTTTGTAAACCGGCCATAATACTGTGTTGTAGCAAATAACAGTACCCCATTTAACAGAGACTTGCTCTTGTGCGAAGCTGCTTGCAAAAAAAAAGGAAAGAAAAAGGAAATCCATTTAGCACATGAAATATGACATTTATGCTAATAAGAATGTTTCCTGTTAAAGGAAAGCAGGTGTAACAGATATGTTGTGTGCACATATGTTATGAACTACAGATGGTGGAAACTTAATTTTCTCTCATTGTTTATTAATCTGGAAAGACAACAAAAAAAAAGAATATCGAAGAATTGACTTCAGAGAAACCAGAAAAGCTCAAATTGAGCCAGTTTAAACTCGACCTGTTGGACAATTGCAAACATTTCAGAAACAAACGTAAAGTAAAATGCACTACTATGTACGTCTATAATTACTTAAAACTTGTATTTCTCACAATGAAACATTTTGTTTTAAAGCCTATGACCAAAATGAGGTCTGCGTCAGCATTGGCTTCTACTGCAGGACTTATTATATCCTCTACAAATCAACTTTTTGCTTCAATTTAAGCCAAAACATCCCTGAACTGAGTAAAAAAAAAAAAGGAACTTGGCTATTTTAAATGTAGAAACAACACATTACTGCATGCAGTCAATCAGCCTAATCTTTTAGTGCAGGAGTCAAAAGTTTTTACCATGTTATTGCCGGTTTTTTAAATATATGATGTTAGCAATTTCATTTTTTTTGTTGAAAACTAAGCAGGGAAATACTTGGCTGCAACTTCCTGATGCCAAATTTCCCAATTTTGGTTTCAAATATACTTTATAATCATTTGTGTTCTGTAAGGCACGTCTTAAGATAAGTGAAACACAACTCTGTAGACTATTAAAGGTAGCAGGAAACACCTTTTGCAATTTCAACTTTCTTTTTTGGTAACTTTCAAGTTGGCTAATCCAAAAGATTCACTCTGCTGGGATTAGTTATATGACGCATAAATGCTGAGTTTCTGAAGTGTGAGTTATGAGGAAATGGAATCATACGGGGGTAATAAAGTCTATTATCTCACTTGTCTAAATAAAAGACTTTTACCTGACAGTTTTATCTTCAAGGGATTTAGGGAATCATTCAGATCCCAAGTTTCTGGTGATGAAACCAGAGCAATTCAAAGATGAGCACACCTCATACCGACCAGCCTTAGGGTTGACAGTTTCAACCCTCTATTTCACGGCATCCTTGTGGATCAGCGTCCTTGTTGAGGCACAGTCACCGAGAACCCAGGTTTTGGTTCTAAGTGTGGATCAATCGTCCAGAACGGCTTCATCCATCCACTTCATATAAGCCAGACTGCCGTCTTCCACTGGGAAGCTGAGGATCTCTGGAGTCCCATAGGGATGGACGGACCTTAAAAAAAGGGGCCACGGGACTCATCACAAAGCTCCACCTACACCCATGTTTGTGGTAATAACAGTGACAATGAAAAAAATGCAGTGTTCATACAGTGAAAAAAAAGCAGTGATGTGCAGAACAGATGCTTAATCTAATGAAGCAAACTACAACTGCACAAAGCTTAATCTAAATGTATGAGTATGCACTCTACAACCGAGAATGTTATTCCTCGTATTGATTTTCGTACCATCTTAAAAAAAGTAAAAGGAAAAAGGAGACCTTTGAACAGTGTTTAAATTTCTTAATTTTTTTCTCATTTATTACTTAACTATTCCACTTCTACAAGCCTGTTTAATGTATGATTTTTACTTTACTTTCTTTCATATTTTTACTTGTATTACTCTTTCTATTTGGCTTTCTAATCGTTAAACTGTTTTTTAAGCTTGGTGTTTTTGATATTTTTGCTAAATGACCCAGCAAAAGTGATCCGGATTTCATTCGTTAAATAAAGGTTAAATGAAGCATTTTTTTTTAAGCCCAATTGGCTCATGTATTACAGATGTACACAAAAAAAGCCAAGTTGTGCATTACTTTGAATATTTTTCATGAATAAAAAAGCTTCACTTTGAAAAAAAATGGGGAGGGGGGTTGAACGGTGCTAAAAGTCGTCATAGCAACCCTACATTTTAAAATGTGTTTGAGGCACAAAAACATGTAAAACAGACTGGTGAGGCCCAGAATCAAGTACAATATGCTAATTTTCTTTGTAACTACAGTTTTTTTTTTCTTAAACAAAACACTTGTTTACAAAAAAGACGACAGTAAATTAGCCTTAATAATAGTTACTACTGTCATGGACTAAATATTATTAAGGCTAATTTACTGTCGTCTTTGTTTATGAAGTCTTTTTTTGGCATTTTTGTAAACAACAGTGTTTTGGAAAAAAAAAAAAAAGAAAAATCAATCAAAGGAAAATCCTTGAAAAATACATTTTTAAATGATAAAAGGTCCATATTTTTTATCAGTCCACTCAAATGGAATAATGCTGTATTTCATCATGAAAAGTCTGTAGGAGTGGATTTTTTTTTTTCCCATGGGTCGGATCCTGGTTTTGGTGCGGCAGCTGTGGAAGATCCAACATTAACAATCCAAATGTTTTGGCTGATGCCTAACAACAAAATCTAACTGAAGGACAAGACTGTGGGACATTTTAGGGAGAATTCCAAAGCAGGGACAGTAAAATGCAGGGTCGTGTCAAAAGTGGAGATCTTTCACGTTGCTTTGTAATTTTTTAAAACCCAAAATCAACATTTTTAAAAGTGCAAGAATCAGAACATCACTATATTTGTATTTTTGTGCTAAAACTGATAGTTTTGTTTTTTATTTAATACCACAAATGTTTTGTCCATTTTTTGGTAAAACAAAAAGGAAAATGTGCATCGTAATACAGTAAATCAACTTTAAATGTAAATTTCAAGGATTCACTCAGTACACTTTCTCAAATATAGCTCTTACCTCACATAATCCACAACTTGCTGTATCTTGGAGCTCCTTGTTTTCACCAGCTACAACAGGAGTTATGATTTAATGAAACGTACCACCAGGTTCATTCAGTCAGTGTGTGCAAGTCAACCCAAAAACCCTTACCATAAGGACTTCTGTTGCATCCTGGATCTCATTTTCCCAATAATACCTGAAGATATCAGAGAAAAGAAACTGCTAGCAGCGCTGCCAATGAGAGTTTAAAATTTCAGGAGCAAAAAAATAATATAAAAAAAGGACCTAAACAAACGTCAAGGTTTGAATTCTTCTCACATAAAACCTTTTCATTTCAAACTTTTGAAATGTTCTTTTCTATGTTTTTAATGCGTCAACAGAAAGAATCTGAATTATTATTATTATTTTTTAGAATTGTAATGCAAGAAAGCTACTAGAAAGGGGTTATTGTGAAGTCCTGCACAGGCGTTTACATTGTGGAGGTCCTGTAGAGGATGTTAACGCTGGCTGCAAGTCGCTTTTCCATGACGCCCCTGAGGAAAAAAAGGTGAAACAGATAGGAAAATTAGGAATAAACATGAAAAAAGCATTACAAAAAAATAAAACAAGGTCACAAACACTATTTTTTTTAAATATGGGTCTTAGCTAGCAGACACAGTTAAAGTGAACAAAAGAGTTCCAAATGTTGTTTCTGATAAGTTTAAACTGATATATTTTATTATCATCTCAGACTATGTGCTACAAAGTGATTTCCATAACATGAATCTTCCTTTCCTGTCCTGTGCTTAATAGATGGAGCTCATTAGCATGCAGCCGAACTGCCAACTAAGGCTATGAGAGTGCAAACGCAGAGCTGCAGTCAATTTGCAGCTTTGACATAATTTTCTCGCTGCAGACAGAAAAGTCCGATTTGTCTGGAGTGGAATGACTCGCAATCACATAAATCACTTTGACACATTTGTAAAACACAACCACAGATCAAAGCAGGATCTTCTGGTTAGCACGCGGACTACACACAGAACAGACTCACTTTGCTAAGAACACATCATTTGCTGGGTTGATAAAGAGATAGACGGCACTATGTTGAGTCAACATGGAGTTACTGTTATCAGCAGAAAACAGAAACAAACCAAGATCTATTTAACTTAGACTCCATTCATAGTGGGGGAGAACAGTCCGCTTTATTCTTTCTGCTTTTGGATTTTACTAGAACTGTGGATCATTACACAGTTGGGGATCTGATTCGATTCACGAAACATGATCCATCCACAATTCCTACCATTCAAACACCCATTCTCACGGAAATTTTGCTTTTGGTGTTTTAAATATGTTCTTGTGATGTTTTTCTAATGATGAAGAACATATATAACGAAAATTAAGCTAAACATTGCATTTCTGAATATTTCTTTATTCAAATTGTTGTGAATCAGAAGCAGATGAAAAACTGCCAATAGAGAAAATGCTTATTTGGGACTTAGAAAATATACTGGGCGGACCACAGCTCCTCGCTTTGCTCTGTTCCATTCTGATGCATCCACTCAATCAAACAACTCGCTGAAACAATTTAAGTGGACTCGGTCTGGAACAACTCCTTTTTCTAGTGTGAATACACCCTAAGTCACTAATTTCTAGCTTTTTCCAACAGCATTTTTTATCTGCTCCTAATTCACAACAATTTGAATAAAAACACTCAAAAAATAAGTTTTAATCTTAATTTTTTCTCCTATATTTCCTTTAACATGGGAAAATTGCCACGAGAACATGTTAAAAACACCAAAAACACGATTCCCATTGAAGTGGGACTTTAATTCCAGTTTATATCATGAACAAAATGCTTAACTTTATCTTTCTTTACCTGCCAATTGCTTTAGCAATTTGCTCATTGGGGCTGTTGATGATAAGAACGGAGTGGTGGCCGGGTACGTAACTTCCTGTTAGGGCAGATTTGAGCCAACCCCCGATGGACCACAAAGCAGAATACGAAGACAAGACGAGGAACAGAAACTGGGGGGCGATATTTGAATGAAAAACACTTAAAATATCACACACAACAAAACCAAAATATTTTGTAAACAATTTTACATTTTATTTTAGTGTATTTTGGTCAGTAACTGAGACCAAACTGTAACTGTTGTCACTTAGCCTACAGATGAAAATGAGTTAAAAGTTTGTACGACCGGATTCAAGCTTCACACATGAAATACACGTTTGTAAATGTCAAAGTGGGAGAGTTCGGGTTCTTACCAGGCCGGTGATATGCAGAGAAGAGCGGAGCGTTGAGCTCAAAACGGTCTTGTTGCATCGCTTGAGCAGTGAGTCCATCCTCGCGGCAGCAAAGAGTGACAGCAGATTCCGACAGGTGCAACAACACGGGACAAACTGCCCCGAACTTCCTCCATAAGTTTCTCCCTGCGCTTTTTTTTTTTGACACACCAGTCGTCTGCGGTTTCTTAAAGCACTTCTGTGCACTTCTTAAAAACAGGAAGAATCTCAAAACGTGCAAATCAACGTTTTGTGTTTTTTCATAGGTCAAGTTGTAAAATACAGTGACACACAGTGATTGATTACTTGAAACGTCAATCAAAGATCTGACCAATGAGAGTGTAGTATGCGATTGAAGGCCCGCCTCATCTCCCGTTGTCATAATCGGCTTACTTTCCTTGATAAATAACAAACAGTTTAGTTGATGCAGCAAGAAGCAGTCTCCAGTCTGTCTATGACACAAATATACATACACATATATTAAAATAAGTAAATATATGTCCATCATTTTCTAAAGTGTCAACAAATAAGCACTTAATAGGATTGATCCCACAACAGAGAATTTGATTCAATACAGTAGCTTACTACAAAACAGCAGATAATAAATAACACTAAGCAATAAATAACACCCCAAGAAAAAAACAAATTTGCAATAACAAAGGTAAACCCAGCCCTTGTAGAGAACATAAAACATTAAAGATTCATTGGACCTTAATAATTACATTTTTAGTTCTGCTTTTTAGCTCAAATAATTTGCATTTTAGAAATGTAAGATAATGAAGCACATTCAATAATTAAAGAATACATTTATTAAGTCCAATAAAGATTAGTAAATAAATAATGTAATGAGTCATTTCCAATTTTTTAAACCAACCTTGAACATAAAAAAAATCAGGCGTTTTTGACAGTTGCCTATCTTAATAGCTTACATTATTTGACATGAATACAAGGCCCGTTTGAACCTGTTGACATCAAAAAGAGTCTGAGTGGTGGGTCAAATGTGGTTTGTGTTAAAATTTCCACCTGCCCACAAGTTCTTGTTCCAAAAAAGGCTAAATTACATTATAAACCATTTTAAGCCTGTGGCAACACAAATTGTGTGAACCTTTTGTATGGGTTAAGGAAACTGTCAATAAGAAATGTATTCATATAGAAAAACTTGTATTCATAAATACGAAGTTGTGCACACATTTATATTTTGTGCACACCTTTGCAGAAAAAATATGAATACAACCTTTAGTTTTACGTTATACATGTCTGTTTTGAATACGATTTTTCTTTGTCTTGAATACGAATTTCTCCTGTCAAAGCACTGTCAAAAATACGTCACAGGGTCACAGGCATAAACATCAAGTCCAGCAGCATCAATTCAACTGAATGAGCATGATAAAATTAAACTTTTTAGAATGTTATTGATCCCCTGGCAGGAAAATTATCCATTCCAATTATCCAGCTCTGCTGGAAAAAAGATATTAACAGAGAAGTCCTGCCACTTTTTCTTTTTTTCGGCTAGGCGATATCAGCGGAACGTGAAAACAATTAAACTGACCCAGAAGTGGTGGCAAAAAAAAGAGATATTAATAAGATATTAGTAAGAAAAAGAGATATTAATAAGACAGCAGCTGTCGTTCTACTGTCAGCCTGCTGGCAGCAACCTGGGACAGGAGGGGCCGGCTCACCCACCACAAGCTCTGGCAGCTCTAAAACCACCTTCTGCTGCATTGTTTACATGATTGTCTGTTGTGGCCTGAAAACAATAAAATGCATCCGGAGATTGCTGTTGTTTTATCTATTTTATCAAATTTTCTACAGAGCTATGGCTATCAAGATGTTTTTCTCATTTTTGGATCAATAAGATTCCCAAAAGTTCTATGTTTGTTTGTTTGTTTTTTATAAATAAGCTAACACACATGCGCAGTTGAAGAATCGATGCTGCGGTACTTGATGTTTATGCCTGTGACCCTGTGACGTATTGTTGACAGTTGTTTTCAAAAAGTTCAATAGGAAGAGACAATACAAGACGAGACATGTTAACTATGTCAAGATAGCTGGAACAGACTGGTGCATGGGCTTGAAATATGAAATTCACAGTTATTTTGATAAAAATGTATAATTAGCTGTTTTTCTGTTCATTAAAAGTATGCCGATACAATAAAATGTTCATTAAAGACCCAGTCCAATGTCCAAAATCGTATTTTTGGTGGTTTTAGTATGTTCTTGTAGCATTATTCCCATGACTGAGGACATATTTAAAATAGTCAAAAATTAAAAAGCATTTTCAGAGTATTTAAATCATGTTGGATAAGGAGCAGATAAAGACCAGCAGATTGAAAAAGCTCCGATTTGTGATGAAGCTACTGCCACGGCGGGGCCAAAGTCTCCTTTCTCCGCTACAATTCTGATGCATCCCCTTGCAGACAAATAGATCCATTACCGTCTTCATTTTCCTCGTCTGAGTCCATCTGGTGGGAGTGGGACTTTAACTAGCTCATTTGCAAACAATGTCACTACAAGGGTTCAAAGAATGCAATCCAGATGGATGGCCCTCGCAAATATTAACATCTTTGCAAAAAATTGGAACACTCCTGACTCAGACAATGCCCCAAAATAAACTATCAAAGACAGCATTCCTGTAAATGAAACCAAATTGTAAAAAAAAGACGCCCTTTTAAGGTATTTCCTTAAAAAAGTTATGAAAAACAGCCTGAGTTTGTTTCTCCAAGTTGCTAATTTGCTTAAAAAAGAATTCTCCATCAGTAAATCACTGCATTGTTTGATGGAAATAGGACACTTGTTGCAGTAATAGCAGCCAGCAGCCTCTTACAGAAAGAGAAAGGTTTCAGATTAATTTTTAAAAGTTATGGTGACTACATCCAGACAGTCCTATTTGCATAGCAGCCAGACTCAGAAGACAACACACAGTGAGTAAAGACACACACATTCACAGAAATATCCATTGTGAGGTCTCGCAGAGAAATGCTGCTGCAGAGACTGGAAGGATCATCTAGAAGCTGTTGTTCCCCACTGTGGCCACATGGGGAAGCTGTGGCTTCATCCATTTCATCCATTCTATCCTATGAGTGGTCATTAAACGTGTAAAACTCACATGGACTTAAGATGAAATGTAAATGCTCCGACGCAGCAAGCAGCATGACTCATCCTGACAGCCCACCCCTTTTTGTCTTGACCTCTTCCCTGCCATCCTTGTCGTACCTCGTTTCTCTTTCACCCTGTTTTTTATCCTTGGCCCCGGTGCAGATCGAACAGCAGGGGGCGCCACAGGAGTCGCCAGTCTATAAAATGAACCAATTTATTTCCCAAGCTCTCCAGGCTTCATTGGAGAGCCCATCAGAGAGCTCCAGTAGAGCCACTTAAGCCACTGCTCGCCGACATAAAAGAAGACAACCAAAATAGAGCGACGGGAAGAAAGCCGAGAGGAGAGACGTTTGATCTGCTCGTTCTGGGACATCACTCTGAGGGGTTTGCACCCCCCCAAGGAGAACTAAGGCCTGTGCGTCCTCTTAGAAGTCTAATGTGAGAAACGAGATTATTTTTATTCATGTCAGTGCTTCTTGTCTGTTTGTTTATAATGAGGCCACAAGGTCTAGAAAGGGAATGAAGGGAGGAGAGGTGCGGGTTGAAATGAGATGATGGAGACGGCAAAGGACTCTGACAAGTTATTCTTTGACTAATTGCCATTAAACTGTGACCATCACTTTGTGGGATCAATTAAGCCGCTTTGCAACCTTCAATTTGGGTGATTTAAAGACCCACAATGATGAAAGTCATGTTTTTAACATGTTCTTGAGGCATTTTTCTAGGCTTAAATGAACACTGTTAAGCTTCAAATTGTATTTCTGAGTATTTCTTGATTCAAATAATTGTGAATCAGGAGCAGTTTTTTGCAGTTGGAAAAAAGTTGTAGGAATGACAGAGGACCTACAACGGCATCCACTTGTAGACAACTAGATCCGTACACATCTTCGTTTTCCTCGTCCGAGCTGTGAGCACAGCTGGATAGCTCCCCTATGCTTGCCATTTTAGTTGTACCGGTAATGTTAGGTTGGGCTTGTGAGAGGCTGTAAGCTAGCAGGAGAGAGTGTAAACAAAGAGATGATGGGAAATGGAGGTGGCTCACTTCATATTAATGGTACCGCCCACAACTCAGAGGCAAATTTCAAATGAACTACTGCCGCTCTGCAAGACTATATCATAGAAAACGAAATGGTTGTGTGATTTTGTTTGTAAGACGCATAATCATAATTAAAATACCACTTGGAACGCTTTCAGAATGGATCAAAAGATGATTAAAGTGGGACTTTAAAGAGCATCTTGGACATGGTGAGAGAAAACGGTTACCGAAAATGACAATTCTTTCAGTTTTCTACAGCTTTTCCACAGCCGTTTGAGTTCTTCCCTTTACGTCTGCTGCATTGCCAAGTTTAATGTGACGTGGAGTGAGGTAAAGAAAGACGTGAAACTCTGAAAAGGTCACATAAGTCCTAATACCAGGACTTTCCAGGGTGATTACTAAGCTCGGTCCTCCCGAAGAAATTAATTATAAAAAAGAGGCAAGGAGGCTGGAGTAGCAGAGCTTCTACATCACTGCTTGAAACCCATGTGACCTTGTATCCGCTCAGACAGACACAATCATCCGTCACAGCTGATTCCCAGGCACCTCCTGCTGCAGCTACCGAATTCCCAGAGCGACTAAAGAAACTGAAGCGTATGTAGCAGCACCCCCGACTCTGACAAGAAACAAGAAAAAAAAAAACACACCGCCGCCGAGAGATCCTGGTTGAAGTCCCTCAGGTAGCGAAACCTCCTTCCTCTTGAGGATAAGACGAGCTTGGTATCTTGCCATCTTTCCTCAATTCTCTCTGTCAATCTTTTTTTTTTTTTTACCCTCGGTTGCAGCCACTGGAGCACACAGACCATTTACTCAAAAAACTCACTGTCACTTAATTCACTTCCTTGTTTACAATATTCACAGCTAAACAGTGGCAGAGATAGAACATTTTATATTGGGGACCAGGAGGAGGGCAGAAGACTTTGGAAGGGTGGCAAATGTGAACAGCAGAGTGGAAGGCAATTATATGATATATAATGAAAGAATAAAAAAAAAAAAATTCTAACAGTTTTAATATTATTATTGTTTTAATTTCATTTAAAAATATTGCCTGTTTTTTCCAATGCTTAAAGAAGCTTGTATTGATGATTTCTTAATCTTTGTCAATAGTTATGCTAATATTCACACCAAGTTGGGGGGGGGGGGGGGGGGGGGGGGGGGGGGGGGATATTCAGATTTGCCACCCTTCCAAAGTCTTCTGCCCTCCT
>BSAI01000108.1:6613694-6675454 GCA_036245035.1 Adrianichthys oophorus
GGGGGGGGGGGGGGGGGGGGGGGGGCAGTGTGAGGTCGAGCTTTGTGTGTGTATGTGTGTGGGTGTGTGCGCGCGTGTGTGTGTGGGGAGGCGGCTTGAAGTCAACACCCCTTCCACTGAAAGTGGGCTCGAGAGAATCTGTCAATCAAATGTTTGAGGTTGCAATCTGCGCTCGGGTGTTGGGGGCCCATGTGGTGGTCCTCCGGGCCCTGGTCTGGGTGCTTGGCCGGGCTGCCTGGCGGGCGGATCTCCTCCGTTGACCCCACAGTATGGGTGCGGGGGTGGGCCCTGGTCGGCGCTGTGGCCTCGGCGGGGGTCTTGGTGCGGGGATGTCTGGGAGCTCTCCCTCCTTTTTTTTTCTTCTTTTCTTTTCATTCCTTTATCCACTTCAGCTTAACATAACATTCACCTGAGCACAGGCGTCAGCTCACCTTTGCACCTTCAAATGGTGTGCGTGTCAGAAGGTAGTGCTTTGCATGTGTTGGTTGGTATGCACAAGTGTGTGTGTGAACTGGATGTGGACAAGTTTGCAAACACTCTTGGAGCCGGCAGGTATGTTTGTGGCAGCTGAGTGTGTGGACAGGCCCCGCCCATTTTAGACCAACATTCACTATTTTAATGGGTATAGGCTCCAACATTTTGTTGCCTGTAGATTCGCAACTCTACTTTCCCTTTCCATTAGTCATCCTCTAAAATCTATTATCCACCGTCCCCCCCAGCTCTTTCCCCCTTTCTTTTTCCGTCCGGTCCAACAAAAAGAACACAAACAAAATTAATATTAATAAAGTTTCGTTTAAATTACAAAAGGGGCTTATACCAACATACAATTTGTGTTCCCAATGATTTATAACCCCCGATTGTAAGAGTAAAATCTGTCTAATGCAAGAGGCTTTCAGCTCATATCTGTCTGCTCAGCTGTTGGACAGGACAAGTTAAAAAAAAAGAATGTTTGAGGTTGGGCCAGCGGGCACCTCATGCTTTTACTGAGGCATCTGATTTATCAATTTATAACTTGAAGAACTTGTGATAAAGAAAAAAAAAATCATGAAAAAATTAGGATTAGCAAGAAAACGTTAAGAAGAAAGTATCAGAGCAAGAATGGTTCTTCTGACAAATAGAACAACTGAGTAATAACTGTCTATTTCTTAATAGAAGTCTATGGGATTTTGGTTTCTTGGAGCCAGCAGGTACTTCCTGTTTAGAACATGGGGGGGAGGGGTCGAGTTGTCCAGTGATTCTACTGTCTTTGGTTCGCCAGCAGAGCCGCCATCAGTGTGTGAAAGTGAATACTTTTACATTTACTGTGACTGTGAAGCACTTTGGGCCTTCACAAAAGGTAGAAAAGCACTTTATAAGTATGCACCAGGATTTCATTCAAAAATTTTGCTGTTGTTATTTTTGCAATGATTAACGAAGTTTATCTTAATTTTTGTCATTAATGATACTTATATTGACTCAAAAATTAGGGGGAAAATTAGGAGGCCAGCTGCCCCCCCAGGCCCCTCTTTAGCTTCACCTCTGCAGCCAAAACCACTTCCAGCTGTGAACTTTGGGCTTCCTGGAAGGAGAAAAATGAGAAAATAAGTGGATCATTTGGGGAGGTAAAGTCTGAAGAGTAAAAAAAAAAACAATAACAAAAAGAAAAAGAAAACAAAAACCTTAATAAAACAGTTTGATTCACCTGCAGGGATGAGAAGCTTAAACTACATCAGTGTCAGCTGGCTGAAAGTGAGAAACCTCTCCTCAGTGTGTGGGGGGGGCACCTCCAGTGCTTCCTCATTCCACTCTCTCACCAGGCCGTCTCGGTGTAACTGTTCCTTGTGCTGATGCAGGTGGAATGAGCTTGTTCTCTCGCCATTCAGAAGCTCAGCACCAGAATTCAGAGAGGTGAGAGGCATAGTAAGTTCAGACTCCAAGTTAGAGTGCCTGGAGGCAAAAACATGGAGGCTGAACAGTGGAGACCTGATGGAAAAAGTGTCTGCATGTGAGGAGGCAGGATTAAGATCAGGAAAAAACAAAAATCAAAGCTGGAATGATTCTCTACATTTTACAACCACCTTACAGAAAATTTGCAAACCCTTAAATGTAATGATTTCTAAATATCAACCAAAAGAGATGATTTTATTCTTATTCTTTCATTCAGGCTAAAAAGCACACACTCAGGAAAAAAAAATCCTGGTGGGTTCAGGGTTGGTGTCAGACTCATGCAGAAAACATGCTCAGATTAAATAATACTATGTGCATGAAGATGTTTAATTCACCATCATTGGTAGAGAAAAAAAAACACACAAACTTGTAAAGAAAATCTTTCTGCAGAAATTCTTTCTGCAAAGGAAGGCAAGGTCATTTGGAAAAACAGTTGAAGCCGGAGTAGATCAATACATTCACTGATGTGCTGTCCATTAGAGATCAAGCTAGGTGGTTGGTGTATAGCTAGGTTGATGTGAGTTTCTGGAAGCGTGCTAGAAGTTGTTTGGATGATCTTGTAAGGACCCTGCATGGTATAACGAGCTATTTCAGAGTTTGATTTGAGTAAAGGTTTGGGCCACATCTTGACTTAAAGGTTGCCAACACAAAAGAAAAATAATTATATTTAGTTAAAAGAGAGACATGCATGATTCAATACAAACACTTCTCAGAGGTAAAACAAATATTTAATGACTAAAAATGATAAGTAAAGGAAGGAATCAAGTTATTTCATTTAGTAAAAAGATAAAGATGCATTTGTTTGGCCTTGACTTTTAACCAAAGAAAGCTGAAATTACAATGAAACTTTATCGTCTGATTTCTTAAGTGATTAAAGCTCCATTAAAGTAACATTTTTGACACTTTTTTTGTTGTTGTTCCAAATAGAGCACTCGTATTGAGATTCTAAATGGTGAACTTATTTGATCTTTTTCTTTTTTGATTAAAACCCAATGTGCTTCCATTTACCCATCCACACACACACACACACACACACACACACACACACACACACACACACACACACACACACACACACAAATGGTGCCAACCTATAAGCAATGTGACACGTGGGCAGGCAATGCAGGAACTGTATTTGCGACTTGCTAATCTAATGTTGACGGCTTTACCTCTGCACCACATCAACTGAGTAAATCTTGAATGATTGCAGCTCAGGTGGTTTTGCCCCAGTCACATCTGCCCTTACGGGCGGATGCTGTCTGTGGACGAAAAGTGGGAAAACTTGCATGAGACAAATTTATTTTAGACCTCTGGTGAACATGTTCATGCATGTTTTTTTTTCTACTGGTATGTTGGGGGCGACAGGTCGTGAAAAACCCGTTAACAACACATATGGGTAAGGATGGGTGAAGTAGCAGCTGTAACAGATTTTTGAATTTTTCAGCCTGGCTTGTAGAAATGAGGAAATTAGAGAGAGTGTAGTTTGTGTGTTTATCCTACGGGCTTCTTTTGGGCCCTTATATATCACTACAATCCAGGGGCCAGTGCGCTCGCCTTACAAAATACTGGAGTGTGGCATAAGGGCACCGTTTGACAGCATCATCCGTACAGCATAAGTGTGTGTAACTTATATTATCATCATAAATACTTAACAATACACTTACCAGATGCATGACAATGGTCCAGTACGTTCCATTTTCATGATGTTCCTTGAGTTGGTCATACAGGCATCAAGGGAACTCCAGGACAGACCTGCGCTCCCTTTAAGACGCAGCCACTCCTCTCTATGATTGTTCATTGGCCCGAACAACCAAAAACGTGACAAAGACCTATGGAAACATCAAAACACTGTTACATGAAGAATCCACACAGAGGTCTTTTGGATACCAAATATAATTCAGAAACTGATAGATTCAGAGGTAGAGCAGTCGAACTCTGACCGGAGGATTGCAGGTTCGGTCTCTGGCCTGCCTGCCCATGTGCCCAAGTGTCTTTGGGCAAGACACTAAACCCCACATTGCTCCTAGTGGTTATAGGTCAGCGCCAGTGTTCAGACAACAGAGCCACCATCAGTGTGAGAGTGTTTGTGAGCATGGGTGAATGGGACTGACTGTAAAGCTCCTTAGGCGTCACAAGAAGGTAATAAAGCTCTTTATACATTTACTATTTAACCATTTACCCAGTAGTTGGACTGCATCAGTAGAAATCATAGGTGGTCTCCTTTCTATGTAGCTAAAATAAAGTTATTTCCATCTTAAAATATATCCACCATGTTCCTGTTTTTAAAGAGTGAAGCAAAAATCCTCTGTTTATTGATGCTCAGAAAGGAATCAATCATCACACTGACTTGCTGGTTTTTGTCACCTCTGCCAATTTGGACCATTGTGTTCCAGCTTGCCATTAACCTGCTGCTGATCCTTTCAAAATCCACCCGGGGGTCCAAAAAGTTGGAGTCTGAGTTGCACTCCCTATTAAACTCACTTGTGTTTTTTTTATGTGGCTCACCAATCATCAAGTTGCAGCTCAGTTTAAATTGCTTAAAATGCATAAGATCGATGCAATATTCCATCAAAGTCAAATGTGTGAACTGGTGTGTATATGTGTGTCTTTTTTGTGTGCTTTTGACAGACAGGCACCATGGAAAAAAGTATCATGGAAATGCAGGATTAGGCATGAAAAGGCAGCAATAAGCATGCTCAGGGCAGCCTTTCATGTGGAGACCAGCAGATCAACTGCTTTTGCTATTTCTTCCCCAATTTATGAGTCACCCCTAAACCTGCAACCACCAACTTTAATCTCCCTTCATCCCTATTCGTCCCCTCTGAGAGGAAAGCAGCAGTTTTATTCCAGTGTTAACCATCTTTGCCAGGAGCTTTTAGCTGATTTTTCAGATCTTCACTGGCAGTGTAGCTGATAACCTCCAACTGCTGTGAGCAATTGACAAGACTATTTCCACGGTCAGAAGGGGTCCAGAAGGAGGGATTCCTTTTGATCCGTGAAGAAGCAGAGCAGCTGAGATTATGACAAAACAAAAAAGAGAGGGATAACAGAATGAGAGATAGGAAGACGGCAAGGACAAAGACCCATTTTATGGTCATTCAAAAGGAATTTGCTGCTCAGAATGGGTTGGTTCATGCAATCTGGTGATAAGGAAAGGCCCAGCTTAGAAGAATACTGCAGTAACATGCTCTGTGTGTCTTTGTACGTGCAGGAACTAATAGAAACGCCTGCTATCAAGGTCAAACAACCCACTCCTGCATGCAATGGTAGACACAGGAACCCTGATCCATGAGGAGGTGGTGACAAAAGTCCTGGTCAATAACCAGGGAAACGTATTGATTCAGCAGCTAGTTTGCTGTGGTTTTAACAAAGTCACCTTCCAATCAAAGCTGTCTTTGTGAAATTCTCCAGGAAAATGCTTCGATGCTTAAAGGGGACCATGCTTGACCACGCGCATGAAAATGTTGCCGGTCATCCAGCGGCAGCTCTCTTACAAATGGTAAAAAGCTGCTGGATCCCATTGAAGCAGCAAAACCAGACCACCATTATTTGCTTGGCTGAACTTGATGCCTCTTTGAAAGCGAAAGGAAGGAAGACGCTACAACTGACTTGAGCATCGAGATAAAGTCAGGTCTGTGCAGGTTGGTGCAGTTGGGATTAAGGGAAGGCTCTTCTCTGTAAGTATTAATTAAAGTGGGAAGGTGGATAAACAAACAACAAATTAGCAGCATGCCCCTGATGGTATTGAGTATTTTGCAGGTTGCATGTGTAAACGCTTTGATTTCACCTGTTTTATCTTGCTGATATTTATTTGCTTCAAAAACTTTGGCAAGTGGCGTAGCGAGTGGAGTCGGGCGGGTGGAGGTTTACAGCAGATTACAATGGAAACCAGGAGGGGCGAAGATCAAAGAACCGCGCTTCGATTGTAACATGGAGACGTGTGGCAGGGTGGATCGGGAGGCTTCTTGGATGTCTCTTATGGGACCGCTGCTCCAGATTCTGACATCCATTTTCTCTTTGTTTTCTATCTCGACTCTTTGAAATATTTAGCATGAATTCCTGACGAACACATAGAGCATCTGCATATGCAAGCGCGCTTACAGCCACTGCGCTCCCCACAGGCATCAGCCGTCAGCCGGCGCCCACAACATCTGGAAGTGGGCAGTCTTCCCCCCTGGGATAAGAGCAAGTCTCCATTTGAGCACAGAGCTTATCATGAGGGAACGCTCTTGCCAGCCCGGTCATGGCCCCTCATTTTGTTGCTGCAGTACTTCATGGTCACCATATCTCAATTTTTTACATTTCTACTTCTATCTGTCCCCTGTTGACTTTCTCTCAAGAGTTGGTTCTTTTTAACTCAATAAAAAAAAAAAAAAAAAAACAAACACTGGAGCTAAGAGTTGTTTAAAACGCTATTATATTTCAAAAGAACATGATGTATTTCCTGGCAAAAAGCAGCCCAGAGGATGAATGGCCTCTCACGAGAATACATAAAATTCAACGAACCATCCTTTTACGACGCTGCCGCCGCTCTACTCCTCTCATCATGGCCTTTACCCTCTGCGACGTGCAACCTCTAGGAATAGTGCTGCAATCTGCACCACCTTGTTAGGCAGACCCGCCATCTGAAGCCTGTTGTCTTAGCTATTCCAATGCATGCCTTGTTATCCATATAGATGAGAAAGGGAGTAGACCAAACAGATGGTCAGGGACAGAGGGACCTGCAGGCGTGAAATCCTCCTCCAGGAATGCAAGGGTGGATTTCAATCCCGGCACACATTGAGAAACTAAAAGGCATTATTACTTACTTGCCAAATGTTTTCTCCTGTTTTCTAATCTCTGACTAATTCTCTGTGATCTATTGGTGACACGCCAGTCACCTGATTTGGTACAAAAGATTGTTGAATGAGACCTAATCTATACTCTCATTTCCTTTTTTGTAACCTCCACAAAAAGTATC
The DNA here is from genome assembly GCA_036245035.1 of Adrianichthys oophorus. Classification (NCBI taxonomy): domain Eukaryota; kingdom Metazoa; phylum Chordata; class Actinopteri; order Beloniformes; family Adrianichthyidae; genus Adrianichthys; species Adrianichthys oophorus. The sequence goes on from BSAI01000108.1 coordinate 6,620,581, forward strand.
AATAAATCATTTTTTTGGTAACAGATATTCATCTTCAGAAATGACAAGCTTGCACAGAAGCACTCCCCGTACTCATGTTTGTCATTAGCTATTTGTAAACTCATCTAGCTCCCGTCTCTGGAGCAATTCCACCTCAAATTTGAGGGAATTTATCTTCCAATGCAAAGCATATGCTAAGCTAATTGCAGAAAGAACTACAAATGGGACACCGATCACTTGATTTATCAACATGCACACGTGCTGATTTATTTTCGCAAATGGTATGCACTGTAGTTCCCATCCTACGAGACAGATTTGTTGTACTTCTCTTTAATTAGCTGTGAGTTTAGCACTTTGGAGGATTTAGAACAAAATAAATATTGAGAAATGATGGTTTTATACATGTATATATATTTCAGCTCTGTGAAAAAGTTAAAAAATGTCTTTTTGGAGACTGATAGTTGTTTATTAATTCTTTATGTGACATTAGGGAAGACATGCTCCAGGAGGGAGAATATATCCATTAGTGTGCAACTGCAGAGGAAGCAGAGTGAGAAACTCTTAAAAGGGTTTTTTATTTCATCAGTTAGCTTTTACTGTTTTTGTCGGAACTGCTAGTAGAGGATGGCTGGAAAAAGAACAATTCAGATAGTGAGCTGTGCTACAGGGTAAAACCTGGGGTTTATTTACAGGATCTTCATCCGCTCCATAATGGCGCCGTGTCGTGGTGGCTCTCCTCTACCATCTGACACAATGAAGACTGACGAGCTGCCCTGAGATGCTGTCCTTGTGATATTTTTTTTCTCTTCAATTCCGCTCCAAGAATGTCCTCTGTCATGAACCTGCATGGACTTCACCAAGCTCCTCTTCGTCATTCAATTCTTACTCCACAGGCTCAGATGGGAAGAAGAATGCTTGTAGTCATCACCAAAACAAATAAAAGGTAATTTGATCTAATTTCCAGAGACAAACCTGCTCGTGGCTCTTGAATTTCTATTCTTTTTTGTAAAGATCAGCTCCTTTCGCTCATTTGATCAAATGCGACTCAAATCAAGTGTCAGAACTCTGAGGTTTGGTCGGCTCTTTAAAAGAAAACACACTGTGCAAGAATGGATCTAAAAAAATAGCTTTTAAAAAAAAAATACAGGTATTTAATACAAAAATAGTCTATTAGAAGATATCATGAAAAGAAAGTAAAATATCTTTGCTGAGTCAGCATTATGTGCTGACTCAGGAAACAACGCTCAACCCGGTCTCCCGGACACCCTTTTATTCTCTGTCCGAAGGCTTTAAGCAGCTTTCTGGTTGCCCCGGCGCTCAGGAGGTCCGATGCCACTCTCCAACCCAGCTTTCTGCTGCGCGCTTTGCCTCTCCATTCTGTATTTTTAGCAGCTCCCCTTACTTCCGTGGTGGCGTAACCTCCTCATGTTCTCCCAGCCAATTATCTGTCCTTACTCCCCGCTTAGATGTCGTTTTCTCTTCTTCTCTCCGTCATTCCCCCTCTTCTGTGTCCGTTACAGGGCACTCTAAAATAACATCAGAAGGGCTGGTATCCAATAATTCGCAGCTGTGTGCGACCAGCCCGTCAAGCTAATTCATACGTCCAAACGCATCCAATTGAGGGCACTGCAAACACATGCACTTTACACAAAACACCACAATAAACAAAATAAAAGAATGACAGCTCACAACTTGACACAAGCTCCATGTATCATTGAGGCCTGTAATGCAGACTGATGAACAAAGGTGACATATTGGCCTCCAGAAACAAAACGAGGATGCATCTCATCTTCCAATGCTGTGGTTGTGCACCAAATATAGATTTGGACTCATGTTAACCTGATCCAAATGTGTTGGGGCTGAATATGGAGGACCATTATTTTTGTTGTCATTGCTAACTGCATCACTTACCTACATAGGAGGATTATTGCTTTTCCAATCCCACTCTCTTATAGATATAAACACTCCTGAGACACATTGATTTTTACTGTTACTTTAATATATTCCTAAAAAGTGTTTCACGTAGTTAAAGCTCCTCGCAGAGCCCCTCATCTGTTCATCAGTGCTTTATTCAACCATCATTCTCATCACTTGTCAAAACATTTTGCTGAGTGCAGCAGTCCAGGTAATAACCACAGAGGAGTGATTCAGTTAATATCAAGAGGACTTCAGGATTCCTGCGACCCCCTCTCCATCTGCACCGCACATATTGAAAATCAATGTCTATAATAATGAAAACCCGTACGACTCCCAGTGCTTCTGTATGGAGCTGAAAATCAATTGGCTGAGTGTCAAAACATAGATTATTGGACACTTTCTTCACAAATTGAATGTATATTGCAACATCGAAAAAGTTAATAATTCTAGTTTTTCAAATGTGACTGAAAGGGATATTTTAAGATTTTTTTTTTACTTAATAAAATGCTAGAAAGTTTCCCAAAAAAAACAAAAAAGGGGATATGAACTGAGAACTCTGCACAAAACATATATTATTAAATCAACTTTCTTGCCACTTAAAGCCAAATTTCACAGTCTCTCAAACAGAAAAATATCCGTCAAAGTGGAATAAAATCACCATCAGTGAGAAAATCAGGGATGGCAGCGCTCCCTGGTTGGCCAATAATGGGGATTTTATGTTCAGGCGAAGAAAAAAAGAAACGTGGCGATCTGTGAAGAAAAAAAGAAACGTGGCGATCTGTGAGGAAAAAAAGAAACGTGGCGATCTGTGAGGAAAAAAAGGGGAAGAAAAATTACAAAGCGCCTCAGAGCGTCTGTCTCGTTATTATTAAGTTTAGATGAAAAACGCAACTCAGGAGGCAGCATTATGCAGCAGACTCCCATTCTCTGACATTTGAAGGGATGGCAGAACTGGAGGAGTCGCCACGGAGACAACATTTTCTTCCCTGAACACTGAGTCATACAAGATGCTGGCCTAAGTAGCAATGCTTCTTAGATAAGTGCCAGGGCAAGTCTGCTATTTATTCTGAGAGCAGGTTTTCTCCCTACTTATGAGGGATTAAATGTAAACAAGATTTTTGTGTTTCCCAGAGTTAACTAGGAATATTGAAAAAAAAATAGAAGCTGAACTGCATGAAAAAAAAGATAGAGTGTTGAGATGTTTTGCTCTCTCCCTCTCTCTATCTATCTAGATATATGATCATACATATTATATATGATCATAATTAGATTTTTTTGCGAAAATACAGAGACTTATTAGCAAAAGCTGAATTAAAAAAGATGAATCAGACAGTTATTCTGAATGTAATTCATAAACTCAGACGAAAATGTAAGATGACAACATGATAAAAAGTTCCTCTGTCAGTTTTCCAAATCAGCTTCTTGAATTGGACTCATTTGTTCGTAATTGTCCTGTTAATGATGCCAACAACTAAAACGTTCCATGAGCGTTTTGTTTAGGGTTCTTTTTGAGGGAGTGATCCCGGGACAGTTGATGAACAAGAAGGCATATTAGCAGCTACATCCACAGTTAAGAGTCTGACGCTAAACGCTCACAGCATTCTAAAGATTAGGAGGAACAGAAACTCCACATCTGCTAACGGACCGTGGTGTTCAATGGAGTTGAACACGAATGCGCTGGTACATATGCTTTGGAGGATGTACATCATGCCGAGGATGATAACTGACTGGCAGCAATATCTATTACTATATCTTCATCATTCGTGGCATGACTTTGCAAAACAAAGATTACTTTGAGGTTTGTCTAACTGCAGGTGCTCTCATGGCTCACAAGATTGATATGAGCTCTGCATCCCCGGCCGCAAAAACTACAAAAGAAGGTCAAGTGAATTTGAATTTGAGGTGCAAATTTGCCTCTTTGTCTCTTCTCTGCCAGACCGGTTCACCAGGAAGCTTCGAAGAGGCGGATGGCCTTATAGGTGGTTGTGCGCCAGGTGCTACGGTCGGCGGCGAGATAAGACCACTGGTTGAGATTAATTTTACAGGTACTTAAGGCCTTCTTGAGGCAGTCCTTGTATCTCTTTCTAGGAGTGCCTCTGTCGCGGTGCCCAGTCGAGAGCTCGCCATATAGGACAATCTTTGGTAAGCAGAGATCATGTAATCTTGAGACATGGCCTGCCTAGCGAAGATGTGCTTGTAGCAGCATGGCTTCAGTACTGGTTATTCCTGCTGGCTTGAGGACCTCGACATCTGTGGTGAATTCAATCCAATGAATGCAAAGTATTGTGCGCACGCAGCATTGGTGAAAGCATTCAAGTAGTTGTAAGTGACTACAATAGGTAACCCATGTCTCTGAGCTATAGAGAAGAGTGGTAAAAACAACAGCTCAGTAGACAGTGATCTTCATGGTTGTTTTTAAATGTCTGTTGTTCTGCACCTGCACATACATTCGTCCGAAAGAGCTATTTGCCTTTGTTAGCCTGCAGTCAACTTCCTTGTCGATCTTGGCATCAGATGACACACTCCCTAAATATGTAAATCGATGCACAGCTTTGACATCAGTCTCATTGATGTTGATGTAGGGCGGGTGGTATTCCTTTTTTGGTGCAGGTTGATGGAGAACCTCTGTCTTCTTTATGCTAATTTCAAGACAAATAAGTTGTGCAGTCTGTGGTAAATGGCGTATACTTATGAAGCGCTTTTCTACCTTCCTTGAAGGCCCAAAGCGCTTTACAGTCACAGTCCCATTCATCCATGCACAACACATTCACACACTAATGGCGGCTACGCTGCCAAACACTGGCGCCAGCCTTCCATCAGAGGCAATGTAGGGTTCAGTGTCTTACCCAAGGACACATCGACATATGGGAGGGCAAGTCTTTACCGCTCTTTAGAATTCTGCTCATCTTACTGCTGAGTGAAAAAAACAACCCCACACCATCATTCCTCCTCTACCAAATTTCAAACTCGGCACAATGCAGTCCCAATGTACCTAATCCTGGCAACCTCCAAACCCAGACTCATCCATCAGATTGCCAGATGGAAAAGTGTGATTCATCACTCCAGAAAACACTGCTCTACAGTCCAGCGGCAGTGTGCTTTACACCACTGCATCTGACGCTTTGCATTGCACTTGGTGATGTGTGGTTTGGATGCAGCTGCTCGCCATGGAAACTCATTTCATGAAGCTCTCTGCATACTGTACTTGAGCTAATCTGAAGGGCACATGAAGTTTGGAGCTCTGTAGCGATTAACTGTGCAATATGCACTTCAACATCCGCTGACCCTTCTTCGTCAGTTACGTGCTCTACCGCTTCGTGGCGGAGTTGCTGTTGTTCCCAAACTCTTCCATTTTGTTCTGATAGAGCTGGCAGTTGACTGTGGAAGATTTAGGAGTGAGAACATTTCACCACTGGGTTTGTTGTACAGGTGGCCTCCTATGACAGTTCCACGCTGGAGTTCACTGAGCTCCTGAGAGCAAAACAGTCCTTCACAAATTTTTGTGAAAACAGTCTGCATGCCTCAGGGCTTGATTTTTTACACCAGTGACCAGGCCAAGTGATTAGGACACTTGATTCTGATCATTTGGATGGATGAGCAAACACTTTTGGTAATGTAGTGCAGGATTTTGCAAACAAACTTCAAAGCAGAAAAATACTTTTGAGTTCTGTAAAAGAACACAGCCTGTCAGACGTGTAAACAGTAGCACAAACGTATGCATTGATTACTGAAACATCCAGACGAGCCAGAGAAACAGTACTCTGCCCCTGTGAAGTGCAGCAACTCCACCTGCATGCTAAATGGGTGTTTTGTAAAAATATGTATCAGCCTGTCAAAGTGACAGTTAAGCATAAGTGACACCTCACTTCTGCAGACTGACAGCCTTGTGCTCTGCATGTCTATGCATGCCATTCCATTCATTATGTGGTAAAACACAAGAAGGAGTGTTGTACTGGTTTTCAACAGCTTGTCATTTTAACTCAGACATAGGCACATTTACACTGCAGGTCTCAGTGCACCATTCAATTCTGCTGGTTAAGGATCAGTGTTTGGGATTTGTGCTTGTGTTTTCCTTAAAAATCTGGCCTCAGATTGTGGTATGAAGAGACTAGAACCTTGTCGTGACCCACGTGTGCACACCACTTTCCGAGATGGATACAGCCAACGGGGGAATTGCTCTGGCATTTTTCCTTTTTTGTGCCGAGGAAGTAAGAGAAGCATCAAAAGGTTCATTACAAGAAGGAATTGGAGAAAACCCTCTACTGCACAGTACTTTTTGTCAGTGCAGATTTGTTATGAACGTGGACAAAACTGATGTAAAAGCAGGAATAATGCACAAAAAGACTTAAAAAAAAGGTAAAAATTGAGGTTGCAAGTCTAAAGTCCGCACATATAAACTAACATATACCCACATTTTCTTTAGATGAATGGCAGATTTTCTTTTAAATTGAATTTTTGGTCACTTTTATTGTTAAGATTGCCCCTAAAATTTGAATACAGCTTGATGCCTTGCAATATTGGTGTTCACCTTGTCGGTTTAACTATTTTGTGTGTTTTTTTAAGTGCAATTTGGAATCCTTTTTTTTTTTTTTTTTTACAGCGCACTGTGTTATGCATTCTGATTGGCTGCATTCAACTGTCAATCAATCTCATCCTGTCTCCTGTACCAAATGCGTTCAGATATCCAAACCTACAAAAATCTTCAATTGCTAGCAGAACTTTGTTTTCATTATATAAAACTATTTGGTATATGAAGGCTTGAATTTTTAGAGTGCTTAACCCTTTAACACCGGAACAACTCCTAAATTACACATGCTTTTAGATGTAAGCTACCCTAGCTCTTTGATGGTTTACTTGATCAATGTGAATAAGCTGATTCTGAAACAGAGAAAAGCGGCTCTTTATATATTAGCTTTGCACCGATGTACAACACATGACCAATGAAAAGTGTTGCAGAAAATCTGCTTTTTTCTGAATCAACTGATACATCTTACTCATCGCTGCATATCAGCGTAAGTCTGCTTTTCTCCACTTTAGAATCCGCTATAATTACATTAATTGCGTCAATGGTTGAGTTAGGATAGTCGAATGTCAGCACTGGAGCTAAAGCTCCTGAGCTAAAGGGTTAAACAAGAGACCAACGTGCCGAAATGTTCATTTCTGTCTGAAAAAAGTGCAAAAAGTGGGTAGTAAAGGGTTTGAAAGACTTAAAACATCTGCAATCCTACTTCATCGATTTCCCCTATAGATTATGGGGACCACTGATGGGCAAAAAAAATCCTTTTTTCTTTTGTAAATATTCACCTGTTAAAAAAAGAGCCAACATTTATTAAAAAAAAGAAGTGTGCTTTCTTTGTCTGGTTTAATACCTGGCCTTTTGACTGTCATTAAAATATGAAGTGGAATTTGTTTTTATAAAAACATCCAGCCTTTACCAGATTCTGCAGCTTCTTGTTGCAGAGAAAATGGCTTTTGTTAAAAGTCCGCTATGTTATTTCTCCCTTCTGCCACAGACTGTGAGGTTCAGTGGCACACTGAGGGGTCCGGTACAGTCCGGTCCAGTCCGCTATTTTGAGTGTTTCCATTGTAAAATGGACCCATAAAACAGTACTGATCTGTATCTCTAGAGGTTCAAAGAAAAAGTGGAACGGGACGGTTGGAGCCGAGTCGCAAGCGCAGATATAGTGCTCATAAGCTAGCGCTCATAAGGTAACGTTTTTTCCTTTTTACAGCGGTTTTCCTCTTAGCCGCCTGCAGTTGTTTTTCAAACTAGAATACATTCCTGTAATACACGTCGTACCAGAAGTACAGTCTTCCCCCGCATATTTGCAGATTTGTTTTTAGTCCTGTGACTTTTCCGGTTCATCACAAAAACTCAGACAGCTCATGACGCTTGTATGAAGTTTTTGCTTCCAAAGGAGGTACTGCGGTGTATCTCTGCACAGAGGAGTACAGCGGAGCTCCCCCTCTGGAGTATGCAAATACGTTAGTGGTCTACACTACGTATGTGCCATGAAAATAAACCGCTCAGTGGAAGCGAGGCTTAACTGAGTGGAAACGCTTGCCAGAATTAACTAGACCGTACCGGACCACTCCTTACTGGACCGAACCAAACCAGACCGAACCGAACCAGACTGGACCGCTCAGTGGAATCGAGGCTATACAGGTCTATCCAAACAGCAACACATCACTGATTACTTGTTATTGATTAAAAGAGACCATCATGATTTACATGGTTCCTGTATTACTTTCAGTGGCTGTATGAACAAAAAACTATTTCAGGTTTCATTGTTGTGTTAACGGTCGATTTCTCATCACTCTGATTTTTGCTGATTTTTCTTAACATCTTCTTTCTAATCCTTTTTTTTCCCCCATGATATTTTTTCTATATCGTTAAGTTATTCAAGTTATAAACTGACCAATCAGATGCCTCAGTAAAATCATGTGGTGACCACTGGCCCCTCCTCAAACGTTTGATCGGCAGCTTCTCCTGAGTCCGATTTCAGTGGAAGCAGTGTGGATAAACAAGCTCCACTCATGATTGGCGACTGTAGTTCCCCTAAAAACGAGACTTAGACCAACTTGGACCGATCACTGTCAACTGAACTCAAAATGACGGCGCACGTTTCAGGAAGCGACAGATGAGGCTAGACAGGAACCACCATGGACTATGACGTTTGCAGACAATATTGGGATTTGTAGCAGGGAGCAGGGAACAGGTGGAGGAGAAGCTAGAGAGGTGGAGGTTTGTCCTGGAAAGGAGAGGAAGGAAGGTTAACTGCAGCAAGACAGAGTACATGTGTGTGAATGAGTTGAAGAGTGAGGTTACAGAAAGAAGAGATAAAGAAGGTTGAAGGATTTTATGTTTCTAAGGTCAACAGTCCAGAGTAACGGGAAGTGTGGAAAAAAAGTGAGTACAGGTAGGTTGGAATGTGTGGAGAAAAGTGTGATGTGTGATAGAAGAGCTTCACGTCAAATGGAAGGAAAGATGACCAAAACTGTGGTGAGACCAGCCATGCTGTTCAGCCTAGAGACAGAGGAACTGAGGAAAAGACAGGACGCAGAATTGGAGGTAGCAGAGATGAAGATTCTGCGGTTCTCTTTGGGAGTGACCAGGATGGAAAGCATCTGGAATGAGTCCATCAGAGGGACAGCACATGTTAGAGGTTCTGGAGATAAAAAGATGCCAGACTGACATTGTTCAGACATGTCCAGAGGAGATACAGTGAATATATTGGTAGAAGGATGCAGAGTCTAGAGCTGCAGGCGAGAGGTGTAGAGGAAGACCAAAGAGGAGCTTTATGGATGCAGTGAAGGAAGACATGAAGGTAGCTGGTGTAGAATACAGGGGTAGATGGAGGAATCTGATTTGCTGTGGCGACCCCTGAAGGGAAAAGAAGAAGAAAACTGCAATTAGCACAATATTAATCATGGTTGGACCTAAGGTTACCATTTATGCATTGGATTGTTATGACTACACATACTTCCCTGCACGACAGAGCTCCCTTATCAACCTTCCCATCATTCATTGTCAAAATCTACGACTTTGCCTGTTTTCCAGTTTTTCAGTTTCCACCTGATTGAGGGTGGTAGAGCTTGAGGACCAGGCCTGGGCAGCCCTCTGCTAGATTAGCTGAGCCTGCTAAACAATGATGAACCCAAACCTTTTGTTGGCGTGACTGTATAAACGCAAATGCTTATTTGTAAATTTTCCTCACACTTTTTGTTTAAGTTGGCAACAAACATACTCAGAAGGAACCCTGTAGGTTTATTCATTCACTTTAACATGTTTTTCCATCACGTTTTCATCAGTAATTTTTAATAACTTTTAGTAACTTCCCCCAAGAGGCTCTAGGAGACTATTGCAGCCAGTTATGATCGATCGTCAACCAACATTTGAGAGCTTTTGTCTCTCCTAAATCCATTGGATCCTTGTAATCTTCAAAACCTTCCAACAATTTTCAGCACAACAGGAAGTTCCTACTTTTACATTCACAATTTAAAAGGAAATTCATAACTCCCGACAATGACAAAAGGTCTATAAACTTCCTGAATTCCCCTGCCTCTTTCTTGCTCTGTTACTTATTCCTAATACTCCTTTTAGGAACCTTTTTATCAGCACATTTGCTTTACTTTTAGAGAGGAAGTATCATTATCAATGTGCAGAGAATGCTCCAGAAAAGCTACAAGCAGAAAGTTATTTAACGTCGGAGTATTTGGCCCTCATTTATTTCCAAACTAAGTGAAAAGATTGCATAACGGAGGACAATTAATATGCAATGAAGTTTAAAGAACATGCTTACACCCAAACATTTCAGGGTAAGGTAATTGTGTCAAAGAAATATTACTTTCTGCTTAGACCTAGTTTTTGGTATGTGGAGCAAATTACTTCAAGTTTCCAACAAAACGTGCAGCAGAATCACAAATTGGTTCTAAATGTAATACAAGCAAGGTGATTTAATCAGTTATCCTATCTCATTAAATAGAAAGAAAAATATTTTTAAAGAAACTGTATATCTCAACAAACTGGTCGAGACAACTAAAACTTTTCTTTTTAAATATTTATTTCAGATTCTTTTATTCAGGCAGAAGTAAAACAAAACCAGATTTTTTTCTTTTATTTAAAATTAACAAATATTTAAAATGTGTCGATATGAGAGGTGCATGATACAGCTTAAAGACCCACACGATTATCTTTTAATCTATTGTAAAAATGTTCCCAATTGTCATTTAATTATGCTAAAGTTTGCCTCTGAGTTGTGAGTGGAACTGTTGGCGTGGAGTAAGCCCAACCTTACTTCCCATCATCCATCTGTTTACACGCTCTCCCACTAGCTTACAGCTGCTATCTAGCTCTACAGTTTTGATCCAGATGCCAGCTAGGACGAGGAAAATGAAGACGTACAGTACGTAGATCTATTTGTCTGCAAATGGATGCATCAGAATAAAGTGGACCGGGGAGCTTGCGGCTTGCTGTAGTGGCACCTTCCTATAGCTACAAGCTTTTTCAAAAGTCTTTTTTTTTGTCTGCTCCTGATTTAGGATATAAATAAAGAAATACTCAGAAATGCAATTTTAAGCTTCATTTTTATTAATATAAGCCTAGAAAAATGCTTGAAGAACATGTCAAAACCCCCCAAAATAATTTTTTTGTCAGAGAGGGTCTTTAATGTCTTAGGAGCCGAGCTAATATTTGAGCTAACCCTGTATGTGCTATGAGCTAAACATGTACCGGTAGTCACAGTGCCCCAGTTAAGCAGAATTAACTGCTGTGGAAATATAACCCAAAATGTGACGTCCACGTTTGTGGTCTTTAAAGGTTAAAAATAATGAAACAACATTCAAACAATTGCACCTTAATTTTAAAGTATTTGATTGTCCTCGGACAGAAAATCAGTCGGTTCTGGTTTTCAGTATCGCAGAAAAAGCATTCCAGGATGTAATGCAGCAACCACAAAGCATGTTAAACTCTCCCACACATTGGATATGTGAACTCTTGGCTTCATGTTCTTTGCCAAGTTTCGTTCCTATTTTTGCTGCTTCAAATTAGAACAGAATTTGCTTCTGTTAGTATGAAGATATAAAGCCTTAGAATAAAAACTTCACAAAACTTGTAGGGATCTATTCATTAATTTATGCTAACACCTTAATCTCACTGATGATCCATAGCTGTCAGTCATGTATAATACTGTGTCCTTGTTGGCTGTCTGCAGCCAGAGTAGTGAAGACTGTTACTAAGAGAATAAAAAAGAAACTATTTTTGTTCAGAACTGACAGTTCATATGAAGGACATGTAAAAAAAAATTTTGTTTTTCTTTTAATTTTGTGGCTTTTCCAAGGCTACTATTTTATTACCTGTTAGCTATAAAATTTTTATATTTTTTAGCAAGGAATAAAACATTTGTTGGTATAGGTCAGAGTGGTTAGTTGATAGTGAAAGGGCCTATATTCATGCAAAACCAACCTTTTTTGAGCTTTTAAATGGATTATATTGTTAAACAAAAACAACCCCAAAGCAGCATTTTGATCCATTTACACATCTCTGAGCGTTCCTCTAAAACCCTGCTCTGCGAGCACCAGCTCCTCCCAATCCACAAAAATGAACGGGTCCTCACAATGTGACGTAGACAAGTGAGAACAATCCCTTCCAGGAAGAGCTTGCGCTGCCAGCACCAGTTTTCCAAACTGCATTTTTTTGTCTGCTCCTGATTCATAATAGGGGTTGAGCACCGATTGGGTTTTGTTCAGTTTCCTTGCCAAAGCGGTTCTTTTGTTTCGGTTTCGGTTCCTATTCGGTGCTGATTTCTGAACTTCAGTAATAAAAATAATGTCTACCTCTTCCCAAATTCAAAGCAGAACAGCAACAAATGGGCGCAGACTCTGCAAAGTGCCTTAACCTTTTTCTTTCCCCTTTTTTCCATATTCTTTTAAGTCAGTGCACCATGCCTGTTTCCAAACACATCAAAGTCTAGATTATGTTACTCACCCAGAGTAGAATGACTGCTGCTGCCTCACAATGGTCTCCATCAGCTCATATTTCAGGCCCGGGTCCTCCTCACCAGATTCTTCTCGGGCCAAAATGTTCATGCTAGCTCCGGAGGACGTGCTAGCAGCAGATGTGACTTCGCTTTATTCTTCCCACAGGCAGTGAAAGGCCGTACAATTTTCAGCATTTAAAGCAATGAATTGCGTATTTTGGAAGCACGCGCTTGCCCCGTCAGCCACTGGTCCTCCCACTATTGCAGGAAAGGCAAAAGGATTGGCTAGAACTTCAAAGTACTGAACAGAGTAGAAGTGATTGACATGTTCTGGTGAAGACAAAAAGACCTTCAGTGAAACAAAGCACCGAAATGAGGAACCGAATGCAGCAACTTCTTTTGGTTCTGAGAGAACAGCGCAAGTCGTAACAGTTCCTACTTAGAACTAAATTTTGGTGCCCAACCCTATTCACAATCTGAATAAAGAAATACTCAGAAATGCAATTTTGAGATTAATTTTCTTTAGTATGTCCCAGAAAAGGTCCTTCCTTTTCTATTTAACAAGCCACCAAATGGAATGTGAACTAACTTGATGCTTTTGTTTTTAAATGTGCTTTAGTTCGGAAGTGGAACATTTCCATGACTGCCATTTTACACATTAAATCCCTTCTCTTATGACTTTACGAATTAGATTGTAGCTGAATTGGCAGCAGACAGGCCTACATTCCAAACTGTCAGCTATAGCACCAATCTTCACGTACTCTGGAACTCTTATTTAACTTGGAGAAAACGCTTTACTTTTTCTTATCCCACCTGAGAGCCTCAGTCTTTGATTTGAACTTGCTGTTTTTCATTGCACTTGGCTGCAAACATCAGTGAGGTCATGGCTTTGTGAGCACATTGTTTGCGAAAGAAAAGAAAAAAGAAAGCGTAGCCCATTTCCATTCAATTTGACAATAAAAGGGTAATAATGACTGTGAATAAAAACTGCAAATTATATTTCATTTTAATGCCGACAAAACTTCTAAATAATTCAAAAGCATTTCAGGCATGATATTAAAATGTTATTTTTCATTTTGTTCCAGTTTTTAAAGAAAATATTCTTCATCAAATGATCAACTGGATGTTTTAATAAAGTCTCATTAATTTTGCTTTTTTCCCAGGATTGTATGATTGCAAAAATACATAAAAATAAAACATACGATTTGTTGTAGGTTTCTGCTCAAAAAAAGAAAAAAATGGAGATAAATAACTGTTATAGGACTAGTATGCATGTGCACACACAATTACTGTTCCAGCTGATCCCTCACTGAACCCCGAGCTCATAAGTGTGCCTCAAACCTTATTCATAAATCCATTCTTCACTTCCTCACTGTTTCTTTTAAACTTTGCTGTTTTTACTTTCAGAGGAAATCTCCCTAACCGAAAGTTCCCCAGGTCTCCTTCCATAAAAGGTTTTTATTTCCATGTAAGGCAAAAAACATTGACTGTGATCATAAACATGCTTACAAACGCATATCTGCACATACACATCCTAATGCATTATGTTACCTGAAACACATTGACTAACTGCACACTGTTGCCTTGATGCAACGAATGAAAATGAACAGTTTTACTGTATAAATATTGTTTTGAAAGTAGAAAAAAAACCTATCAAAAGTACTTCTTCATATCCAAATGCACATTCACATATTTTTAAGTTACATTTACATCAATATAAACATAGTAAAAAAAGTAATCTTTATCTTATCTTATGATGATGACGTCTCTCTTGTAGCACAGCTTACAGAAAAGGATCCACTCCACCCATTATTAAAGTCACACCACTTTCTACTCATCATTCTATTGAAAAGTAATATTAATAATAATTAATATTATTAGTAATATTAATAATATTGGAAAGCATTTGCATTTAACCCTGTAAAGCCTGAGCCATTAAATAAAATAAATGACAGAAAATTTCAATTCTTTGGATTTGTCCCTCTGAACAAACAATACATTTCATTTTGTATCATATCTGATACATCAGGTCACACAGCTGAAATATATATATTTTTCCTGAGCAAACAAAAATATTCCAAGACAAAAAAAAATAAATTTGTATTTCCATTCTATTGCTTTTGCGTAGGGCTGACAGACTCATGTATCAAATATGATACATTCGGCTTTAAAGGGTTAAAAAAAAAGTTAGTTTTATCCCAATTGCCAATAGTGAGACATGAAAATGTGATTTGTTGCCTTGAGGCAACGCAATGCAGTGGAGGGCTAGTAAGATGTTAAGCACAAGTCATGATTGGTCAAGATTGTAATTTGAATAATAGTTATATCATCACTAATTTGTTCCAATTCTAGGTCTTTTTGTTGCATCCAAGATACTTTGTTTCACACATTCTGTCATAAGAGATTCATGATTTTTAGCTTTCAATCTGACTTTTTCTGATGCTTAGTAAAGTTTACTTCAACATTTTCTGTCCTTTGGTGGGTAAACGCACCGAATCACGTAGGATTGTGTTAAAGCGCCTGGGACTGTTGTGAGGCTGCGTCTGCTAATGTGTACTGCTGAGACAGCAGCATTGCTGCGTGAAACAGCTAAGGATTTCACTTGTTATGTTTCACAGATGGAAATTTACACCTGATGGAACCAAAAGAAGATCCTGTGAATGTGATGTGTCTCCATTGCTGGTGAAGATTCTTACGAACTTTCAGGACTTTCCGTTTCTTTTGTTTAGTTATTGTGGATAGAAATTCAAGCAAACTTATAGTTGTTAAAAAAACAGCAGCTCACACAAAACATAAATGGGGAAAACCATAAACCCCTTTCACTGTTTTCAATATGTGTTATGCATTTTAGTATTGTTGTACAGTTGCGCTGAAATAGTTTTTTTTCTTCATTTTTAAATTCTGGTCACATGATAAAAAGAGGTCTAGAAACATTGAAAAGCTCCAGGAAATACTAAGTACACTTGCTCTGTTTCTACTGAAGCAGTTTTTTTCTCTAAGTCTGAGTAAACATGTACCCTTATTGAAGATTTCATCAAAGGTCATAGCTCTGGCAGTTTATTATTTGATTATTTATGAAAACATTTTTTTTATTACAAAAAAGAAAAAAAAATCATAGTATGCTGCCTGCAAGACGCTTGCCTAATAAGACAATTATATGATTGAAGCATAAAAGAATGTTAACGCGTTAATGCACGTGATTAATTTTAAAAAAACATGAATGCATTAATATATATTAACGCTGATCATTACACTCACGAAGCAACCATCTTCCGTCAGTTCAGGCTTTCACGGCGTGCGTCAATTCCTGAACAAGCACACTTTGTCGAGCACTTATAACATGGTCACTTACAAATGAATTATATATTCAATCGATTTTTAATACTTTATTCTTGTCTTTATTTTTTAGGTTTAGATCGCTTTTTCACAAAAAGCGGACTATTTGATGCGTGATGCAGGCTGTTGTCACGGTAACACAATGCATCGCTGGGCCGGCAGACCTCAACTGCAGCGGCAAAGGAAAGGCTCAATAAAGCATCAGTTCAGAGAGAAAGTTCACCTTTTATCGCTTGTTTTTGCCCAGATCATGAAGGAAAAGTTTGTTTTGAAGAAGCTTATGCACATACAGAACATTGTGACCAGAACTTCTTACGGAGCACCCGTTTAATATGGTTAATTTTTTCAATCGATTGACAAGCACTATCATATATACTTGAATAACTTATTTCTTTTCCATTTCGCTTTTGTTTGGTGTCGATCTCCAGCACATGCTAAGCTCTACTTTTTTCTTTTTGTATTAAAGTTTTTAGCCAATCATACAATATAATGACGTCTATAGATAATGCAAATGTATATAATAAAGTGTCTATCAGTGAGACTAAACAAGAACTGACCTGCTCTCTGGAAAACAAGCCTCCCCTCAGCACATGGCACCGACTTCTATTTTTGGACCAAAAATCACATGCAGCATCAGTTCAAGGAGTCTGGAGAGGTTCTTCTGTAGTTGTTGCCTTTCTCAGATGTGCTGAAGGCTCTGTGTATCTGTTACTGAGGACGGCTGCCAAACAACAACTGCCAAAGTCTCAGCACTGTTGTGACACTGTGGGGAAAGGGACTGTGCCAGAATAAACAAGGCTATCAATGAACACCGCATCTCCTTTCGTAAGAAGCATCATGAAAAAAACGTAAAAAAATTTTTTTTTACCCTGTATCTTTTTTTTTGGTGTTAGACTGACCCCAAAGAATCAAGCAAAAACCCTTACACAGGAGGAAAAGTTCACAGGCAGCAAGAACTTCAAGTACCTAGCTAATTCCAAGAATTTGGGATCCACAATGAAATTCTGCTATGAACATAATATGCAGTCGTATTAAACCTTTTTAAAAAAAAAAATCCTGACTTAAACCTCTGTCAAATAACTTCTTCACTGGTCCACTCTCAGACCGCATCAATGTCAAGAATCCAAATGTTTTGATAAGCATCTAAAAACTGAAATCACCTTTAAATGTTAAAAACCAACTCCAAAAAATATTGTGTTTTTGGTGTTCTCATGATGGAGGGGAAAAATAACTTAAAATTGCATTAACACATCGTTGTGAATCAGGAGCAGACGGAAAAACATCAGTTGGAAGAAGCCTATAGTGATGGCAGAAAAGTTACAATCTGCAGGCCACAAGCTTCCTGCTCCATTCCATTCTGATGCATCCCCTTGCAGACGACTTCATCCATGTAAGTCTTCATTTTCCACATTCTAGCTGGCATCTGGCTCAAACTGTGTTACTTTAAATACATTTATTTTATAAACATTGTTTTTCCTAGAAAAAACACTGAATTTATTGAATGCAATAATTTGTTTCCCATTCACTTTCTAGTAGGAACAAAACAGTCTTTTGTCTTTTCTTTAATTAGTCAGGTTTTAATGAAGAAAGCAAGAAAAATACATGGGACAAAGCATCATGTGACGTCAATAAAGATATAAAGAAATATTCCCAAATTTACCATTTTCTGTTCCTTCCTTTGCTTTTCCTTTCCTTCTCTGTCCCTTGTCTCCTTCTTGACTGTCTTTACCTTCATTTTGAGTTCCTTTGATTCATTTCTTCTTTTTCCTGTTTTGTCTTACCTCCTACACTTGTTTGACAACAAGTTTCTTGCCTTCTTCCTTGACTTATTGTTTTACTTTTTTGACAGCCACTTTGATGACTACACTTCATTGCACCGTTTGAAAAAAAAACAAACAAAAAAAAATCTCTTTGCAGAGTCTATCTCTGCTGGTTAACTTGCTGTCGACGGAATAGTCCATTGCTGCTGAGGGACGGGGGAGGAGAAAACACTTTCACATGAGCAGTCACATGACAGAGTAACATGATAATGGGCGTGTACATTGTCACAGACAATTTTTAGAAAATGCTTGGTTCGATGCCCCCAAAATGTTTCTCTGGGTACTCCTGTCTCTTCCCCACAGAACTGTCCAGGGTGTACCCCACCTTTGTTCAAAGTAGCTGAGGTAGGCTCCAGCAACCCCAAAGATGGCAAAGAATGCTGATAAATTTCTCACCTTAAACTGATTTGGTTTGCTTTACACTTTGTTGCTGTCTTAACCCCTTTAGCACTGGCACTTTAGCCGCAGTGTTGATTTTTTCGACTCCCGTAATGCTTTTACTGTTTACGCAATTAATGTAATTCCACTAGATTCTGAAGCGGAGAAAAAAAACCTTGTGCTGATATGCAACAGTTTACCGAAGTGAAGTGCTTAGTGTGCAATGAATGTAAATCAGCTGATTCAGTCGCAGAGAAAAGCGACTTTGTGTCGATATTTGGGCTGTCAAAAGCGTTAACTCACTTGATCAATAAAAAAATAATAAACTGACGCTAATTAATTACTTTTTGCGAAGCAACTGTCTTCTGCTCACGCTGATCAAAGAACTATGGTGTGTCAGTGTGTAAAACTTAGGCATGGCTGGTGACATCTCAGGTGTTCAAAGGTTAAACAATCCAAAAAAAACCAAAATCCCACTATTCCAGCTGTTTCCTTGGGGACAGCAAATAAGCTTTGACCACGAAAAAACAAGAAGCGTGAAGAAAACTATCTAGCACCGTTTGACTTTCACATGAAGCACACTCCTACCACGCCATGTTTACCCAACAGATGTCTTCCAACTTATGATTCACACTTTTTCATCTTCTCACTGTGACTAGTTTTTTCTTTACTACTGTAATACATGATGCAGTTTTAATCTTGCTTTATGTTTGTAGATTCCTGGCTAATTTGAAACACAACAGTTTCGCTAAATTGATGGATAAAAAGGTTTAATATTATTCAGATCCAATTAAAAAAATAATTGATCTTTTTCTAATATTAACTTTTGGGTTCATTTTTGCTGCTCAGAATCCAAAAGGTGATGTCAGACATTGACGATCTACATCTGTTAATGCGTTCCCATTGCATCACAAAACCAATTTTTAGCGCTGCTTGTACGACTTGCATCAAAATGTGAAATATTTAATGTACGTTGAGATTTTTTCTTCCACGTTTGCCCGAAGCCACAAGTAATGACTGTTATAATAAATATGTTTTGGGGGGGTAAAACCGGGTGATTGTAACAAACTGATAAAAGCTGTAGTGCTGCACACCATGTTTATGAAAAGGTCTGAGATCATTTATCAGCTAAATAAATTTATTTTCTTCTCCAGGCAGGAGAAAATAAAAAATAGTTCTAAAAAAACAGACTTTTGGACTTTGATTTATCAGGAAAGCACAAGCAATTTCTAAAATGATGTTGCTCTGTTATTGCTATGCACTACTTTAGAAGATTTTCAGTGGATCTTAACTTTTTCTGATACAAGCTTCAGGCTCCACCTGTCTGTAAGTCGTTTGGAGGGAATTATCAGGCAAAACTCAGCTGGCAATATAAAGCTACTATACGTTCTTCTTGAAAACCCCATTTTCACATTGGATAAAATGAAAAAAAAAACACTGGAAAATTTAATATCAGTGCAATAAGTTGAGATAAATTTGATCTTTATCAGGGACATATTAGTTTGTGCAGCCCCAAATGTATCCACCATTATCCTAGATATTTGGGCTGATAGCACTGAACAATTCAGCCGTGAGAACTGGACAGATTAGAACGTGTTCACAATCTTTTCAGCACTGGTGAACAAACCAGTATTGATTTCTTCTCTGCAGGTAAATCAAGAAACACACTACCCTCCTCAGGGGAGCCGTGCTGGAATGGTTTTAGTGTAAGTATGAAATACTTTTGTGTGTGTTGGTCCTCTGTTTATGAGAACACATATTAAGAGCTATAACTTATTGGCTCAAAGTCTGGCAGAGATTTGTGACTGTTTGTGGAAAGCTGGATGTCCTCATAACTTTGAAATAAAAATTTCTGCTCACACTTAATGAAAATTACAATTCAGATTATTTTATTCAGAGTTCTGCTTTGGCTTGCTTGATATACAGCCAATCTTTTTTGTGTGACAACCTTAACCCTTATTCTTGATTTATTTCCAATTATATGAAATATAGGTTCATTTTCTGTTCAATGTGGTGCTAAAATCCTAGATTACTTGGTACATTGTGAATTAGTGGCAAACAGCATGCAGAGGTTAAACCATTGACTATATAAGAGAACTGGACTGAGTGACCCCTACCTCCCGGCATTCCAAAGCCAGCCAATCAACCAATAAAGCATGTCTAAAGCATGGACAGTTGGAGGAGGACGCAGTGCCCGGACAAAATCCACGCCTACATGGAGAGGACATGCAAACACAGAAAGATCCCAGCTGGGATTTCAACCGCGGCCTTCTGAGGCAAAGGCGCTAACCACTGTGCTATATTCTTTTTTCCCGTTATTCTTGCTGTAGCACAAATTATTCAAGTTATAAACTGACCAATCAGATGCCTCAAGGTTGGTCTCGCATCAAAATTTTGAAATGTTTGATTGACAGATTCTCCCGAGCCTGCTTTTAGTGGAAGGGTGTGGTCTTCTAACATTGCTCTCTCCTGATTGGAGAGAGTTCATGCCATAGACCAACTTGGACCAATCACTGCTTACTGGCAAACATTGCGATGGCTGTATTGCAAAAAAATGGCGACTGAATTGACTTCATTTCAATGGAGCCGGAAGCAAGTCACTTTCTATGGGTGACATCACACTCACTCAGTCCAGTTCTCTTATACAGACAAAGGGCTAAACCTGTTTGATTGTCAGGTACTAATAAAATAAACACATTTAGCTGTTTTTGAAGAGAATGCTGACATGCTAATATATATATATATATATATATAATTTAGAATGAGTCCACATAAATTAACCAACAAAAAGCAGTACCTGTTTAGTCAGTGGTTCCCCACCTTTTTCAAGCCCTTGACCAGTTTAGTATCAGACAATATTTTTTCACAGATCTGCCTGGATGACACTAAAATACAGTGAGGACCACTGTGTTACTGACTTTCAGAGCCAGATATTTAAGGGACAGATATTGGATGAGCAGCAGAGCTGAGAGTTGTGGATGTGAAATAATTTGCATCCGGTAAGTGTTTTACAGTCAATTCTGACTGGTCCTAACTGATTGTAATCTATGAAAGAACTCTATTTGTGTCTTCTCCAGATGTTTGACTCTTCTGGATTGAGCACAATCCATTAGGGCAACTTTAACTTGCTGGTGCTCTGCAAGACAAAAGGAGGGTTATATCTTGAGAAGACCTGTGACTGCACTGAATACCAATTTCAAACCATAGACCATTCAATGCTTGGACATTCCACTGCAACTCTTGCACACTTGTCCGATTTTGCACATTTTCTTATTTCTCGCACATTGTTTGATTTTTGCACATTTATTTGACACTTAAGGTGTTCCTTTTTTTCTATTTATTTATCTGTATTTACCATCCACATTGTGGGTAGAACTGTACCTAAATTTCATTGTACCAAGTATAATGACAATAAAGACATTCTGTTCTATTCTATTCTATCTTCCCCTACCTGAGTCAGAATCTACAAGCCAAAACCCTACAGCTTTCCAGTCAGCATTTGCCAGACGACAAGGCCAATCGCTCTCTGCCTGAACTACCCAGAACAGTCAACCATAGCTAACCGTCATTTCAACAGCTCTAACAGCTCTGACCTCAACCCCACAGAACCTTTGTGGGCATGCTCTTTGTCTTAGAATGATGAACAGAACTGCATTCTCTAGTTTAAAAAATGGTATGCCATGCCATGGCAGAGTGTAAAAAAGCTGGTTACTAGAATAAGAAGATACCAGGCTGTAATGGGTGAGGAATTCACTGTCAGATATGCAGTGGTCCCATGTTTATCAGATGAAAAAACATATGTTTTGAGGCTAGAAAATCTCTCACTGTAAGCTTCATACACTTTTCTCAGACAGACATTGACATTTTTACACTTCTTTCTTTTTTATAAACTCTCAAAGTTTAAACCTTCATATAAAAATGTGTCCAATGTTACAGAATGAAAGCAACATCTGACGGCACAGTTCAAAGTGTATTTATTTTGGGTAGAAATACAATTTATTGCAAAAAGAAATTAGGGACTTTAGATCCTAACATTTACAGTGCTGTCATCAGCAGACGTTAAATAATAACATTTACATCTGTAGGGAATCTTACACTAGAGTTGTTGTTATTGTATTTGGTCCAGACAATCTCCATTGTTTATTTTGTAGTTTCATTTTCTGCGTCTTTGTGAAACAGTAGTTCCTATAGTATTACAGTCTTTTATTTGGTTTAAAAAGGACAACAAAACAAACAATTCTTGTTACAGATGATTTACTTTACTATGTTTTATTTACATATAGATATAAACACGTCATTGCCAAAAGGCAGTGTATGTCACTAGCTGACGGCTGAATGGATGTGGGTCATTGTGTGCAGACTTTTTATAGAACAGAGTCAAAAGGGCAGCTATTTCCATGTACTTTTCTCCATCATGTTTTTATTGGCTTATTTATTTTTCTCCCTCACTTTAGTGCTGTTAATTTCAATTTCATTCAAACTGTCTGCAGGCTACCTTGTACATAGTTGTGACTTTTAGATAGCTAGAAAAGCAATAGACTTAATTTACTGTTTTTGTGAGAAAAAGTAATGACATTTGTAATCCATTTGTGAGGAACATGTGGTAAAAAAAACAGCTACAAATATGACTGATGGTTTACCTGAATATTAGCTCCAATGCTTTTACTAAAGAAATACACTTTAGGTAAAAAAAAAAAATCCCCTTTTACAGTCTGCACGGTGTGCCTCTGACATACAGGATAAGTTGTAGCTGTCTGGTTGGATTTTTCTGCTTCTCTGACGCTGTCTTATTACCAGATCCTTTCCCAGTGGAAAAGACCCCGTTTTACCTGTGATCTCCCAGCCTTGACACTATCTGCTCACCGTTTCTGCTGATGCCACGTAAAATGACAGCACCAAGTCTTTTGTTCTACCTCCAGATAACAGAGGAGGGGCCCCATAAAAGGGGAAAATTCTAAATCACATTCAGCTAATACCCTTCGTGGTGACAGCCTCTGCCTTAGTTCACTTGAAATTCAGTGCGGCAGAAATAGCAAGAGCAGCTTTGTAAGTGAGTCAGAAAAAGTTTTTATTGAGTTTCCATTAAAAGGAAGAAAGGTATTCTCAAATCAAGTGTCACAAATGTTGGCAGTTGAATTGAGGAACAACTTTTTGGTGCATTTTTTCAGAAACTTTAAAGTTTTGTTGTAATTTTACACATCATTGCGGCAGATTAGTAGGATTTGGGGTATATCTAGGGGCTTCTTTTGGCTGCATAGAAAAATGTGCAATTAAGAAGTCAAACAAAGGCATTCTTAAACAGATATTCTTGGAACAACCAGCCACGTGGAGACTCAGAACATCCTGAAGGGGTTACATATGCTTCCAAGCCCCGGGACTGTCTACCCTGTTCCCATCATGTCAAATACTGCACTCTCTCCAAATCTTTGACACAAGCACATGGTGTCCTCTGGCTTTGGTGCTCATGCTGGTCGTGACACTATTTGACATCGACAGCAAGCGCAGCAAATGTCATTCTGAAGTGTTTACTTATGAAGAAGTGACAAGAGCCTCAAAAAGTGGCTAGAAGGGAGGTGGTGGAAAGAAACCGGACCGGCAAACATAAAAATGTTTAAAATATCAAAGCAAATGAACCTATTAAACTGCTTTTTGTATTACTTTTTTGCTTATTCTATGTTTGAAGACCCACAATGATGAAAATCATGTTTTTACATATTTTTCTGGAATTTTTCTAATGATGGAGGACATTTGTAACCAAAATTAAGCTTAAATTGCATTTCCGAGTAATTCTTTATTGAAAGTTAACAAAAAAATGCAGTTAGAAAAAGCTTGTAGGTGTGATGAAGAAGCTACAACGGCAAGCCACATGCTCTATGTTCCACTCCATTCTGATGCATCTGCTTGTAAACGACTAGATTCATGTACATCTTCATTTTCCTCATCCGAGCTGGCAAACGTACAGCTGGATAGCTCCAATATTGCTCGCCTTTTTTGTTCCACCATTAATGCTAGCTTAGGGGTGTGACGGGCTGTAAGCTAGCAAGAGAGAAAGTGTAAACAAAGGGTTGGTGGCACATCAGCGCAGGCTTACTCTGTGTAAACAGATGGATGCTCTGCAAAAACTATGTCCTATATTTATAAAAAATATGGTTATTCAGAGGCTGCACAGGTAGTAGTGGTTAGCGCTCTTGTTTCACAACAAGAAGGCCCTAGTATGAACCTCTGGTTGGAGGCTTTCAGTGTGGAGTTTGCATGTTTTCTTTGTACTTGCGTGGGTCTCACTTGGAACTCCGGCTTCCTCCCACAGTCTGAAAACACGCCTCATAGGTTCTTTGGTTACTCTTCATTGTCCGTAGGTGTGAATGTGAGTGTGTGCATTTGTGCAGCCCTGCAACAGACTGGCTCAGGGTAAACCCAGATTTGCCCAACAGTAACTGGGATAGGCCCCAGCAACCCAGTATAATTCTTTAGACTTTAGAATAAAAAAGTTCTGTTTGATTGAAATCTTGAGATGGGAGGGCACATAAACCAAAGTTTTGCTCTGTCCAACCCAACAACATGCTAAAAGTAATTAGACAGGAAAGAATGAAGGAATAGTTTAGTCCACCCATGGGTCCACCCATCCACCAATCAGTCCCCCCTAGTTGAAATTTGTAGAACACCGCTGTACTTTTACAAACTACGTTAAAAAATACAAATGATTTTTACCATTGGAGTCAATATGAATTTGCTCTCTTTTTGCAACCTGGCCCCAGTCATCTGTGAGGAACTGCAGGATTGGTTTCCTCCAGGTTCCAAAATACGAAGTATGATAAAATCAAAGGAAGACTCTTTTGTGCTGCTTAGGAGTAATATCCCAACTTTTTTGAATTCATTTAGATGCTCAGTAAGAGTGTTTTTAGCTGTGAAGGATGGCGAATTCAAGTTTCTCTTTCAAAAGATATATACACAATACAGCAGTGGATGCAGTTTATGTTTTTTAAGAAGAAACAAAACAAAACAAAATTTGATTGGACTTATTGAACTTTCTTGACATTTCACGTGTACAAGCTACAAGGCAACAAAATGCAGTTTTGGTTCAAGAGCACTAAGCAGGAAGTGCAGGATCTAACGCTTTATGATTATTCGTATCATATTTGAAACCCGCTTTCTGATATCCCTGTCTCATTCAAATGATCCAAACTTTCCCTAAAAACTGGGTCCATATTTTCTGCCCTGTGGTGGATCATAGTTCCACTAGAAGGGCTTTTCCTGCTCCTTTCAAAATGGCTGCTTCCATGAAATCTTAAGAACATGTTTGGCAGGAAAAGTTTTGCTAATTTTCACCCCTTTATAGTGAGAATAACTCCCAATTGTAGAGAAATGTTTTAAGCAACACTTTCTGTATTGAAAGAATGTAAAATTAGTTGATAATGAATTCTTTATAATAAAGTTACACCATGTTAAAAATATGTCAATATTTTTGCATCTTGGTCTGATCAAAAACTTACCAAATCACCCATCATTGATACTAGTTCTATATCACGAAGAAAATTATATTGTAAATGTTTTTGTGGATTTCAAAAGGTTTAAAAAACATCTTAATTAAATAAATGAATGAGTCCCCTGCGACAGACTGGCGACCAGTCCAGGGGTGTCCCCTGCCTTCGCCCATGAGTAGCCCGGTTAGGCTCCAGCAACCCAGTGACCCCGAAAGGTGGTCTAGTCTTTCATATGGTGGGCTTTACAGGGTTATATACAAATTACAAACATGTATCACATTTAGAAAATAAGACAAAATTCCAGATGATTGTGACATGAACATTCCACACATTTTTTCTTAACTAATAGGAAGTCTAAACCGTGTGG
Organism: Adrianichthys oophorus; assembly: GCA_036245035.1. NCBI lineage: Eukaryota > Metazoa > Chordata > Actinopteri > Beloniformes > Adrianichthyidae > Adrianichthys > Adrianichthys oophorus. Next base: position 6,646,337 of record BSAI01000108.1, read on the forward strand.
ATTTAAATGACTCCGTCAGTTAAACATGAGGGGGACATATGAGCAGATTTTGACTAGACCTGCTTTTGTTGCCGTAGTCTCCTCCCACGTTCCTCTCTGCAGGAAGTGTAGGCATTCATCTGGCGTTTATTTTTCTTACTGCTTGGCACAGAGCTCAGGTGTTTCCACAGGTTAATGTTTAGAACTAAATCTTACGTAGGAGTCTCACAGAGCCAAGGCTTCAAGATCTGCATGCTACATCGGCACTGTCTTTCACCTTCTGCTTAGCAAGTGGATTAGATGGATACGTGCATGCCAGATTTTTTTCCCCCCTCTGGTACCTACTGTCAGCGAGCACAGCTTATGCTTCTCCCGTGTTCACTTTGAAAGGTTGTAAAAAGCAGAAAGCAACTGGTAAAGGGCTGACGCATTTAGATTTGCCCATAAAAAACTCCTAAAGTGTTCATATGTCTGAGCTTTCTCTGAATCTCTGCTTTAGCAGGCATTTCTGAGTGTGGAAATGAAGACAGAGCTTTGCTTTGAAGGAGGAGCTGTTGAAGCTGCAGATTATCTCAGTATTGACAGGATGAACGATTTACTTTTATAAATGAAAGTCACGAATATGTAGGGTTGTTCATCACCGTCACTGAACGCAGCTAGAAAGTGAAACAGGGGCAGAGATAAAGAGACGTTAAAACTGAAGAACTATAACGTAATCTGTCACGGAGTGATATTGTAATTTGCAAAATAGCAAACATTCAGGTGAGAAAAGGCCTTGGTCAGAACTTTTTACCGCCTGCGTTCATTACACTGCTTTAGCAGTGGAAAATCACAACTTTTAGCTGCTGTCTGTCTTCCAAAGATTAGTGAGATATGCCACTGCTAAAAACTCAAAGACAAAATATAATAAGTTTTTTTTCTTCAACGATGACCTTAATAAAATCATTTACCAAGCAAAACAGAATCTTTCAGCCAGAACGAGGAGGGATTTTAGCGAGCAAAAGTCAAGGCCTCCGGTTTGACAGCATCTTCTTGTCCAACTCCACAATACAGTAAGACATGAATACATGAGGAAACATTCAGTGTTTAAAGAAAGAACAAGAATACATTCTCACGTCAACCTTGTCTGACGACTTTGTCGCGCGATGAAACATCTGAAGTTAAACTGTTCATGGAGGAAACATGCTGCTATTAAATGAACCATTACTTTATATCACTGAAATGAAATGGAGTACATGTGCTTTGGAGCATAAGGAGGGCAAGTAAGACTAACAAATGACAACTAAAAGCAAAGGTCGAACCTTTTTTTTTTATATAACGATACAAACAGGCTTTTTTTCCTCAGTAATAGCAAAGACACAGCAAAAAACTATGCTGTTTCTATTGCAGTTGTTTTTGGAATAAAGCTTAAACGTAATATTCTTTGTCAAATAGTTGTTGAAAATGTAATTTGTAATTAATTATTGAAAGTAATCGGCGGCACGGGGAGGTAGTGGTTGGCACTCTCGCCTCACAGCAACAAGGTCCTGGTTTTAATCTGGTTCTTTCTGTGCGGAGTTTGCATGTGCTCCTCATGTGTGTAAGGGGTTTGGATCTCCGGTTTCCTCCCACAGTCCAAAAACATGCTTCATAGGAAACACCCCTAAGTGTGCATGGGAGTGTATGTGTGAGGTCCTGCAACAGACTCGCAACCTGTTCAGGGTGTACCCCACCTTTGCCAAACAGTTGTTGGATTAGCTCTAGCAAAGAATACAGCGGCTTTTGAAAATTGATTAATGGACAGATATTTCTGCTGGACAAGAAAAGGTTAAAAACACAAAAATCCAACACTACATGTGTTCAAGACCCACTCAGATGAAAATTGTGTTTTTAACATGTTCATGTGACATTTGTCTCATGATGGAGGACAAACAATATGAAAAGAAAAATCAAGCTTGAAATTACATTTCTTTATTCAAATCGGGAATCAGGAGCATAAACACAGAGCTCTCTGGAAAAGGGAAGGGAAAGGGGGCGGGGTTCCTCTGCACCAACAGTCCTGCTCAGAGGCGAATTACTAATGGACTACGTCCTACAAAATGATACAGGTTTTTGGATTTTGCCTAAAAATGGCATACTCATAATTAAAAGACCACAGCGATCGCTTTTAAAGTAGCTTAACAGATGACTGGCAGTGGGTTTTTACTTGGTTCATGAACTTTTTTCTTGAACTTTTTGCTGCCTAAAATGTTCAAGGTGAAGTAATTCAGGCAGTGATTCTCGAGGTCTCTCCTTCAAACACAGCAAGGCATTTGACGACCGGGCTTCAAACCTACAACCTGCCACCTTTGAAATCTTGTGGGACCTCCGCTGCACCACAGCCATAGGGTTCACAAAAAAATAGTTTGTGAAACTATTTCATGAATATACATGGTTTTTACCCAATTCCTGTCTAAAAAGGGTAAAAGAGACTGAACAGGCCTCCATAAACCCCAGACTGTAAACATATTCATCTGTGATGTTGTTCCACAAATACCCTGCATGTTTGCGTTTCATTAAACAATTATTTACATTGCCACCTTTCTTCTTCTGAGGCAGGTGAATTCTGGTCTAGGGTGGTCTTTATTTTGGTGCCATTAGGGAATTTTTCACTTTATGCAAAATGAAGGGGATGCTTTTTTACTGTTTTTCAGAGACTTTTGTCTGCCTTTCTTAACTGTTTGTCTTCATCTGAGCTTGAAAAACTGATGATTAAACAGCAGAAAAAAAAACTAAAGTGCTTTTGAGTAAATGCACTGTTTACCATGGAGACTGACTTTCAACTGTGCATCACTCATGTGTCACAGAGAAACAAACGAGGTTGCAGAAGCTGTTGTTTGTTCACAGACACATTCTACAGGCTGTTTGCAGAGCAAATGTCTGTGCACCTCCATGAGTAAAATGTTAGCTCATGTTGGCTGGATAGATTTTCACACTAGGCAGATTCTGCCAGAGAGGTTTCACACAGTGATTTTGTTTTAGATCAAGCAAACAGACACAAATGAGAAGCGCGGGAAAAGAAAACAACACAGGTTTAAAGAACACTTGTTCTGTAAAGCATTTTATACTCACAGACATCCAAAGTGCTGATCTAAAGTCAATAGAAGTCAATAGTTTTGGAGAAAAATCTGCTCCCCACTGCTTATATTGACAAACTTGTGTTTTCCCCTTTTTTCTTAAAACATTTCCTTTGTGGAAACATTTATTTTTACCTTTTTAAAGCTATCTTACTTTTTCTAAATGGTGTCCCCTCAGTGTCAGACTCGAAACATCTGCAGTGATTCTGTGCCATCTTTTTTAGAGTTTAAAATTTCTTGTGTGATCTTCTTGGAAGCATTTCAAAACAAATATGTTAAAAGCACAAAGACTATTGCTTGAAATATATGGCAAGAATATTAAAGGGGGACCCGGTTGCAGTCAAGATGGCGCCCATTCATCATTAGCTGGAAGCAATCATAGAACTTTTTTTGAAAAAATTAAATGTGAATATACAGTTTAGTGTGCGCCGGTAAGCAACTCTTTGTTCCCTATGTGTTGCATTTTGGTGAAAAGCCGCTTTTCTCTTCAGATCATTTCATTCACGTTGATCATTCACTTTGGCATAAGTTTTGACGGAGAGACATCTCTGGTATTAAAGATTTAAAGCTGAAAATGGAAAAAACAATTAACTCTTAGGGTTGCCAGTTAAAGGAGTCTTTTTTGACTAAAAAAATTAGTATTTTTTGACCGAAATGGGGAGGGGGTGGGGTGGGAAATGGACTTCCTGTTCCAGACTTCCGGTTTTGGCTAATGATGTGTGGGCGCCATCTTGTCTGCAATCAGGTCCTCTTGGGAATTTTCAGCGAACAGCGAAATAAAGAGTTTGAAGTCCCACTCCAGTCATCTTTTGATCTATTTTAAAAGCATTCCAAGTGGTCTTTTAAACATCATTTTGCTGTTTTTAGACACAAAAAAAAAATCTGCGTGGTTTTCTGGGACAAAGCTGTACAGTTTTGAGCCAGAGATGAGCTCACACTCCCAATGATTTGAATAAATAAATACTCAGAAATGCTACTTTAAGCTTAATTTTCTTTACATTTGTTCTCCATCATTAGAAAAAGGTCACAAGAACATGTTTAAAACACAATTTTCATCAATAGAACAAGTGTGATCCCTGTGGAGTGACACTGGGTGACATATATTTGACACAAAGGCAGTGGTCGATTGAAGGGTACTTCCCACAGTTAAAAAAAAAGATAGTGGTTAAAGTGAAGAATGATCTTGAGGAGGAAGGTCTATCATTATAGGTTAAAAGGTAACTAAAGGAGCAAATGTCCTGGCACAGGATTGATTTGTGCTCAACAGACAAAAAATAAAAAGGGATGACCGACAGAAAACACTTCACCTCATCCTTGCTTGTCTAAGTGGAGCCGAAGCAATTAACAATTTAACCACTTGGTGGGCATTACAAAATCAGACATCACAACAGAAATATGCATCGACTTTGGCTTCAACTCCTTCACTTCTGTTGGTTCATTCAAGATATTTTTATGGGTGTATACTTTTATTTAATGCATGACTTTATATACTTTATGGTCAAAACATGAAAATTGGGATGTGATCATTTGATTTTGATGCAATTACTGACCCTTCAGTGAATGGATCTTCATATGTCATCGAATGCAGAAACATGATGGTATTCAATATTCAACTGTAACAACACAGGTGAGTCCAACGAAGGTGGTTATTGTGCTACGATGATCATGTGACACACGACATGCACTGCACTGTTTCTAAATGCAGGCATACGGAATGAGTGAGAAAAGATAATGTAGACTGAACTGTTTTACATTTTACCTTCACTTTTATCACTAAATGGTCCAATAATACTGATGTAGTTTTGAAACAATTTCTCCAGACAGACACACCAGGATTTATAATTAAATACATGAAAATAAGCCTTTAACGTTTGTATTTTTTATGACAATATGCATTTTGCACAATGTTTTTTTAATAAATGCAATTGCAAATGTACATTTTTAAATTTTTATTTATGTATTGGTTTTTGAAACAATATCCCAAATGAGCCATTGTTTGGTTTAAAATGTTATCTACCGATTGTCATTCACAACAACAGAATTAACAGTTAAAATATTTGATGACCGGGAACAATATAAGAGTACAGAAAAAAAAGGAAAGATGACAAGAATGAATAGAAGGAAGGAATGAATGTATAGAAAAAGGGGTAGGCTGTAGGGTGGATAGATGGATGGATGTATAAAGTAATGGATGAATGTGTGCATAAGAAGAAGGAACATGTACATGAAAGGGAGAAAAGCACATGTCAGTTGGTACAAAAAGATGGATGATGGCATAAGAGGGTTGCTGTCAAGATAATGAAGACAAAGAGAGATGGATGGTTTAGTTGACTCCAAACAAAGATGGCGGATGATGAGAGATGATCATCAGATGGTTGAGGTTTGGTTCTGCTTCTGATTTGTAGTTAACCATATTAACTTACCTTGATACTCAATAATTTAAACTACATTAATGTTTTTATGGTTCTTTTGTTTACTGCAAAACAAGGTAAGACGCTTATTCGTTGATACTTACTTGTATTAGATGATGAGGAAATGCTGGTGGAACAGTGGTTAGCACTCTTGGCTCACAGCAAACGGTTCCGGTCAAGCCGGTCTTCCACAGTCTATCCTCTGACAGACATGCAGCCTCAGAGCTAAACTGATGTGGTCTACTTTCTTTTTTATCCTTGAGAGAACCTGAGCAGCATAGTTCTAAAAAGCTGTAGCCTCCTGATTGATTGTTTTTTTTTGTAGTCTACATGAACTAGTTCTTCCAGGTTCTGCTTAAACTACGGTCACATATCCCAAAAAGGCCACCGTGCAGCGGTATATGCAAGTTTTTGTGCCGCAAAGTCAGCAGATGGAATGTGTAAGTGGGAGGGGGCAGTCATAGTTCTACACACCACACAGCTTGCTGCGGAGGCTTTATAAAAAGTTTACATTTTACGACGGCAGGACAAGTTTTCTCCTGAAGTTGACATGGGTCTATGGCCGCCCGGGCACATTTTGAGGTTGCACAATGGAAGACCAGGGATAGGCGGGGATGGCCATCACAAAACAGGGCGAAAGCTGGGCGGCCACAGATCAGTGGCAGCCAGATCACCGGCCAGCAGCAGCTCTGAACTGGACAATGTGTAAATGTCTCCAGACTGTTCATATCAATGAGTGCTAGTTGCCTGTTAGCTCGGGGGTATGTAAAAAGCATGCACACCTGAAGGCTGTCTGACTGTCACAGTCTACATTTATGACAATGCTAGAAAAAAAATGTAAAAATCAGGTGGCAATCTTAAAGATTCTGCCGATGCTTCCCCATCGCACAGTGGTAGTTGTATTTGTGACTGTATACTTAGAAATCAGATATTTAATCCAAGACGGTTGGTTTGTGACTGACTTACAGTGTCTCTACACAAATACAGATTCCCTCATGAGTAATGTGAAGAAATTAGCTTTTCCTTCAACTTTGAAAACATTTCACCCACTGGCTGTTGTTATTTTATGTTGGTTCTTCCAGATTTTGGTCCCTAGCACCAAAAGTCTTCCTTAACCATTTTGTTTGAAGAAAAGTAACTTTGTATTGGGTAGTTTTTCCACTTCCAACAGTTTTTCCACTAAATTCATTTGCAAGATTCATGTTTGAACCCCAAATTTTGGATCATCATTCACAAAATCAAAGTTTGAGATCATCATGGACAGAAACCATGTCAACTGGAAAAGTTTTCAATTTGTAGATCACACTAGAATGATCCAGTTTTTCCATGAGCTTGACCCAATATCACTCATATTCTGTCTGCTATGAACCTAAGAACTTGCATTCAAAAGTTCTGACAGAGAATTTTTGAAAAGCAATTTCAACTAAAATCAGTGCATTGAGCTGTTGTTATTCTGCACTCAAGATGTTTGCATTTTTTTTTCTGTTTCAAGTCACAGTTTTGCATTACATTTTAATGTCAAAAATGTACATCTGAAAGTGGAAAGTCAATGTCATCAAATGCCTTGTTTCCACTGAGTGGTTCAGTGTAGTCTGGTCTGGTATTTTTGAGCGTTTCCATCGTAAAATGGCCCCATGAAACAGTACCAAAACCTACCTCTTGGGGGCTCCTATAGGTTGTAGGTGCATTGAAAGGTGTAACCGTTGGGGGAAGAGCCACTGTAGCCACCCGTTAATTGGTAGAAAGTGATGACGACATTAGAAATATAGCACTCATTTAAGCTAACGTTTCCTACATTTCTTTACGGCGGTTTTCATCTTAGCGGCCCGCAGTCTTCTTTCAAACAACATTATACTCCTGTTAAATACAATGTACCACAGGTAAAGCAATAAAAAGATGAGCTGCTGGATGACCGCCATTGTTGGCTCTTGTCTAGTCGTCGCACTACAATGACGCAATGACACACTGGCCAGAGATGACTGGACCGTACCACACCACTCCTTACCGGACTGTACCATACTGGACTGCTCAATGGATAAGAGGCTATAGTGCACTGTGAGCAAATTTTTAGAATAATAATCCTAAAAACTACCTAACAACCTCTAGTGTCACCTTTGAAACAAAAAGCCAAAAGAAATATGTAAAAGACCCACCGTTACAATCTGATCTGAGAAGGGCTGCAGGACATTCAATGTAAAGTTCTCTGGTACATCGATATCAGCAGAGCTGTAAAGCTGCCACTGTCACTCCATGCTCTTGCCACATTAAGCTGATTTGTGATAGCTGCAGTCTGCAGGCCTTCAGTCTCCCTAATGATGGTGAGATCTTCAGATTTCCTACTCCGCCACCCAAATCTGTGTAAAAACCAAAAAAAAAAAATATATATATATATATATATATATGTTTTGCTACACTCAAATCTAACAACAAACAAAATATAAAAGTTTGAGAAGATTTAAAAAATGTCCCAAAATTTCTGGTGTAATTGTCTACCATTGACAGGTATTGTATCTAAAGCTTAAAAAGAGTGGCCTAGTCATAGCATTACTTTTCTTTTCAATGAGAGAATGTGGAATTTCTTATCTCTTTTCTGTAGTGTGTGTGTTTAGTCATTTGTTTCAATGGCCATATACCATTATTTATACAATTCACTTTATGTGATCTGAGTTGAGAAACCTTTATTTCAAACTCACTAGAGCAGACTTGTTTACAACAGAAATGTACGAACGATGTGCAGAACACGAGACAATTCTGAGTCAGACTCAACAGATAAAGCCCCATTCCAACTAATTTTGTATTGTGAAATTGTTCCCAGTGGTTTTTTTAAATGTGATTATGCCGTTTTCAGCAAAATTAGCAAAGCTTTTGTCGTCTTTTACGGCATATTTGCTGCAGAGCAACTCAGTAGAAATCCCCCCTTTGGGTTGTGAGGGGAACTGTTGGCATGGAAGTTAGCTGTGCTAATTTCCCATCAACCCTTTGTTTACACTCCCTCCCACTAGCAAGTAGGGCAAGTAATACCAGAGCTATCCAGCCGTACAGTTTTGAGCTACATGTCAGCTCAGATGAGGAAAATGAAGACACCATACAAAAAAAGTCTGAGCTGGAAAAAATATCAAAGAGGAGTTTTCATTTGGTGCATAGGAAGCCACACATCAGTCATTCAAAAGACTTTAATGGCAACTGTCCATGTAAAGTTGGAAAGCTTGTTGTTAACTTGTGAGGTCACAGAGATGGAGGAGTTAAGCTTGTGATTCTTAGTTGCTTGGTGCTCAAACCATCAGCTGGTCTTCAGTGGCAGATCACTGGGGGCATGAAGGATTGCAGACTTGGATGAAGATGGTCAGGTACAATTTGATGCTTTTGACATAGACAAAACTCTGTATATCCAGAAAGTAGAGAAAATATTTTCTGAGAAGTTTAGCTGGTTGTTGGGTCTGTGCCCCAAGCATTTCAACAACACCACACTGAAAAGAAACACAAGAGAGTTGAGTAAGCTTATACCTGCAGGGAGAGTGTCAAAGGTCGCTCAGTTACAAGCTCCTAAAACACTCTGCCCGACCTTAGTCTCCCCCTGCTATTTATTAAAGGGAACGCCCTAGTTACATGCTGGTTCAGCCACTAAGGGAGGGGAAAGAAGGAGCTGGCTGAAACAGTTTGCAGCATGACACTTAGATAAGGGTCAACAAGACCTTGAGGTTTGATATATAAGACCTTGAGGTTTGATAGTGTGCAACTCTGGTATGTAAGACCTTGAGGTTTGATAGTGTGCAACTCTGGTATGTCAAAACAAGAAGCAAGAGTACTCAAAAACAAGAACTGAAGAAAACAGAATAATAAGAATCATAAAATCTCTAACACTGGTCATCAATGATGGCCCACAATCTTGCAGAATTTGCATACATTATTACTGAAGGTACTGAGTGGATGGTAAAAGCTGTGATATATAGAAGGACCATCAGGAAAGGTCCGGATTTCTGTCTTTGAGAGATTTTCTCATTCAGGATATCTCTGACATATCAGCAGATATGAATGCAAAGAATAAATAGTAAACATGGAGTAGAGTTTGGAGGGTACATCTCAATAATACTCCTTGGTCCTATCTCTTTACTTTAACCCTTTAACACCAGAGATGTCGTTGGCAACACCTAAATAACACACACTCTTTGACATATCGGGAATCATCAATTGTTGATATGATCAAAGAGAATCAGCTAATTCTAAAAAGTGGTTTTTCATGTTGGCTTGTTAAACAAAAGTACTGGAATCAACAGTTTAATTAAAATGGATGCTCAAGTTTTTATGTGTAAGTGAAGGACTAATGTGGACCCCTAAAAGGAACAATTAAGCCCCTTTTAGGCCCCAAATACTAATAATCAACAATGGTCTATTTTCTTCAACTGGAATTATGTTAGGTGTTGATTGAAAAACTGAAAGTCAAGGGATGTGAGGAGGTGGACTTGTAGGCTCAAAGAAACATGTTGGGAAGATGAAAAAAATCTCACTAGTTCTTCCTTTTCACAGCAGGAAATCCTGGCCTAGTTTCATGTACAAAGTGATTTTGACACAAGATTTTTTCCCTCCAAACACTATCCTGTCAACACCGAGCATCATGACTTGAATTTCAATCCACCCAATGAAGTTTTATGGTAAGTCAGGAAAAATTCGCTAGAAATACTTCGAACTTTCTTATTACCACCTCGTCTAAGTCTTGACAACCCAAAGGCCTTTGCTGATCTCCTCTAGACCTTTAAAAGGTGATTCAGAGACAACTTTTCAAAACTGTCAGGTAAGATCATTACAGTTGTTTTCCCCCTGTTGTGCAGGAGGAGCAACTTGCTCCAGAACGGCTGAAAAAAAAAAAAAAAAAAACGTTCTATTTTGCAGCAACAGAGATTTTTGAGATACACCAACAACAAGAGGTCCCATCAGGGTTTCTCCAGCGTCATTGACTTTGTCAGCAGTTTTGTGTTGGATTGGAGCAAAAACAAAGTTTATCTGCTAACGTGTCAAAATTCATCCCAACAAGGTGACAAATAAAGCTTTCTAACCTTGTCCATTAAAAGGAAAGAATCAATGCTTTTAATGTATTAAATATTTGGGACATTTAAAAAACAGTCTGTCAAAGCAAAAAAAAACAAATTTTGAGGCCAACGTTATGTTTGCCTAAAAATAAATGGGACAAATGCACAAAAAAACTAATTAAATTCACCTTTATCTGTGGAAAAAGCCTCTGACTCATAACTGCATGTGAATAATTTGCCTTAAGACCTGTCCTTGCGTTCAGACTCACAATGTTGAGGTTGACATGGAAACAGACACTGAAGGGAAAACCGACCAAGCAAAGGCAGAGAAATGGAAGGAAAATGTCCAAACTCAAAGTGACCAAAGCAGAATTTTATTGTCTTTTTTCAGTGATTTTGTTTCCCATTGCTGATAAAACCAACTTCAATCTTTCTTTTTTGTATTCATTTGTGATCCGTGATGTGTTTTCATTAGCAGCTACTTCCAAACCGTAAGAGTGACTGAAAGGCTGTGAGCAGACATCATGTCTGCTAATCAACAGAAAGTTGACCATGCTAATTGCCTATCGTCTTAAAATACAAAGGGAAAATCGAAAATGGCTTTAGATGCATACGACCAAAAAAAATCTGTCTTTTTAGTATGTTTTGTTAAAAAATACTCAAATTTGACTTTTTTTTTCTTCAAAGTTATGTGAAAAAATGTTAACTCTTTCTTTGGTGTAAGTATGCGGTTCATTTGTAACATGCTCCTGTTCAAGCTCTATCTACTGTGCAAACCATTTGCAGAATCAGTGCCTGTTTGTGTTCGGAGTACCATATTTTTTGGAGCACAAGTCGCATTTTTTGCATAGTTTGGCCAGGGGTGCAACATATACTCAAGAGCAACTTATTTGTAATCTTTCTAAAGATAAATAGGCTCAAATATTTTTGGGTTGTCAAACTAACAACCAATTGCCCTTTAGCTGTTGTTTCTCATTAACAACCACTAGTGGACACTGTAGGTGTGTGCATCAGTATTTGCTACTGACAGCAACGCAGAAGAAGAAGTACTGTCCAAAACAAACATGGACGAGAATCTGATTGTTCTCCTGAAGTTTTGATAATTTTTTTTGCATTGAGACATTTTAATTTTTGTGTTTGTTTTCTTTCTTTGAACTAATGTGGGACAGGAAGTCATCAAAATGGGTTTCAGAGATACAGAAGTACAGCTGAAAGCAGCCATCATTCATCTGTTACATAGAGAAGGTAAAGATTGCCATGAATTCAAAGAAGACTTTGAATGATGTCAGGAACTCAGACATGGAGACATACTTTCTGATGCTTTTGATGAGCTCGTTTAATCAAATAAACCTGATCTCTTGATGTCATCCGTGTCTTCGGTACATTGTAAATGAGATGTACAGACAATGCTTCCATGTAGTGATGAGGCTAAAAACGTAATGCTAGCTTCTTCCACATGCGACGGGAACATGTACTTTATGAACACATTCTTAAACAAGCACAGAGCATTCAAGTTTGACGGGCATCAAAGGCAGCACCCAACTCCAGAGCGACTTATTTATGCTTAAAAAAATATATATATTATGAATTTCTTTTTTGCTCCTGCGACTTATACTCTAGTGTGTCTTTTACTCTGGAAAATACACTTTGCTAAAATACTTGCAAAATCAACCAGAGAAAAAGTGTGGGAGTGGATGATCCTGGAAAAGCGGTTGCACTGAAGTATCGGAAGTGTGGCGAGGCACCCAAACAAATAGCTGACTCTGTATTCCTTCAGGCAAAATGAGGTTACTTCTTCAGCAAAGCTGGCCAATAAACTCAGCAATGAGGTTAGGGTCATAGACGGGGCTCAGCTTATTACTTTATGTATGTGTAATGATGTGTGTGCGTGTGTGAGAATGCGCTGGAGTGTGTCCGCCTGATCTAAGACATAAAGGGGGAACCTGGTCTGGAAGAGGGGAGTGGAGGGACAAGGTCACCACAGAGTGAGGAGTCTACCTTTACCTTTTGAAGGGGCTTTTCCCAGTGGGACGGCCATGACACCATATTAGATTTTCTGCCTTATTGCCTCAGCCAAACTCTTGCCTCAGGTCACTTTCGGGTAAAAAGGGGACATCCATTACACCTATCTCCTGGAAACTTCACAGATATGTTGATCCAAGGCCGAGGCTTTAATATCAGCCGGATAACCTCTTAAGCTTTTTTCCCCCTTCTTAATAAAATGAAAGCCACATTTACAGCAAACCCGTCAATATTGAAAAGACTGAGGCAACATGAGAGAATAGATTTTATTTCAAACAATCCTTGTGCTACAAAAACCAGGAAGATTTAGCATCTAATTCAGCACATTGTATGTGGACCGTTTTACGGCAAAGCAGATTACAAGGAGACGTTTTGATCTAGAGATCAAGTTAAAAAAAAAAAAAAAGAGGATCTATAAATGTAGAAAAACACATTCTTCCAAATCATTTTATCTCTATTCCCTTTGCAATTATAAATCTCTCCTGACTGAAATCCAATGCACCTGCTCACAAACATGCTTACATACATAAACATGACAAACTGCATCCCCACTCATTTATAGATGTGCCCGCTTAATAGGACAATAAAGTGAGTCATGAATGTAAATCCAATCTCTCAAGAGTGTTGCTGGGGAAATATTTCAAAAAAGTGTCTCCTTCCAGAAACAGAATAGCTTAAGTAGGATAAGTATCTGCCTCATACATTCACACTGCAGATAACCTTGAACACTGCGCACACTCTCACACTCAACTGTCCACAGGCAAATAAGGAGCAACGCCATCATCTCCTAACAATTATCAGCCTGTTAAAAAAATTACAGTTCTGTGAGACAAAATGTGAAAAAGAACTTGTCCTGGAATAGCATTTTTGCATACGAACTATTGCCAGAAGCTGTAAATGTTCTATGTAGGTTGAATTCAAATATTCATTTGTGTTCTGAGTGCAGGAATTTAGTTTTTTTGTGCAAAATGTGGTGAAGGTCTAAATATTGAATGAAGTCAAAGTCTGAATAAGAATGGGGCATTTACAAGAGAAAACATCTATTGTGGCTGTTTTTCTATAGGGAGAACAACGACAGCAGGAAATGTTAACAATTCATGGTAAGAAACAACTGAACTATGCATAACATGAAGGCCAGAGAGGCAGATTGGGTCTAAATAACCACTCTTTGACAGAAAAATGAGGTTATATACTTCCCAAGTTAGAATATGCCAGTGTCCTCTTCTACAATAAAAGAAAAATGCTTGTAAGTGGAAAGTTAGTTTTTTTCAGCCAAGTTTCCACCCCAACCAACACAACAGAGCTCCAATTGTACACCACTATTCAGTCTCAAATTCTTTTTAGCAAAGCAGCGCTTGAGACAACACAGAACGTCACTGCAGGGTGCAACAATGCTCGTAAGGAAAGCATACATGGAGCACCACAACTAAGTGGCTGGAATAGAGTACAGGAACGTGTGCGCGGAATATGAACTGGAAACCCCCCACATTCAAAGTGGGAAATAACCTCCAAATCAGATACAGATGGACAGGATGGACATGGAAAACCAACCTGACATTTCGATGTTGGCTAAAGAACAGAGAAAAGCTGCTGTAGTTGATGTGTCGATACAAGTAATGGTGACATTGAGAAGAAGAAACATAAGAAACTAAAGAAGTGCTGGGGATTCAGGGAAGAACTGGAGAAAGCATGGAAGATGAAAGGTGACTCTTATGGGAGTTGGAGAACTCTGCACCAGAGGGTGGGTCAAGCCCGCCAGTCCACCAGTTCATGAATCATGCCCTCTCAGGACAGTTTGCTACCATATTGTTTTGCACTCAACTCTGTTGTACCCTAAAATGATTCAAATCAGACATTGAAACTACTGAAACTCCTTCAGCATCAGCAAGGCAAGTGCAGCCAAATGCCACAGCGGCAAGCATATCAGCTCTTTCTCTCCACTTTGCACCTGGAGCAGTGATGGAATTCACTTGTCAGGTCCAGATGACCTTGAAGTTGATAAACAGACAACACGATGGGCACCTTGAAAATATCCAGCGCCGTTTTTCTCTGGAAAGAAACATAGCTTCTGAAGCTCATTGTTCCAAAAACAGACCCTGGTTAGAATATTCAGTGAAAAGGGCATACTGTTTCCCATGCAAACTGTTCGTCACGATTGATCCAATCTCAGTTAAAGTTTTGTGAATTCTCCTTTTCTAATGCTTTTTTTTCGTTTTACATTTCAGCCGAAAGTAAGGTTTTGAGTTTCTATTGTAAAAGTTTAAAATGAATGCGATTGGAATTATATTTTTAAAAAAAGTGTGATAATTGTTTCCCCCAATAATTAAGCAAGGTTAGGGATGGTAACCCCCCCCCCCCCCTCCCCAAGCTGGGGGAGTGGCTACAACGAATCCATGGAAAAACCTCGGACGTCTCGATCCACTAAAGGGCAGAGCAAGGTACAGCCAAGATACTGCGCAGAACCCTCAAGCTCCCAAGCTTTTGGCAGAGGACCTGAACTAGCAGAGCTAAAATCAACTCTTTTTTTTTAAACTAGTGGTAGAACAAGTTCTTCATGTATCCTCCTAACCTTCATTTATCAGCCATGTCTATGAAACAAAGCTGGTGTACCTGAAGAAAACCTCAAAGAAAAACCTTCAAACTTCACACAGACAAGCTCCAAAGTGGTATTTGAACCACAAACTTCTCAGTGAAGCAACAGTGCTAACCACTGAACCACATCCAGTTTAAACATAAATGATTATGGAGAACAAATTAATACATTTTCTGTAAAGACAAATGAAAATGTGCATTTGATGGCCTTTGAATCTAAATTTTGATCTCAGTGTCTCCGATGATGAAGGAGATTGTTTAAAAATGCCGGAACGATTTATGGCACAATTTCCAAAACTGTACAGAAATGTAATCTCTTAAGATTCTTTTATGGGAGCAAAATTATGTAATACTTGACAAAAAAAAGAGATGCTCACCAGATCAGAAGTCTGCCAGCGTAATGTTTGGCTTGTGCTGACTCCACATTTATTTTAGACTTATACGGCTCTCTGCGAGTAAAATTGAGTGAGGTGTTAAACACCTCGGGGCTAAAATCCAGTAAAAAGTTCCAGCTCCAATATCTATTGAGCATTAATTAGTAAGTAGCCAGCTAAAATTTTAATTACTGGTAGATCCAGCTGAGGGGGCAGTTTTGAGGGCAGAGTCGAGGGGAAAGTAATCAGACAGCAATGACAGCCGTCACATGCTTGAAAACAGGTCCAGCGACACAGTAAACCCTATGCGGTCAAGGACGAAGATTCTTAATGTTGGATTATAAGACATTTCTTTGTTGTTTTTTTTTTAAAATAATATAGAATATAGAAGTTCAACAACTGAACTTGTTGTAAAGTGACAATGTATCATAGATTCTTAGTTTAGATTGGAGTCAGCTCCCAAAAAAATTAGCTGAAATCTAGAATAGCCACCAGAATGGAGAAGGGGAAACAAAATAAAAAGTAGCTTGCATTTACATTATTTCTGGTTCTTGGATTGAGGTTTCAGATTAAAGAGGTTTCCCTTAAAATGTTGAAATTAATTCAATCTTATCTACTACTTTAAGCAATACTGCACTTTTGATGGGAATACACAGTTGTTAGTTTTTATTGCATTCTCCACCTTCTTAGAGGTGGAACTGTGCCCAGTTAAAGTGGTATCTGTTTTTACCATCATAAAGTTAGGCTCGTTGACTGTTTCTACAGCTTCATATATTGTTAAATGCCCATGATTACTACTGCCCTTACAGTTTTTAGTTCTTTTTTCTCACATCAATGAACCAATAAACAAAATTAAGGCTTTAAGTTTTGTTCACACGACCACTGTCAATGAACAGTCTATGTTAAAGCAGACAAATGCACACGTCGGGCTTTCAAAACTCCTGCATTCACGCATAGCTAAACACATTTTTAAGACAATTTTTTGGCTCTACGTGCACAATTGAAAATTATGAATTATGAATTTAATTCACAGAAGTACCCGATCATTTGGAAATCGATCATGGGGAGAAAGGAATACTTGCGGTTTGTGCCCGGACAAAATTATATGAGACCAAGACTTGAAATATCGGAAAAGAGCTTTGAAAAAAAATTTTTTAAATTGCTCGTTTAGTGCTTTCTTGGCACATTTAGTTGAGCTGTTTGGAGTCAAAAAATGTCCAAGAGGCTTCTGACTGTAAATGTACATGATATAAGGCAACAGCTAACTCTTCTGAATGTGCTCAGAACTAAGCGCTCAACGGAAAAAAAAAAAAGTTAAAAAAGTAAGAAAAAAACCCCAAGAGTAATTTAAAACACAGTGTCAGGGTACAGAGCATAACATCCTATGAATAATTTCAGGTCTAAAATGCAAATAGTACAAAAATATGCAAAACGACATGCGCGAGCAGCAGAGGCACGAGGGCAGAATATCATGAAAATTGTGCAATGAGCACACATTGATATTGCCCCCATTTGTGTCTGAATATTTTTTATTTTCTCAAAAAAATATTGCATTCTGCATTTAATTATTTGCAGAGTGAGAAACCGTTTGGTATCGTGGGAGAGCGAAAAGCTGGAAAACCACAAGCACAAATAACACAAAAAACATATTAGCTGCCCGCCTAAGGGAACATATGGGACACACAAGAATATAACAGTACTTATTTAAAATGAGAAAAACCCACCAGATATTTTAGTGATTGCACAGCACGCTGTAAATTATTTAGATAAATATTTTCATGGTTTTTTTGTCTTTTTTAAACCTTTTCTTAATGCTTAAGCAATTTTTTACTCACTAGTAAATAGAAGAGATGTTGAAAAATTTGAAATCCCTTTGGACAATCCAAGCGGTTCAAGGATCTTCTGCGGTGAAGCCGAGGTTCCCTTTTTTATCTTTTGTGGACTAAATAAAATCCTCTGGGTTTTCTGACGTGCACTTTGTGGTGTGTTTGTTTTGTGCTGCAAACAAACTTCCCATAAAAAAAACACTGCAAGTTAGAAAGACACCAAACTAATTTATATTTGCAAAAAAAAACCTTCCTTCAGCCGTCATTTTTTGGCCACTTTAAAAACTGCATGCCAGGTTTGAAGCCATCATGCCAAGCGATGCGCTGTTTTTGGCAGAACGACTCTGCAAATGTGTGAATGTTGGAAAAGTTGTGATAACGAGCAGAAAAGTTGTCAACGCAGGTGAGTTTTGGAGAAAGGATTCTTTTTATTTTTTATTTTTAACAGGGAAGATCTATGGCATATATGCTCGACCCCATGTGCAGGCATTGATTGGCTCTGCTATTTGTGCTTTACTAATTGGGCCTTCCCCGCCTTTGCCGTTTGTCAAAAATCCAAAACCAAGCTGGTTTCAGCAGGAGGAACTTTTTTGTTTCAAGTGGCACAACAGAGAACAAACACAAACTCTGTTGACATGTTCAAATCACGTGGAATTGGAGCGTCATTGGACTACTAGAGTTAAAAAACTGATATCATTGGTTTCATTAGGTGAATTTAAGGGTGTGTTCAGACTGGACACATCTGGTTCGCTTAAAGTGAACCAGAGTTCATGTTCCTTGATAATCTGGAACAAATTTGCAGTCTGAATACACCCAAACGGACTGATCCGGGACCAGGAACCGTCCTCTACCCCATCTATCGATGTGGTCTTGGTTTATTTCCAACTGGACTGAACTCAGTATGAATGGGCTCCGTGCTTGTTGCTTCCCGGGCCCGTATGGCTGTGTTTCTGGTTCCTGCCCTGTTTCTTCTCCGCCTGCACAGGTGTAGGTACTTGGAAATCAGCTGATTGGATATTAAGATCCCTCTTAGACGCTCTTGGGAAGACTCTTCTTCCGGGGCTTCCTGCTACAGCCAGGTCCATTGCTGCAGCTCTGTGTCTTCTCTGCTGCAACAGTACACCTTCAGGATTTCTGTTTGTTTGAATGTTTGTTCTTCTTTAAAATCATTCAAAGAACATAGAGTGCTAAAACCGGTTCCTTCTCCCCTCTTATTTGTTACGATTCAGAGGCAGTCGTAACAGTGCTCAGAGCAGAACAATTGGACCAAAACAGCCACCGTAGCTGGGAATAATTGGCATCTCATTGAAATGTGGTCAGATGAATGCTGGCTCATTAAAACAACTTTTAACGTGAAACACATTCCAAGCTTCTCAAATTGTTTTTCTGATAACTTGTCATAAACACTTAGTCCTTCGTTGCCTCCTTGGTAACCACCTTTCAGCATGCCTCCACCTGACCAAAGTAGCAGTAAAAGTGTACCTGATGTTGATGCAGACGTTCTAAATTTGTCAACAAAATATAAAGTTCGAATAAGTGAAGTATCCCAACAAGGATTACACTACAAAGAATACACTAGCCATAATCTCGTCTTCATGTCAGTAAAACACTTTTTTTTTTCCAGACAACTCAACTTTGTGTCATTTATTTTCATGGAGTTCACCATAAGTTGTGTATGTTTTGTTTTATAGATAAAAAAAACCACAAAGCAGCAATAGTGAACAACTCAAATGAATGCAGTCATGTTCCTTTAGATGTGTATTGAGGATATGTGTTTCCTGAGCAGATTAGCCTTTCATTGAGGGTTCTCTGTGCCCGGCCTTAGGAGAATAGTTCTGTTGGAAATGTGAGATTATTCAAAGGCTTTTATGTAGTGGGTGGTTGGTGGGATGATAGTAAATTATTATTTTGACACACTTTTAAATTGTTTTATCAAATAAGTTCATAAACGGGATTTGACTGATTTTTTTTTCTTTTACAAGAAAAAAAAGGTTTAAAAGATGGTTGGGTGAATTAAATAATTACAATTAAATTAATATGTCTGTGGTCAAATCAATTCATAAGTCTGGTCTCTTGTCACAGAGTTACGTATCAACATTGGTTTGATCAGATGCTTTGTACCGTTATCAATGTTCTTGAAAAATAATTATAATGAGAAAACATTTTTTTTTAGATGGGAAGCCTTTTGTCAAGCAGGAATTTGGTGATTCTCTGATGATTTTTTTTGTCTGCTCCTGATTCACAATTTAAATAAAAATACTCGCAAACGCAATTTTGAGCTTAAATTTCTTTCTATATGTCTTCCGCCATCAGAGAAATGCCCCAAGAACATGTTAAAAACACCAAAAAACACAATTGTCATTGCAGCAGGTCTTTAAAATAAAAAGATAATTTTTTAAGACATTCTATTTTTTTTCCTATTTTTTCTAAAAAACTTTACAAATGATCTTCACTCTGTAATAGGGTGGTAAATCTTGAGAAACAGGGAGGAACTGGCTAATTATGAACCTGCCCTCACTGTGCAGCCTTTTTGGGGTAGTTGGAGATAAATTAATGTCTTGAGGTAATCTTGTTTCACAACATTTCATCATGAGATTTTTTTATTTTTGTTGGCAGCTGAGATTCTTTTGCGATTTCTTCTTCCCCAGACGCTGATTCCCAGGATCATCAAGAAGGTAGCAACGTGCACGACAATGATCTCCTTTTGGAGGACCCCAGAGGACCTTCATGCATTATACAGCAGTTGCGCCTGAACACAATGCCTCTCAGACAATAAAAAAAAAAAAAAAAATACTGCAAAAGAATTAACAAAGAAGTATGTTTACACTTAAAAGAAAAAGAACACATATTCTGTTTTTATTATTCTCCTTTTAACAGCCCCTTGAGAGAACCCCATTCTTTCTTTGTTCAGTCCCGTGTGTGGTTGTTAGCAAAAAGGAAACTTTGTGGGCTCTGTGGCTTCCTGTTCCTTTATTGCAATTATTCCACGCACAAACGCAGCAGCACTCAAATAAAAACACAACATCGGCTGTATGACATGCCAACTACTGGTAGGTTATCTGATATTTGATGTTTGTTACCTTAATACAGTGCATTCAAAATATTAAGCAGATTGTATTTAAGTGTCAGAATGATAAAAGTATTTGTTTTTCAGTTAAACTCATGGATGATATTGTGTCTCGGGGCTCTTTGGATTGAAATCCATCTCAGACACCTGTGATAATTAGTTTGCCAGGTGAGTTCAATTAAAGGAAACATTATTCCACATGATTAAGCAGAACCATATTCAAAACCCTGAAGCATTCTCAAACAAAATATCTATGAGGGTGGGAGGCAGTTCACATCCAACGCATTGCAATGGCTGGACTTTTGTCACTTCAAATTGTTTTTACTTTAGGAACAGTAAAAGAAGTTGCAAACTCTTCCACATTGTGCATTCATATTTAAAAGATGGACTTTTCTTGATTTAAATCGAATAATTTTTGGCTTCTTTTTTTTAAAGATAACTGAATTGGCTCCACTAGTTTTCAACGTACTTCTAAAATTTCTACAAGAAATGAATAGATTCACATATTTATAAAGATCTTGTAAATCATGTATTATATCAACTTATTCAAAGCTTCAGTTCTTTAATGACCAACTCAATAAAAAATTGGTTTTCTGTGTTTTTTACATGTTCTTGTAACATTTTTCTCATGAATGGAGAACATGTAAAAAGAAATTCATTCATTCATTCATTTTCCATCCCTTTCGGGGTCAGGGGCTGCCGGAGCCTAACCCGGCCACTGGACAGGTCACCAATCTGTTGCAGGGGCAACAATCACACACCCATACACACTCACATCCAAGCCTAGGGACAATTTAGAGTGACCAATTAACCTATGAAGCATGTTTTTGGATGGTGAGAGGAACCCGGAATAAAAACCCACGCATGCACAGGGAGAACATGCAAACTCCACACAGAAAGGTCCCCCATTGATGACACTGACACACACTACTTGCTGAGAAGCAGGAGCGCTAACCACTGCTCCACTCTGCAGCCCTATATATATATATATATATATATATATATATATATATATAATTTGAATAAAGAAATACTCAGAAAGGCAATTTTAGGCTTACTTTTCTTACAGAAAATCATGTCTGAATCAGGAGCAGACAACAAAAAAGGCAGTTAGAAAAACATTGCATTTGTTATAAAGAAGAGTTAAGTTTCCTGCTCCATTCTGATGCATCCACTTGTAGATGATTAGATCCACAAACGTCTTTGTTTTTCTCATCCAAGCTTGCATCTGGCTCAAAACTGTACAGCTGGATTGCTCCAATATTGCTCACCACTTTTGTTGAACTGGTAATGCTAGGTTAGGGGTGTGAGGGGCTGTAAGCTAGTGGGAGAGCATGTAAACAGATGGATGATGGGAAGGGGAAACGGGAATGCTCTGTGCCAACAATGAAACCACAATTAAACTTTGTCCCAGAAAATAATTTTAGCTAAAAGCAGCATAATCATAATGAAAAGACCACTTTTACAATAGATCAAAAGATGATTGGAGTGGGACTTTAAATCTTTATTAAAGGATGGTAAGAAGAGAATTTTCCTATTTTACTTGAAGATTTTAGATTTTTGGATTTCAAAGATATTTTTATGCTGCGAAACACTTTGTGTTAGCTACCTGTGAAAAGTACTTTATAAAAAGAAATTGATTTAAATTGTTTGGTGTCTTGTTTGTCATATCTCAAGACAAGGTGTCAAATATTTGAAAAAACAGTTTTTCAAATTAAAAAATGACAGCCAAATTGCATAATCTTTTCTGTTTCTTTTGTGTTTGTTAACACATTTTAACAGAGGTGTGAACATAATTTCCTTGTTCATTCAATCTTTCCTAAACCTTACTGCTTTGTATACGCAAAACACGTGCATACATCTTATTAGTGTCTGCACAGAGATTTGCAGGTAATTTATGTGCATGTACACATCCCTGAAATGTAGAGGTCATTTGTTACTGGGTAGTTTTTTAGGAAAGGTGTCCACCCCAGCATTAGATTCAAAACTCAAATGTCAAAGATGAGGAAACAAGATGACTGAAAAAAACCCTGAAATTTTGCTTATTATCAAAAAGTGGTCAGATATTTCAGACTTGTCCAAAATAATGATAAATCTAAGTACGCTATAAAAAAAGGGGTCAAATAAAGACAAAATAAAGTGAGGGCATTACATTTTTCCTCTGCATGTTTTTCGATGAACCCTGAAATAATTTCAATATCTCATTTCTTACTTTTGAAAGATGACTAAAGCAATCAGAAGAGAAGAAACCGTGAAATCTTAAAAAAAGGGTTTTTTAGCTGGTTGATGGTGCAGTGTGTTTAAAGTGTCAATTCCTCAATGACAAGCAGAGTACTCAGGACTTCATGAACCTTTATTCTTCTGTGCAGACACAGAAGGGTCATGCATGTGTGGCAATAGAAGCCGAGTTCATCCCTTGTAAAGTACGAGCATGAGCCTTTAGTGCAATTTGAATAAAAGCCTGTTAGCTGAAATCTTCCATTCCTCCCACCAGCATCCTTCTATCAAAGGCTCTCATGGGGCATGCTTGGTTATTAGCTGGTGCTCCATATTTGTGAGATGTCACCAGTAATAAGCAGGTTCCTGGTTACCTTTGCCGGTGTCTGTCAGGCAGAAAATTGGATCCTCAGCTCCCACAGGTCCCCAGTGGGACCTTCAACCTGCCAGCGCCATCAATTAGTCCAACGTTCAATATCGTCACATGCTACAGGGAGCTGGAGACTGGGTACTGTCGGAGCTTGGAGACAAAATTTCCTGGCTTGTAATATTTCTGCTTGTCCTGGATGGCCCTAACAGGAGAGAAAGAGATGTATAGTGAAACTTTAGCACCTTGGGCAAATACATAATATACTGAAACACTCTGAAACACACTGTTGTGTTTTGTTTTTAAACCCTCTACCCCCTGGAAATGCCAAATGTCATTTCCATTTGGCTTAAATATGCATTAAAAAAAACAAGCATCTAATGATAGTCGTATCATCTTAATAAACTTTAAGGAACAACATTTGTAACAGTAAAGTATTGGAAGTACAAGTACACCTTTTACCAAAGAAAAGTAATTGTTTTTTTTTTGTATTAAATCACTATAAAAAGAAATATGTTAGTATAAGATAGAAAAAGAGTGTTCTTTGTGATGCGTTTTGATATTCCCAGTCTAAATAGATACAGTAAAATATTGTGCTACTTCATTTGGTAATACTTGCATAGGTTTAAAATAACTCAAATAAGATATTTAATTAATTATGTATATGTAAACATGTAGTTCAGTTTTTTACTTTTGTTTTCCACCAAAACCCCCGACCGCTAGTTGGCAACACATCGAGCCTCTTTGAGCCGCTTTACACCGCACCAAAACAACAAGATCTTTGAGAACCATTTTGTGTAAATGTTCTGTCTTTGTCGCAATCCAGTCAGTAACAGCTACGAGTTCAATGAGTCATGTCTAACTTAACTTAACTTGGGATGGGTACCGAACTGAAACTCCGTGCCAAGTTGCTACTGGAACCATATAAAAACATGGATTTCTGCGCGTGTTCAAACAGAGATGCAGACTCACTGAAATCAAACATCATGGGCAAATTCAAGCGCTCT
This sequence comes from Adrianichthys oophorus, assembly GCA_036245035.1. Lineage (NCBI taxonomy): Eukaryota > Metazoa > Chordata > Actinopteri > Beloniformes > Adrianichthyidae > Adrianichthys > Adrianichthys oophorus. Next base: position 6,670,318 of record BSAI01000108.1, read on the forward strand.
CCTTCACCCTGTCACGCTGCTTCATCAGACTTAAATGTTTCTGGAAAGCACCTGTTCAAGCATCAGACCTGTTTTAATACTGTTTTAAGTGTTTTAAGTACTAGCTCGGCTACATTTAAGCAATGTTGGAAATAAACTGAGGTGGACAGAGCAGTAAAAGACAAGGACCTGAAGCTTTAAATAAGAAGACAACTGAACAGATAGACAAACATAAACTGACTTAACTAATTGGAAACACAAGGGAACATGTATACAGGCTGATCAAACCAACTAGACACCCAAAGGGAAACTGAAAAAGACTTAGAAAAACTACAGAAATACAGCAAACAAAAAATTTATTTCTTAAATTAACTTAATTAAATTAATTTCTACTAGTGATCATCAAGTAGAATTGAAACTAAATCAATATTCAACACAAAATAAGTTCTCTTCCCCCGGGTAATGGTTAGTACTTCATAAATTCATAAAAAGACTACGTCTCTTGGCTGGCACTGGAACGCCTCGGGGTCCCCCCAGAAGACCTGGAGGAAGTGGTCGGGGAGAGGGAAGTCTGGCCATCTTGGCTTAGATTGCTGCCCCCGTGACCCGGTTCTTGATGAGTGGTAGATGTATGTATAAAAAAACAACTTGTATATGAGATACAGTTGCAGTGCTTAATATTCTGATAATTAAATACAATAATCAGATCATTCAGAGTTTTTTCTAAGTCATAAAAGTCATTTAAAAAAAAACTTGTGGCAAACATAGTTCCTGGTACTGCTTCTGGTTATATTGTGGTACATGTTGTGACATGTGTATCGTGATACATATCGTATCGCCCAACTCTTGCCAATAAATCCACCCCCCTTCTGATCATCCATGATAGTTTTTCAAGGTATTGGAGGATTCCTTTTTTGTATTTCTGGTTTAGCTTTTCATTTCTAATAACTACTTTTTTAAGTCTTCTGAAGACTTAATCAGCAGACTGATTATTTTTTAATGCTTAATTGCTACATTACCCAATTGGTATGAGTTCAAATCTGAAACACCGTGAAAACTGGCAGGGCAGGTTTGTGATGAGGCTGTCCAGAACTGCAAGATCAATTGTTGGCATGTTCAGAAGAGAGTGTTTAACTTTTCCTTCAAGTGTTTATACTGACCAAATATGAGTTATTTTATTTTGTGTGGTTCAATGCAATTTTATATTCAAAAATCTTTTTCTTTTGTATCAGCAAACAAGAGGTTCTCACCACTAAGAGCCAAGTTATATTTTCTAATAGCATACCCCTGCACTTTGAAAGCCAATTACCACACTCAATGTCTACCTGCCTGCATTAAATTGGACTCTGAACAATTTCCTGCTTTTATTTTCAAACCAAAGTTTCTGATTTGGCACCGGTAAGTGTTTCCCCCCATGGCTTTTCCAGCTGGGGTTCTCCTTTGGAAGAAATAACTACGATTTCCCTACTCTCTATCTGTGCTGCTCTCGATGTGACTTTTGGGATTGTGAAGGTTGTTGCCACAGCTAGGACCTCTCAGAGGGTTTCCAGTTTCTGTTCTATGGATGATTGTCATAGACACCCTGTCTTAACTCCTGGTTAAATAGGCTTAGCTCAATATTTGGTAGCTGGGTCAGGGTGGCTAGCTTTTTCAGCTCCGGGACACAAGAGGACTGCATTTTATTTTGTTTCCTCAAAGAAGGCTCATAAGAAAAAGAGGCCTTTTCATCTCACAGTACTAAAGAGATGTTTCAGAGTGGCTAATGCAACAGTAATATATATTTTATACAGCTTTTAAAAATCCCACAATAATGCCTTGTTCGCTGCAGTAAATAGACTTTTCCTTCGTATGAAAGAAAGCTTGTTCTTTGTGAATGTAGCTCATTATAACCATAGGTACTCCTCGTGGTAAAAGAGCTTTCTTTCATTTATGACTGTGACCGAAGGGAAAAAGGGGAGTGAAATAAAAAGAAAAATCCGTGGTAAGGTCTGTGTTGGGAATAGTTTGAAGTGGACGTATGAGTCAGATGCTTAGCTTTTTAATTCTGAGGGTCATTTAAAAAGGTAAAGAAAATAAAAGTTTACAGGAAAGTTTAGAAAAAATATAAACCATGTAAACAAGATGTTTTCCAGGGGAATGAAAAATGAAAGATTTAAAAATGCACACAGAGATACCTGGTGCTCTTCTGACGGACTTTGATTACACTCATTTTTCAAAAGGTAAATACAAACAAACTTTGCTAGAAATAAGGCTGATACCATCAAAGGAAATTCAATAATCATATTACACACCTATACATTAAAAAACAGTCTTTTAGATTAGGATGAAACTTTTTTCCCATCATGCTGGTTACCAAACATGGTCTGGTTTGATGTCATCATCATCAAGTTTATTTATAAAGCGCTTTAACACAACTTAAAATTGAGCACAGCGCTGTACATTAAAAGCTAAGCATAATAAAAAAAACTTAATAAATAAGTAAATGAAAAAATAAAAGTAAACTAAACAAGAGCATGAAGGTAAGATCATAATAAAAATCCTAGTGTCACTGAAACGTCAAAAGTAAAGATGTCACCAAACTTATGCCTCAGTCACAACTGCCATTATGGGTGGATACGGACTGTCTGCGCTGAAAAATCCTCAAACCTGCCGGAAGCATGCCGGTGGCCCAAAAGAACTTTTAAGTTTGTTGATCACTCATTGAGTCTGCAGAGCGGTAATGTTTGAGCACATTTCTTTCTACGGACAGGCTGTGGGCGACAGGCCGTAGAGAACACTGATACAACACATGAGGGTAAGTAAGGAGGAAGTAAGTGACACGCAGAACTCCCTGAAACCAGCGCACTGCACAGGGGTCCAATAGTTCACGTCATAAGTGCGTGACTGCTGGGCAACCAGAGGGTAGTTTGTGTGGGTATCCTACGAGCGTTCCATGAGCACCAAAAAATAAGCTGCACACCCCATAGGTGAGGCAATCAGAAAGGGCCCAGCGCATGCAGCTCACCAATGACTAGAGTGTGGTGTAAGGGCACCGAACGACAGCATCACATCATAAATGAGTGTAACTGATGATGATACACTTACCACACGCAAGACAATGGTATGTTCCATTTCCATGATGTCCCCTTAGGTGGTCTCATAAGCCACAAGGGAACTGCAAAACACACTTGTGCACTCTTCTACGACCCTCTGCACATTTGGACAACCCCAAAAAAATGCAGCAAACCTACGGGTCAACCCCCTTCCGGGTGTATTTGACCAAGGCATTACACAATTCCTAAAATGGTGAAGTTGATTGAGAAAGAAGACTGACAGATGTTGGAATACATAAACCCATGCCACTGGTTTCTGTTTTGGAGAATCAAGGTTTTAACTTCAAATATAAAATAAATCAAAGAGGTTTGTCAAGTATGTACCCCCAAATGAAACCTGAAAAGACTGTCAGTGAGGAATTCTTTCCATAGATCATTTCATCTTCAGACTTTGCAACAACAAAGTGACTAACAATTAATACAATTTATCTGCTAAAACATCTTGAGAAACTGTTAGAACTGCAAAGTACCAAACCCAACAATTCAGGAATTTTACCTACTTTTATGGTCAGACTTTCACCAGTACATACAATTCTGATACTCAATTGCCTTAGAATTTCACCAACCTAAAGGTTTGGCAGGAATTCTGCAAAGACTAGAAAGGATCCACATTTACAACCCTAAGCACCTGGAAGCTCATCAGAGCCAACCATAAGAACATCAAGGCGGCGATAAGAGGTGAAGAGTGACTGCTGCTCCCAGACTAATCAGTGCAGCAAGTCCTTGTCATTGTTCTGTCATGCACATCACCCAAACTCCTCATGTGAGGCTCAGAGGCATGATGAAAGGGCTTCACGGTCCCACTCAGAACTGATTTATTGCTTATTTATCAAACATGGGATTCAGGAAAAGAAATTATGATTAATGTGATGACTGGTGCTTCTTAACATTCAGGGCTATGAATGCAGAATGAGCCAGATTTTCCGTGACGCTGGCCTAAAAGTTAGATTTTCTCCAGATATCCAGGACGATTTAGAAAACCTAAAGCGGATTCAAACAGACAGCAGCTGTCAGTGACTGATAAGCTGTTTTGGAGGATCAGAATCCCCTTGTGTTCAGAATTCCTCCCTTCCTAACACCTTCAGTTGGTACAAAGCTTTGCCAAGAAGCAAAGGTGGCATGAAGAAACAGTACAGGGCGTCCCTTGAGCTTTTATTCTCTACAAGAATGCAATATTAAAAGACACGAGATCACCTACACGAGTAGTTTAATAATTAACCCACTTTTTCAGTGTTTGGGGAGGTGTTTCTTTACGAGACAAGAAACTCTTCAGCAACAGTTGAGGTGAAAAGTGTACTAATAAAACAATGAGTTATTTCCAAAACCCACTCATTATTTAGGTGACGTGTTTGCTGTTAGCTGCGTGAAAATTGGGAGTCAAACTGAATGAAAACACTTTTAAAAAGTAAAATTTGATTCAAAAAAATATATATATATATATTGAGTGTTAAACTGCAAGCACTTCCTAGTGTGGTGTTTAGACTGACAATTTTTGTCAGTTTGTATGAAAACAAATTTAAATTAGCATATTAAGATATCAGGATGCAAAGGCGCAATGAAATTAATCGAGGATATATGGGGTTCAGCTTAAGCCTTCTTTGGCTAAAATTAAGTGACCAATTTGTTACGTACCATCCTTTTTTTTTAACAGATGGTTACTCAGTTTTTTTGTCCCTGCAAACAAGTAATTTGAAGGTGTGTCCATTAGAGAAAGTTCAGCTGTTTTTTGATGTACTAGATAGGAGACCAATTAACAAAACAAATGTTCGTGTTCTGCAGCCATATTGCATGTCCTGGTGTACTTTTAAGTTCAAACTTTTGTAAACAAATTTTTCCCCTGTTAAATATATCTAAATGATCTGGAAGTGCTACTTTAGCCTGATTCTTGATTTACTGTATTTTCTGTACTGTGCGGCGCTCCTAAAAACCTTTAATCCCCCCCCCCAAAAAAAAAAAAAAAATGTCAGTGTGTCCTATAATCCAGAGCGCCTTATATATGGATTCATTCTGGCTGTGGTTACTGATGTTTCAGCAATTTTGAGGGAAACACTGTGCTCTGTCAAAAT
>BSAI01000108.1:6675464-6708333 GCA_036245035.1 Adrianichthys oophorus
TTTTTTTTTTTTTACAAGATGCAAACAAGGTTGGGTGTTATTATAAAAATACTAATGCGGCTAACATGTAGTAGTGCTGCGCTGTGCTTTTTAACGAGGTTGGGAGTTAGTGCAGTAACAGTAATGATTGATTTAGCTGCAATAGTCTATATTTGTACATGCTGCTAACAAGGTTGGGACTAACAAGTATTGTGAATATGCTAACGCGGTTAACATGTATCGGTGTTGGACTGTGTGGTTTTTTTGTATGTGTTACTAACAAGGTTGGGAGTTAGCGAAGTCACAGTAATGCTTGTTTTAGTGGTTTCAGTCTGTTTTCTAAGCGTTGCAAACAAAGTTGGGGAAATCAGGTATTAAGAATACACTAAAGCGGCTAATGTGTAGCGGTGTCGTACTGTGTTTTTTAAGTGTTACCAAAATGATTGGGAGTTACAGGTATTGTGAATACGTTAACGTGGCTAACATGTATCGTGTTACAAACAAGTTCCAGAATTACTGTAAACACATTTAATAAAGCCTGAATGACAGAGTCATCTCTGACTTTTTTGCACACTTGATACGCCCAGTAGTTTGGTGCACCTTATATATGACAAAAGTTTGAACATAGACCGTTCATTGATGATGCGACTTATATCTATATATACATACATACATACATACATTCATATATATATATATATGTATATATATATATTTTTTTATATATAAACACAAAAAAAACCCATGATTTCATTTCCATCATTTACCCTTTCGAAATAACAGAAAACAAAATAATGGCGTGTGCAAAAGTTTGGGTACCCTGCAGAATTTATAGTATGCACCGCCCCCTTTGGAAAAGCTGACACCTGACAGTGTCATGGATTGTTCACAATCATTGTTTGCAAAGACCAGGTGATTTCAATCAATTTCAAAAAGAAACAAGCCTGATGCATTTTGGAAACAAATTCTGTGGACCGACCAGGTTCAAATTTAACTTTTTGGCTGCAATGAGCAAAGGCACATTTGGAGAAGAAAGGATACAGAGTTTAATGAAAAGAACATCTGTCCAACTGTTAAGCATGGGGGTGGATTAATCATGCTGCATGCACAGGAAACATTTCACTAGTAGAAGGAAGAATGGATTCCACAAAATTTCAGCAAATTTTAAACACTAACTTGATCCCATCCGTGAAAAAGTTGAAGTTGAAGAGAGGATGGGTTCTACAAATGGATAATGATCCTAAACACACCTCAAAATCCATGCTGTCTTTCATTAAGAGGCAGAAACTGAAGGTTTTGCAGTGGCCTTCCCAATCACCTGACCTCAACATCATTGAAAATCTATGACCTGAAAACTAGACCTGAAAAGAACAGTGAGAAGTGCAGAACTGGAAGACTTTTGTAAAGAAGAATTGATGAAGAAACCTTAAACAAGAATTGAGAGACTCTTGGCGTGCTACAAAAAGCCTTTACAGACTGCGATACTTGCCATGGGGGGCAGTACAAGGTACTAACTCTGCAGGATGCCCAAACTTTTGCACACACCATTATTTTGTTTTCTTCTATTTTGAAAGGGTGAATGATAGAAATAAAGTCTATTTTTATAACATATCAAAAAATGTCTCATCTGTAAACTGATGCCTTTTGAAGATGTTTCAATCTTTCCTCGTGTTCTTTATGCACAACAATATAACATTTTATCTGGGGTGCCCAAACTTTCAATCCCCACTGCATTTACACATACAGACACACGTGCACATGTATATACACTTATATATATATATATATATATATATATATATATGTATATAAAAGAAGTTGCAAGTCTCCAGCTGGCTTTTTTTTGTAATATGACATAAAAATGAACTGGCCCTCAAGTCTGATGAGAAGCTTGAATCTTGTATAACTCAAGAATAGGATGCTTCTCTCTAAACTCCACCAAGAGCTTTATTCCAGTTTGTTTTCCATTTAAATTTTTTTACATAGATTTTTTTAATTTAAGTTGCATGTATCTTTTATAGACAGAGAAAAGAAGCAAACATCTTGAAGAAACATTCTGTTTTGAGTGGTCAGTGTAAGAACTGAAAATAGCAGCGTGTGAGCTTCTGTTGTGTCAGATAACATCTGTTGCATAGAGTTTTTGAAGCACAAGCAACAATAAAAAAGTAAGTCTGGCCTGTGTGCTCCTCTGCACTCAGAACTAAACAACTGTCTTTTATATTTTTGTGTTTGTTTTCTTTTTTCTGAACACACATATTACCCTCTGTTTTTGGAGCAGGATGCTACTGTTATGTGGTTTGATACAAGGCAGATGCTTTTTTTTTTTTTTTTTTTTCCCCGTTCTGACAAACTGACAGCTTAATGCATTTTTTAAAATCACCAAAAAACTAAGGCTTTTCTTTGTGATGCAACTTTGAAATGCACTGTATTTCAAAAAGTACTCACTCGCCCATTCAAGTATTTGAATTCAGGTGTTGAAATCCTTTTCAAGGCCGCAGGTATACATTGAACACTAATGTACAGTGTCGTACAGACTGCTGCTACAAACATCATTGAAAGGATGGGCTGCTCTGAGGAACTTGGTGAATGGTAAACGTTGTACACTAATATAGTACTTTTTACATTGCTTTAAGGCCCAAAGCGCTTTACAGTTACAGTCCCATTCACGCACGCACACACATGACCGCTCCTCTGCCCTATGCTACGCACACACCAGGTGTGCAATGCACACGAGCTTTTAGCATATGGTGTTCTACAAAGTGAATCACAGTTGAAAAAGGTTTGGAGTGAAAAGTAGAAGCAGTGCAAATCATGCAAATCATTCTCCAGGCTTTTTCTTTCACAGCTTTATTTCAATAAATGCAAGATATTTATATTTCTATACATTTTTTACTTAGAACCCAAAAACTGACTTAAAAAAAAGAGTTTAAAATGTAGAAGCCAGAAACACATAAACACACGTTTACATGAACTTTTCATTGGAAGTGGTCACTGGAACGTGCGTTGCCAAGGCCAGTGTGAATGTAGCATTACACCAACTTCAACCACCAGGTGCAATGTTCAATGTTCAGGGACACTTTGACACGCAGGCAGGACAATGTGAACTTACTGTAACTTGTGATCCTCCTATCTAAGGTCCACCGCTCTACCTCTGCATTACAGCCACCCTCCACCTGAATGTCTTCAGCTCAACAAGTCCAGTTGAGATGTTTTCACAGAACCAGTTGTATTTTAATAGCGATAGGGGCCGTAAATGACAGTTACTCAGCCACAGAGTTTCAAGCCACATAAACAGAAATAAAGAGGTCAGCGAACTTGACGGTGCAAAAGTGAAAAAGTTACCAAATGAATCTACAGACCTCCAAACCTTAGGTGGCCGTAAGATTAGCTCAAGAAACATGGGTGTACAGCTCTATGACCTGGGTTTTTGTAGCTGATCAGCTGCATCAAAGCATCCACATCAAGTGCAATCTAATGGATAGGTCTGGTGTGAGGTGGAAAGTTTAGTCAAAAGGGGGTCATGGAATGAGTCTCAAAAAACAGATAACTTGAAAAATCTGCTTCCAGTTTCCTTGTTTTGTTAGATACAAAACTAATAAATACATTGGATAAATGTGGATCCACGCAGAGGAAAATGATCCTTTTCAGTATGTTTATCCAGTTTTCTCATTGGATCACCAATATCTGATGATCAACATCACATCTTCCTCTTAATTGTTTTTTTTTTTATCTGATAACTAAAGCAATGGGATACTGATTTGATATTTAGTTCACATGTTTGTTGGCTGACAGAGAGAAACTCTTGATGGTTTAACATACAAAAAGCTTTTCATTGACTCCCCGACTTAGGAATGGTTCTAGTAGTTCCAACACACCAGTGAACAAAGCACGGACAATCAGGACAGATGATTGAGTCTGGTGCATGGAAAGTTGACTATTATTGACCTGGTATTGTCCTGAGTGGAACCTGATAGAGTTCATTGGGGATGAACTAGACTGAAAACTGCAAGTCCAGGCCTTTTTGACCAACGTCAGCGTCTGACCCCCACTTATGTGTTTGTGGAAAAATTGTCCATCAACACATTCCTAAACATGTGGAATGGCTTTCCAGAATAGCTGAAGGTGTTGTAGCTGCAAAAGGTGGGCTGACACAAATGAATCCAACTGATTAACATGGGAATGTCCCAAATGTTAATAAACATAAAAATGTAAAAAACTACTTTGGAAAAAGGCTGTACCATTACTTATAGCATACATGTTTTTAATGACATTGATTGCATTTTTTTAATTGTGCCAAAACATTTCTTGATTTTACATTTCCAGCATTAAAATAACAACTTAAATCGAAATATATTTCTGTCACGACTCTGCAGTAGGCCGCCCCCTACCTTCCAATAGGCACGTTGAGGATATACGCAGGCAGAAAGGCTAATCCCTCTTGGGTGTTCACAAAGTGAAGCCAAGGCAACAACAGTGCAGTGTTATCGGTGTCAGAACTACCGGATAGACTATCAGATGAAGGGTGGTGGGAGCTCAGAGGCGAGGCTTCACTTTGCATCAGAATAAGCGGAGGGAGAGATCCGTTACCAGCAAATCATTAGAAATGCTTCTGCTTTTTATAGCAAGAGACAGGTTTCTGTTGTGATTAGCAGATAGATTAGCAAAGCATGACATTCCTCGCATTTGTACAATTCCCTCTTTCAGTCAGGTGAGCACGTTTTTTGGTTTGTTGTCATGCCTCTGCAGTAATCTGAATGTTTACCCTGCTGGCATGTTAAAAAGATGATACAGGGAAGGAATGCTAATATCCTGAAAATGCAAAACAATGTAAAAAAAAAAAAATTAAAGCAAAAGTACAAAACAACTCATCAATAATTCTGGACTGTTTTTAGCTATTATCACTTTTTTTAAACAATCATCTCTTAGTGGTAATTTGCTTTTATGTCATATTTGCTGATTAAAATCACTCCAGCACAGTTCCACTTAGTGCTCCGTTTGCTGCAGGCCCTCCAGGTTCTGTCTGTGCTACAGATCCTCAATTTATGTTCACGTGGGGAAACAGCACACAGACTCATTTAACTATTCAGCCAAATCTGAAAATGAGTTAGCAGCAGGAAACCATAAAACAGTTATTTAAAGTGATATGTCTGTACATTGCTGTCTCTTAACATTTGTTTTTTCTTTTTCTCTAATTTAACTGAGAATCATGCATACACACAACAAAACCAAAGATTGCACCTACCTAAGTTGCAAGATTTGAGTGGCAGTTTCAGTTTAAACATAAATTAAAATAACACAAAAAAAGAAAATTAAAATTACAGAATCTCTAAGTGTCAATTACATTAAGAACGTGGGCACAAAAGTTCTACAATTTTTTTAATTAAAAAACAATATATTTGTTTAATTTTTTTTACCTCAAAACCAGATTTAATATGATGTGAAAAACTGTTCACATCAAGTGATTTAAACTGAGCCAAGGATGAGCTTTCATTCACAGTGATACATTTACACAATAAAAACCAATAGAAAAGCTGTTTTTACAGTATATACAGTATATATACAGTATATATACTGTATATATAGTGTATATAGTTTCATATAGTGTATATACAGTATATATTCATTTAATGAATATATACTGTATTTTTATAAGCAAAATAAACCCAGCCCTGAGTATGAAAAAAGGTAAACCAGTCAGAGATGACCTTCTTTCACTCGCTCAAGCTGAAATGGTTTAGTCTGTACAATTCAGATCTTGTATTGCGCGTTTGTGCAGTTTGGTTGAACTCTTAACCCCATTTTGGGATTCATACAAGTGACAGATAAACAGCCTCATCAGTGATGGGGATGTCAGATTAAGTTAGTCTCTTGTTGTAAAGTAAATTAATTATTCATACTGTTTACATGAGAGGGCACAGCACCCGTTTGTGTAAAAAATAACCATTTTGTCAATAAATATTTTTGAATGTTGCAAAACAGAAAAAAGAAAATCTCAAACTAATCGGCTTTTTTCCAAGACTTGTAGTTTTACCACACTACCCATCATCCTTGATCACAGTGGAAAGGGTGACCCTCATTCATTTGTGGTAAACCAGTTCGTGTTACCGTACAACTATCAGAAACGTTGATGAACTACAAATGACTGAAACTGGAATAAGAGTTAATGATATAGTTAAAAACATACGTTTCTATTGTTTGTCTTCTTTAGTTTTATTTGTGCTTTGATTGCTTAGAAACTATCTCCAATTCCTAATCCAAACATGGTTGTGCCTAAAGTTAAAGTGTATCTCTTAAAACCAAAAAGCATCCCCAATTTTGTTTATAAAAATAATAATAATAATAAAAATAAATAAATATATATATATATAAATAAATGGGAAAGATTGAAGAAGAGATGAGGATTGTGTTGCTGTATGTGTTCATGTTTTACTTTAAAAAAATGTTGGATTTGGTGATGGTGCAGTCCCACTAATTGCCACAAACTCAAACTGTTCCTGCAATATGACTTAACACTGCAACTTTAACTTAACTTTGAGTAAAAACTCTAATTTTGATTAAGTTCCACCAGAGGACCAAGCATTAACATCGTCAGTCTAACCAATCAAATGGGACAATGTTTTTATTCCCATTTCCTTGTGTTGGTAATGCTGATAGAGTTATTTACCAAGAAAAATCACTAAAGATGGAGCGCAACAGTTTGCAAATATTCTTCCTGAAAGCAGAATTAAACAGTTTTGCTCTACTTGTAACATTGTGTTGGAGCACAAAGGAAAGTAAAAGAGATCTTTTCAACTATGAAACAGAAACATCAATGACTGAAAGTTTGGTTCAAAGACAGGCAGGAGTCTGAATTTATCATGTGAAGGTTTGACAAAAATCTAGTGTTCAGGTTCTATTGGTGAAATATAAGCTCATTTAATCTTATCAAATGTAAAGAAAAAAGTGCATGTACTGCCACAGTGAGTCAACTTCATCAAAGACCTGATGAACTTGTGATAAAGAAATGGGATCAAAAGCGCTAAATGCACAATTTACGCAATTATAATGTATCTAAAGGATTTTATTGGCAGGTAGAGATACCAGCGTTTAATCTGAGTGATCTTTTTAACTCTGCTTTCAGAGAATATTTGTGTTGAATGAAAATTTATATTTCAGAATTCAAGAACTTTAGACAAAAATTGAATTAACACTAAATATATAAAGAATAACAACAAAAAAAACTAAATTAAGACCAATAATCACATTTATCAAAATTAAACTCAACATTTTTTTCCCCCAAACAAATAAAACGTTTTATCTGATATTTTCCTTTTTTGATTTGAACATAAGAAGAATGAATAAATCCAATTTATCTCCATAACCAAAATTTATTTTCTAGATTTCTTTCTCTAATCAAAATCTGTAGACAAATTTTAATAGATAAATACTCAGAAAAATGCTGCCACAAAAAGATGTTAAAAACACGGTTTTCATTAGAGTGAGTCTTTAATTAAAAAGTAAATAAGTGCAAGCCTTGTTAGACTGAGGAAAGACAGCATTCCCGTTTCAACCAGACTGAATGAAAATGGATCCAAGGGAGAGCTTGGAGGAAAAAAAACTCTTCTGAGTGAAAGAAATCCAATGATTTTTCCTCACCATTGACAAAACAATTTCATTAGTCTCCAAAATCTTTATTCTGGTTTTAAATGAAGTGCAACTTTTTTTTAGGTGTGTAACCCATGACGCTTCTCTGATTTCACATTGGGACAAACAGGTTTAATTTTTTCAATTATTTTAATTGCTCTAACCTTAACATTTTGGGAGTAAAAAAGTGTAAAGAAAATGTTTAAAGATTTGAATTTTAGGAGTGTAAAAGAAGTGTGAAAAAGGCTAGCAAAGGAACTGGGGCAAATCCCTTCCTTTTCAGCACTGACAAGGAAAAGACGTAACTTTTAGGGCTCTCAGAGGACGCAGAATTTAACAAGATCGTACATTTCACTAAAAAGTTACACCTGTTCCATGGCATCTTCTGTTGGCAGACTCCAGAAGGAGCAATTGAGAATTAATTTAAGGAGGACTTGACACAGCTCCGAAAACATCTAAACAACGTTTTTGCTGCCAATTCCATCGGCTTTTGAGCGAATGAAAAGGCAGCTCAGTCAGCAAGCACCGAGTGTCAAACCCAGACTCCAGTGCCGGGAGCATCCAGTGTCTCTCCAGAGATAGGAATGCAATCACTCTTATCATTTGCGATCTCCTCAATTGAAATCTAGATCACATGGCTGGCATCCATCCCTGGCGTTGCTTCTTCAACACATACCCCTCTTATCATGACTCACACTCCTTCAAGGCAATTAGTACATGCGGCATATTTATGCTTTTGGCCACACGCAGACGCCTCACATTTTATCAGTGGCAGGTTGCATTGTGGGAAAGAGCTCAAAAACAGCAAGGGGATTGTGGTGAGGAATGTCTCTGCAACCGCCGCAGAGTTTGACAGCTCCATTTAATGTCTTAAGTAAATTAGGGCAAAATGGCTCCTATGTATCTGGATTTTTCATCGATAAACATGAACTCCTTTCCATTTGAAAAGACTGCAGATCAGTGTCGATCTGCAGAGCTGCATCAGTGAGAGAAGCGTTTTATAAATTAAATAACTCTAATCTAAATAAAAAATAGCAATAAACAGACTTAGGTAAGGGTGGTAAAGTAATTGAAGCACTCAAGATGGAAGTGAAGACTAAACAGCTGTTGAATTATGGCATTTTAATGCATGGCATGCAGGGCTAATGCACTGGGAGCTGGTGTACGAGCGATATGGAAAACACATTTTTCTCTCACGGACAGAAAACTAATATACATGTCACTTTGGTGCTTGCATTATCACACCAAATATTAATGTGTTTATTTTGCTGAGGCATCATAGCATGTCTCAGAAGAACATTTTTTCTCTTTTTACAGGAGGAATACAGGATACCGAGCAGAATTTTTTATGTCTTATTACACAATTTTCTTCCTTTAATACGAAATCTGCTTAGGAGAGCAGAGAGAGAAAGCCGAAGTCCTGGTCAAAATATAGGCTGTCTGTCTCAGATTTAACAAGTGCCTTTGCTGGTTTTGTCGGAACTACCCAGAAATCTCAGTTCTGCGTGGCTGGATTCATCTTGTCGGTGTGACTTTTACATCATTCCTTTTTACTCGTCTATCGCTGTAACTTCCATCCAATCATCCTTGACCACTCAAACAGTGAACATGAAGCATGGAAACATGAAAAGGAGGGCAGAACTAAAGTTTTAGTGTTGCTTGTCCAGTTATGTAGACATGCTTTAATATTTATGTTGATGTGGCTTTTAAATTGGACCCGTTTACTCAAAACTTCCAAACAGTGTCTTATCTTGTTTTTTTTTTTTTTTCCCAGTGAGCTACTATCTGTCTATTTTGTGTTGTGATATTAACCAATTTCCATTAAATAACATACATTTTTTGTCCTTAAGAGCCTGACAGGCATCTGGTTCTCTGTTTGGTCTCTTTTTGTGTCATTTTTCAACGTAGAAAGCCAATAATTTGCTTTTTTAGGCATACCTGACTAAAATTAAGTGTTGGACTTCCTTTAAATCCTTCTGGTTTAAATTGACCTAAAAATAATCTGTTATTAGTGGCCCTCTCATTTAGAATGATCTGTTGTACATTTGTCACTTTAGACTTTATTTTCTGAATTTTACAGGTTTACGAAGAAAGTAAGTTAAAACTTTTACAAAAGTCATGTCATATATGACAATTCTTAGATAGAGCTGCTGTAAAGAAAGAAATTACATTAAAAATAATCTGTAATGTTTTAGTTTGAAAGTAACTTTTCATGCAGATTTTTTATGAGAAAAGTTATGTATAATTTGATTGAAACAAAAATGATAGTTGATGACTGCACGGCTGTTTTAAATGCTGTGCCAGCATTGCTGCCTCATAAAAGCACAATGATTGATTGTTATTGATTTTTTAGATTTTGTTGCTTCATTGACATGAGTTGGAATAAGAAAACATATATTTTGGACTCAGCTGGAATGCTTGTTGAGTATGTATTAGCCATGATGATCTGAGTTTCTCAACAGGTCTAATTGTTGAGCTGTTAAAGTAAAACTGAGGTTCATTCCCCCCTTTAGACTAAAGGATTATGGGAAAAGAGAAACAAAACAAACAGCAAACAAAAAGCTTTACCTACTTTAAATGATGCTCAGTCCTAATCAGGAACACAAGATGTATTTAGTGCGAAGGATTAATCCTATATGATTGTTAGATGGCTTGGTACATTTGCCAGTTTTCTTCTCTGAGCTTTTTTTTTCTTTCTCAGAGCTCATTTTAGGAAATACCACCCCCAACTGATCAGTCTTTGCAATTGCATGACTGCCCCAATGGTTTGAGATCTGAGCACTTCTGCCTCTGTAGAGATTTTTTAATGTAAATTAAAGACACGTCTGATTAACTCATCTTTTAAACAAATCATGTATTCAACTTATTTATTCATATGGTAAGTTTTTAAGCGCATTATGTATTTCATGGTTTATCGCTTTTATGTTGTTACCATGTCTGTCTTTTAATCGATGCAGTGCCTCCTCAAATGTTTGCCACAGCGTTTCCTTTTTTATTATCTTCAAGTTTGTTTTCTATTTTTTCTGCTTTTTTTTTAATCTAATGTGTAATATTACTTTTTATTGATTGATTGACATCCAAAATTCCCTCCATACTCTCTAACTACGAAAAAAAACTATATACCGCAGGGCTATCTAGTGCCTTGTATTTTCAAAGCAATTTTGACATAATGCTCACAATTTTTTTTGAAACAGCAAATATGACGTCACTGATTTAAAGAAGTAAAAACCTAATAGATATGAACATTTTACAAAGTCTATAAATGTATAAATCCACTGTGTTTTGATGATGGAACTTGAATGGTTTATAAAAAATAAATAATTTTTTTTTTTTTTTCCAAAACATTGTTCAAACGCAATGCATTGTGGTCCATATTCTCGATTCTAGTGAGTTTCGATGATCACTGGTTTTTCACAGAGACTTCTGTGAAATTTTCAGGGCACAATATTCTGGAGTTGTAGATTTGAAAAGCTCTACAAAATGTCAACCACACTGTGTATATATTGGACTGAGTAGTGAAAAGTAAAGGGAATCAGACACAACCATGGTAAAAAAAACACAAAAATGTGACATTTTACTGCATTCCATAAAAATGAGGAAAACTTTTTTTTTTTTTTGGACAGACCTTTGATTTCTCTTTTGGGTCACATTCATATTCCATATAGTGGTCCCTCGCTAATGTCACGGTTCACCTCGCTGTTTTAACAGCACACTGTGTTCTGCATTCTGATTGGCTCTAGACATTTGCACACCAATCTCTTCCATGCAATGTCTCTTGTAAAGAATGTGTACAGTTTTCCCAATCTACATAAATCTTCTTTTGCAATCAGATCTTTGTTTTCATTCTTTAGTACTGGACTTATTTTTAACAAAGGTTTGAATTTGAGAGTTATGCATAAGAGAACAGTGTGAAAATGTTCATGTCTGTCAAAGAAACGTGTAAAACGATTGCGGTGAGTGATTATACAGCCATAAAACACCTGTAATTCCACTTTGTGGATATCTGCAATCGCGGGTTATTTTTAGAAGGCAACTTCCTCGATGAACGAGGATACACTGTTTAAAATCCCTTTAAACATGTTGTTTCTGCATGCTGGTAACTATGCAACTGTGTGGAGCTGACTGACAGCACCCAAGACCAGCCTCTTTTACAAACACCAACTAAACTGTATGCCAGAGATTAAAGGTCAAATGTCACCAGCAGCCATTTTCTGTCCTGTCATGCAATGCAAGGCTGTGCAAGCTTCCCAAACCAAATCAAACAAGATCTGATCCATGAAATACAAAGTTCCATTGGTTTATACAAGAAACTTTAAATAAGAAACAACAAAACGCTCCTTCAAAACTGAGATTGTCCACATCAGATGAAAATATTCCATTTAGAAACCCTGCCATGAGTTAATGAAACAGACAAAGCCAAGAGCAGGAGACGAGTGGAAGAATTAAGGGCACTTTAGCTACTTCCTTAAGAACTGAGAGGACAAGCAGAAGTAATTTGCTGCAAATCAAACGCAGTTGAACAAATGATCATCAGTGAGTATAAGATTCTCTGTAGGCTCAAGTGTGTGTTAATTAAATACAAAGGAGGACAGACATCATCAATGATCTATCAGAGGAAGACTGCTTGTCAGCCAGAGAACAGTGGAGAGCTCTTCAAAACCATTTCAAATCCAGAAATTCAGAGCAGAAAAGGTTAATCAAGAGTCTTGTCCCAGAACGGGAAGTTTGAGAGAAAAAGAAGAGCCTTCGAACTGTTGACTTTAAAACAATGTCTTTGCAAAATATACTTCCAACTGACTTTTATCAATTTTATTAACACACATTATAAGCTACTGCTTGCTATAATGTTTCTAACAACAAGCATAAACAAAAATAAATGGAAATATACAAATAACTTACCTACAAATCCAAACATCCATGCATCTTCTGAACTCATTGAATCTCCTTCAGGGTCACAGAGTCACTGAAGCCAAAACAGCCAAAACAACAGGTCAGCAGCCTGTTGCAGGGCCACACACTCACATTCAGATCTAAGGCTCACCAATTAATTAACCTACAAAGCATGTTTTTGGGCTGTGGGAAGGAGTCGAAGTGCCTGAAAATCCAGAAAAAAAGTGTTTAAAAGCTTGTTTTTAGGTTCAAAAAACCAAAGTTGTTCAGTCATTAGTATTGTTTGACAGTAAAATTTCTTACTTTGACCACAAAAGCTGTGTTCATGGATAATGCTGTATTTTAATTAAAAATATATCTGTAGAGTCACAGAATGAGAGAAGAACTAATGTACTGATCGCTAGCATTTACTCTTTTCAAAATGCATCAAATTTACTTACATGTTTGAAGTTTATTTTGAAAAACCCTTTTGATTAAAGAACCCTTTTTTTTCCTTCTTTTTTTTCCTTTACGATGGCCTTGAAGTGCAAATCACATCAACAAATCACTCAGTGCAAAAACATATTAAATATTTAACAAAAAACATAACATTTTAGAAATCAAAACACAATTCCAAAAAAAGTAAACAAAATAAAAATGAATCTTTCCGAAAACAAAAGTAAATTCCAGAAATCAAAAGAACGGTTAAAAAAATGAAAATCGGAATCGAGCATCAGCGATGTCTCATAGTATAATACCTTTTCCAGTTTCTTTGTTTGTTTTATTTTTTATTTTTTTTAAATCTTTGTTTTCTAAAAACAGGAAAAGGTTGGTACTATGGGACATCGCTGATTAGATGATGATGTTTGTCTATCATTTCAACATCATCCAATTGTATTTTGTGTTTGAACATGTCAGTTTGATTTCTGAAAATTACTTTTGGTTTCCAAAAAGTTTTATTCTCAAATATTTTTGTTTTGGAAATGGGTTTTGGTGTGTGGAATTGTATTACGATTTCTAAAATGTAATGTTTTTTTTTTTATTTAATTTGCTTTGATTTTTTTAATTGTTGTGATTTTTAAAATACTTCTGCGTGAAGTGATTTGTTAGTGTGATTTGCACTTCGAGGTCACCGTGTTATGCACATTAGTGCCTCCCACAGGTAGAAGCTACAACTGTCCTTACATATAAACATCTATAATGTTTATATTTGTTTGTTTGTTTTACCTTTAAAATAGCATAAACTGTCTTTTTTAATGTGACTATGGTTATTATTGGGGGAAACGGCTTCTCTATGGGAGCAAGTGTGGTGCCAAACAATTTGTATTTTTCCCAGCGTGTATGCATTACAAAGGCTGTTCAGTTGCATACATAAAAAAAAAAAAAAAGCTTTATGGTCCACTGCCTTGGCTTTTCAGCATCCATGCAATTAACATGTTATCTGCAAAGATGATAACATTTTAATGGCTTCTCAAATAAAAAATAAATATTTACTTTAAATTTTTGCCACAAGACATCAGAATCACATCAAAGCAACAATGCACACTTTTGCACGTCAAAAACCACGTCGAGATAGATGCCCTCACACAAAGAAAGATGACACACTTCACGATCTTCTCCATTTATAAAATGTGAATGTTTATTAAATGTTGACAGGAACATTAAAACACAGTATCAAGATTCAACGAAACCATCTATAGCACTTTACTAGAAAAAAAAGAGAAAAAACATAGTTAGTGACGGAGATGAGAGCGGGGGCAACAACCAGGAGGAGAAAAAAAGGAGGGACTTAGAAGTTGCACAAAAAGGGAGGGATGTTTTTGGAGCTGGGGAAGAAAGGAAGGGTTAGAAGTCGAAGCTAAGGCAATTTGGAAGGTGCACACTAAGAAATATAGGTTTGGGGACCTGGGGCATCAATAAGAAGGGGCTTGATGCTCTGTAATGAGTAAGATAACTGGGATTGATTAAAGCCTCTGATTTCACTCTTTTATCTTCTGTTCCAGTGGAGTCTTTAGCAAGCTGAAGCAGAGAAAGACAGAGTGACTGTAAAGGCATTCACTGAACCAAAACACAAAGAGGGCCATGGCAAATAATACATGTCTGCACATTCAAATAACAAGGGGCAACAAAGCATTAAGAAATACAGTGTGCACATTGTGCTGTGGCTGTGAACAAAGAGTTAGGGAGTGGGTTTTACAGGCGCAGTTCAACACAGTACCAGAGGGTGGCGTCCACTCTAACGGGATTCACAATCACAATAAGTAATAGTTCTTTAGATAATGTAAGTCTCTCTGTTATCAACACAAACAGCAGGGAAAGGCGGGTTGTACATCACATTACTGGAAAACTTCCACATTTGAGACACATTCAGCCTCCTGTGTGCGCGCGCACAAAGACGCGCTTGTGCAGCCCAACGTGTCAAGCGGAGACACACATTCACATATCCCTCCCCACACGTGACGTCCTACGATTCTAGCTCAAGAAGCTGGAAGAAGCCTCCAACGTGATTGCCTGTGCTTCGACGAAAGGTTTGAGTCCATGCTGCTCACGCTGCAACATCATGCAGTCCAGAGAGCACAGTAGTGGTGACTGTACTTCTGCACAAACAAAAGCAGCAGTCCTGATTCATGAGACTTTCCAGAAACCAGGAAGGACTTCTAGACAGGCAGCTAAAGTTCCACAAAGGTCGGAAAGAGTTTACATCGACACCCCCCCTTCTAAAATAAAACCCTATTTTTTTTTCTTTTGTGCTGCAGTTTTGAAAGATAATGTGCTTCATCCAGTTGTCAGAGCAGCACACAGTCGAGAGAAAGTTCTTCTTTGTCTTTTGAAAAAATTTCGTCCATGTGCTTAAGCCTTTTCTGTGTTTTAGCATAGTATGAAACGATTCACATGCTCTGAAAGTCATACACTGTACAATAAAATCTGCAGATATTTTAAAGCTTTTCATACACCATCCCAAAAGAGTTCATTGATAAATAAAAGAAAACCATCTTTTCTTTTTTAAAACAATATATTTTTTTCTCATAATTATTTTTTTTTTGCTTTAGGCAATCCTAACTTTGCTGTGACACATTGCAGAATCTATTAAGGAAAAGGAAAAAGAAAAAGGAAAATTGGTGCAGAGCTTCAAATCGTATTTGACAGCAACTTTTACCGTGTTTGTAAGACAGCAGAAACAGTGTCGCACAAGAAAATCCCATGATAAACCCACTGGAAAGGAGAATAAAACTTTACAGAAGACAACAAAAGAGCTTGAAGCAGAGGATGTCACGTCTTTGAATTGTAGTGTCTTTCAAACCGTCTCCTTTCTAATGCAGAACATAGCTTCCATGCTGGGTTATTTCCCCAATTATTTGGATGCAGTGAAAGTATGCCGGCTGTGCATCATTCTGTCTGTCTGCGGTCGGTCAAGACGGTCGTCTGAAGTCATCACAGGAAACGGATGCAGAGCGATGTCTGTCTGTCTGTGGGAGACGCACATTCAAAGGCACACGCCTACTCATGCAAAGTGCTGGGTTACCATCTGTGAGAGTTGCATGAATTGGCCACTCCTCAGCTGGCAGGCAGATCAGACAAAGTGCCCAATATGCTCCCTAATGACCAAAGTCAGATGAATAAGATCCA
The DNA here is from genome assembly GCA_036245035.1 of Adrianichthys oophorus. NCBI lineage: Eukaryota > Metazoa > Chordata > Actinopteri > Beloniformes > Adrianichthyidae > Adrianichthys > Adrianichthys oophorus. The sequence goes on from BSAI01000108.1 coordinate 6,691,563, forward strand.
CCACTCTCGTTCTTTTCTCTCCATTTTGCACCTCCTCTTCTCTCCACTTCCTCTCTGCCATTTGATGCTCTGTCTTCCCCTTTCTTCGACCAATTGTACTCCTGACAGCTTGTTTCCTCATTTTTCTTTCTCTCATTATCCGAGGCTCTGCACTTCTTGCCACTTTCCAGCTGGGTTTCAGTCACACGGATGAAGGACAGAAAATGGAACTGGATATTGCACCACCGTGCTTTCCCTCCTTCAGGTGAAACTTCAGAATCAGTATCTCTTCGCTTGTACTCTGAGAAGGGCGAGCCGTGTTCTGTAACGTGATAGGGAACCCTGTCACAGCTTCTGCTGTGATGGACAGTGAAAATAAGACCAGCTACATGCCATGTCAGCACAGATGGGAGGTCAAAATTACACATTGGGATAAAAAAAAATCACTGGTGTGTGATTTTTCTGGCAATAGCTGATCCACCATGTCAGCCTGGATAAAGCTGGCCCTGTGGGCAGTGAGCTCTGGGATCTGATTAGCTTTTTTCTGTCATCGGAAAGATCCAAAATGAGGGCATTTGGGCCAAACGTTTTAGAAAAGGGGATGAAGGCAGACAGGATGAGTAGCAGCTGACTGTTGGAAAATTAGAAGAGGAGAGACACCATGAGGCTAACTGTAAACTAAATCCGAAGAGGTACTTTTATGTAGATAAACATCAAGACTCCATGTCGCTGTCAGAAATTGTTCATAATGTTTCAAAAAATGTCTTCTTTACTCTTCTTTTTTATACCTCTTCTGTCAGTTTTATTTATTGTCAGGGTCGCGGGTGGGGCGTATCTTCATCTCTGAGAACTTGAGGGAATATTGCCAACCCGTCCAGGAGGACCACTCGATGCCATCGGCGTAGGAGGTGTGTTGGCCGCGCAGGTACTGGCCGTTGAGGTTGGAGGTGTGGCAGTTTCGGTACCACCACGCACCGTGGTAGAAGGAGGCGCAGTTGTTCTCAGATTGGTCGTTGTCTCTGTCTTTGGTGGTGAACTTCATTCCGTTGTGCTTCAAAAGAGAATCACCTGCAAATGAGACGGCAAATTTAAATGTGTCAGAACAAAAACCAAGACAGCTAAAGCATTTCTGTATAAACAGAATAAAAAATGTACAACTATACCAAGAAAGAACTGCTTTGATTTCCAACCCTTTAAAGTAACTCGTCAATCTTGTTTTGATCAATTGTAAGTGTTTCCAGTGGTCTTTTTAGTATGGCGATTTTAGGCAAACTCGATAAACCTGTGCCGTTTTCTCGATCATATTTTCTGCAGAGCGGCAGGAGTTCATTCGAAATTCCCCTCTTAATTGTGGGCGGGACTGTTGCAGCAGGTTAAGCCCATCCCACTTCCCATCATCCATTTGTTTACACTTTCGCCTACTAGCTTACAGCCTCTCACAACCCCAACATACTGTAACATTTCCGGCGCAACAAAAACGGTGAGTAATATTGGCGGGATTCAGCATTACAGTTTTGAGCCAGATACCAGCTCAGATGAAGAAAAGCAACTTAGCTGTTCCTAGCAGTGCACTTTTCTGGACTGAGATGTCTGAGGTCTTTCCAGGGATCTACTGTAGCCACTCCTCCAGTTTGGGGGTTAAAGCCCCAAGTGCTCTAATTACAACGGGAACCACTGTCACCTTCACCTTCCAAGCTTTCTCCAGTTCTTCTCTGAGTTCCTGGTATTTCTCCAGTTTCTCATGTTCCTTCTTCTTGATATTACCATCATTTGGTACCGCCGAATCCACCACAACAGCATTCCTCTGTTCTTTATCCACCACTACAATGTCTTGTTGGTTCGCAATTATCTCTCATCTCTCATATTGTTTGATTTTCCAATCTTGTGTTCAAGAATCGACTGAATATGAGAACTGGATTGACGTCACCCAAAGAAAATGACTTATTTCCATCTCCAACCAAATAAAGTCAGTTTAGTTGGCTTTTTTTTCGTGAAAAGGACGCCACCATTTTGGAGCCAGACCTCTTACAGCAATTGGTCAGAGTTGGTCTGAGTCAACGATGTAATGGAAACCTATCTCGCCAACTGGAGTGAGCTTATTAGAAGTCCACACCCCTAGCACTTGAAAATCTGTCAAATGTTTTGAACATTCGATGGGAATTGCATGCTTTTAATGCGGCATCTGATTGGTCAGTTTTTAACTTGAATAAGTTGCACTAAAGAAAAAAAATGAATTAAAAAAAAAATCAGGAAAAAAAATCAGCAAGAATGTGTTAAAAGAAGGTGGCAGAGCAAGAAGGGTTGTTCTGACAAATATAATGACTGCTGTCTTTATAGCTGTTTATTTGTCAATAGATGTTTATCGGATTTTGACTTCCTGTTTGGAACGCAAGGGGGAAGGGGGTCACTCACTCCAGTTCTCTTATACATTTAATGATCCAAATGAAAGGTTTTTTAATTCCACTGACTATCTGAGTTTTGGTTTTTACAACAAAACCTCAACTGTAGGGACTTCAGAGCTTTACTGATGCACATACTTCAAGTTATATGAATATGAAAGACAAGAAGACAACAAGTTAAAATGTGAAATATAATATTACGCAAAAAAAAAGACTGTTTTGAACATCTCTTTCGAAATCCTTTGACAAGTCGTATTCACCAGCGGTTTACTTCAAAATGGCACGACTTTTCACTTAATCATTAAATAAACATGGTGAGATAGAAGAATAAAAAATAAAGCTCTACATATGTCAGGGGTATTTCTTCCTTTTATATAAAGCAGGAGGTCAGACAGCTTTGCAGCCAATTCATCCCAGATTCTCTCGTGACCTTTATGTCTCATAACAAGACATTCCCTGTGGTTTCATCTTTTACATCTCAGTTATTGGATGTCTTGAAGCGGAGTAAAGGAGTTGTACTTATCTTGATTTAGATGCATATTTTGGATTTCAGTTTTTTATATTCCAATTTGTAAAAGCCACTACAGGGCAAGGGTGCAACAAATTAATCATGACCTGAATGAATAGTCCGAATAATTCAATTGTTCAGAGGAGAATTCCCAAATATGTTTGAACTCGCTTTTGGCAAACGGCGTCACACTGAACTGTTGCTACTAGCGCATGAACTCACAGTTGAATGATGCAAAATATTAAAGCCGTGTAAATCTCTGAAAGAATATATGAAAGATTCTGTGTTGTATAAATCTAAACTGGCACAAACCACCGCTAATTTCTCCTTCACTTTGATCACTTTGGCACTTCAGTGCTTTAAAAAGGATGCTACCCAAACTTCACTACCAAATCCGAGTCCCTGATTGGGCAAAGTTCAACTGGTTTTCAACGCACGTTCAATGGCGTAGGGCACAATAACGGTCATAAAAACCTGCGTAGCAACGCATGAACTTGAGAGTTTTGGACACAGAAGCCTGAAACTTGCGTATGCACAAATTTATATGGACTTTTTTTAACTTGACGTTTAACTGGACGTCCTGTCCAACAGCTGAGCACATTTCATTCTGTCACATATACTGTTTGTGCAAACGTGAGCTGACACCTTGTTTCAGAGGTGAGTGGTGAGGTGGATGATGGAGGAAATCCTCCTGCCGGGCAGTTTGGCCTTTTATTAGGCTAAAAGCGAAATAAAAGTAACATGCTTGCATGCTTTGGTGCACAGCAGAGGTTTTTGACAAATGGATGTTCTGAAAACTCTTGGTATGCTCTGCAATACCAACACTCTCACCTCCTCTTTCTTCCAAAAATCTTTCGCACTGGGGCTCCAAGTAAATAGAAGGACAAAGCTGCGAACAGGATGAAAGCCATCAGGTGATGGCTAAGAGCCTGTAAGGGGATCAAACAGCCCTTAATTGCCCAGGATATAGCTGCCCGGCTCCTTACTCTCTCATTCCATCCCACTCTGCTTTCCATTTGGCATCACTATGGTAACCACTCAGTTGGAAAAATAATTTGACAGGCATGTCCGATACTCCTGTAGTGTGTGCTGTCTGACATTAGAAGTATAGAGATAGAGGGCAAAGAAAGAAAAAAATCAGCAGAGAAGCAACAGCTCAATAGTGTCAACGCCAGGATGCTGTATAAAGACAATAAACAGCAACAACAGCAGCCCCTAAAGGCTTCTTTAAAAGGTGCTGGGTGTCACCTTGATGACTGGGAGCTGGCAGTCTTCTCTGATGCCCATTAGGATGCAGCTGCTCCCAGTGCAAATGAGCACCTGCCAGCTGATCAGATGGCAGCCACAGAGGACAGCGACAAAAATGCATCTAACAGCAGCAATACACAGGGGGAGGCTAACATGATAGAGCAAGAGCAACCCGGGAGTGTTTGGATTTCCTCAGTCCAGTAGAATCCAGCAGGCAAGATTATTGCCGGACCTACTGAAGGTAAAAAGGTTTTCTTTTTTAAACTGATGTGTCTTTCCACCTTGATTGCTCGAAAATCTTTATCCATTTCTTCCTCACTGAGTGGTTTCCTGCCAGCTCACCTCCTTCCTTCCCAACCCTCCCTACCCGTGCCTAATATCTCATATATCTGTGCCCATTCGCTGTGTTTTCTCAGAGCAGCATTCCCCACAGGTTCTTTAAATTGCTTCTTCATTTCGGCAGCAGCTTTTTGTTTACGCTGCAGGTCAAGCATCACAATTAATTGGCATTCATTTAATCAAGGTGACAAGTAAGTGGTTTGGATCTGATTGTTAGAGCGTAGACACTGCGTCTATACGTGCAAGTGCCTGCATGGTTTGACAAGTGGAAACACCTTATGCTGTGTCAAAATAACATTATTAAACAGGCTGGCAGGACATCTGGAGTTAAGCTCCTCTGCTGTTTTAGCGTTTCATTGAAGTAAAGTAGAGCCCTGGTAAAAAAAAAAAAACGGTTCATTAATAAGAAAGTTTGCTCAGTGCCTTAGTTACCTGCATTGCCAGAGTAATCGCCTACAGTCAAAGGGTATCCATCATCATCAGGGTCCACCGAGAAGAGGCCCACTCCAAACGTGCCATACTGGGCGTATGCTGTGCTATTTTCAAAGTCTTCCAAGTCAATACGAAGCTCATAGTTGGCCTGGATGGTCAGCGCATGGATCTGCTTTAAGCCTGCAGGCAAAAAGAAAACAGAATAAACCAGTCCATTAGATCATCCATCTGTAGCTTCTTAGAAAACAGTACGTTAGTGACCTCCAACAGCAGGCATCTAAGGTTTGCTTCATTTGTCCTTCACATGTATCCATTATTTACGATCCAAAACCATCCATCCATCCACCTTCTGAACCCGCTGGATCCCTTTCAGGTTCACAGGGTTGCTGGAGTCAATCCAGCTCTTGCTGGGCAAAGGCTGGGTACACAGTTGTTGTAGGACCACTTGAGAGCTTTGTTTCCACCGCTTGAGTGTGGAAACAGAGCTCTCAGCGACGGGGAGAGGCCAGGGTTGCCCACAAACCCAAACTGTATTTCTAATGAGCTAATGCCACTGGACATGAAATATGTCTTAAAAAACGACAACATTTTTTTGATAAAGGCAAAAACAGTCATAATTCAAATACTACTGGGAGGACTTTTACAAAAGAAAAACATATGGTTGGAGTGGGACTTGAAACAGTGTTGTTTGGTTCTGTTCTACAAAATAATATTAACAATAGTCATATTATGTACATTTTGCTTTGCAAAATAACCGGCGCAGCTCCAGACCGTAGCTTGGGGTTGCTATTGCAACTGCAAGATTTGGCAACCCCAAATATAAAAAAAAAAAGCCTTAAGGCTGCATTCACACCAAACGCAATTCGCGCATCAGGAGCGTCCAGTTTCAATGTTAAATCAATGGTACAGATGCTTGATTTGAGTGGTTCGGCGCAATTTGGGCAGCGCGTCAACCAATCAGGGATTCAGGTTTGGGCATGTGGCGTTTTCAGTTGCTGAAGCCTGTCAGGCTACTGTTAAACGTGGACATGTCGCCTGCCTGTAGCAGGGTTCATAAGCTGGAGCGATATATTCAAGCCTTTGGCTTGACCCAATTTTGAGTTTGAACCCACAACCTGGTCACTCTACCACTACGCCACCAAGCCGTTTCCCCCATGTTAATATACAACTGAAATAAAAAATATACCTGACACGAACATTCTAATAAACTTTCCTATTATAAGATACTTTCTCCATGCAAAACATTTTCATGGAAGGAAGCATTTCAGAAAATAAAAAAGCAGGTGGCTTCATTCTAATGTCTCTTACCAAAGTAGTCTATTTTAGTGTACTAGAGGTATACTTAGTCTATACTAAAAATGAGGCCGTGTGCTTTTTATTTTTACGGCCTTTCAGTTCTTTCCATTTCTTTTTGTTCTGTTTGTTTTTTCTTTCAGCTGATCCACTCCCCTCCGGCTGAGGGCTGGAACAGCTGAAATGGATCCGCTAATTGAAGGGCTGTCACCCGGACAGCTGATTGCCAGCAGAAGCTGACGTGGATTAAAGAGAAGGAAGATATGCTGCGTAAAGGAAGGACTGAAGTCGACTGATAAAAAATAAATGATGAAAACCTTAAAGGGCCTATACCATGCAAAATCAACTTTTAGAGCTTGTAAGTGTATTATAATGTTCATTCCTCACTATTAAAGTGAAGTAAAAGCTAACGCACACACAGCAAGTTAATGGTAATTGGCAAAACCCTTTCATTTTAAATGCACCATACCCTATATCTTCCAATTGTTTCCCATCTCCAATATCGGGTATAACAGGTGTTTGTTACTGTTGGATGCAAGCCTCTAATAGTGGCCGGGCTCCTTTAAGGACCCCCCACCCCCAGGTCAAGCACAGACGGCGCTTTATGCCAAGTGCGGTGGCATTCGCCAAAAAACATTCAGGTGAGGAATCTGCACTAAATTTTGATGTGGATCCTAAACGTATTTGAGAATGGCAGATGGGTGATACTGAGAAGACGGCTGCAGAAACTGCTGTCAAATGAGCCGCCGTTCGCGTTTGGAGCAAACGATTTCCAGGTGAAGGAGCAGAGTAAACCAGCGATAAATTAGAAGAACTACTTTGAACATGGATTATTAAGCAAAGGTGGAAAGGTGCAGATATCTCCAGGAAAATGATTGCCATAAAAGTGAAGGTGATTTTTAATAGAGTGATTGATGATGCTACAGAGAGAAAAGAAACGTTTGCAGCCAGTACTAATCAGAACAGAATACAACGTTCCCATTATTTAAATAAATCCTGAAATGTTTATCTAGTGTTGTTGTCTACATTTCACAGCAAAATGAACCCATTAGCCATCATCATTCTGTCTGTGATGGAATAGAGGCCAGTCTCCAATAGACGCCTGTCTCTAATAAACACTGGTCCGGCCAAACCTTTGGGCTACTAAAGGCAGATACACAATATGCACATCCATTTTCGCAAAAATGTGGATGTTTCTTTTCGTGGGTAACAGGGAGACACGCTGCCTCAGGCCGGTTCTAGGATGACATCAACAAATCGGCGGCGACCACAAGGAGCAAAAAGCAGAGCCTCAAAGATCGAGTCGTCTTACATCTGGATAGGAAAAAAGTTCACAAAAATAACTAATATTTCATAAAGAATTTGTTCTTTCGTGTTCCAAAGGTAATATATGATCATATATATGAGTATAGTTTACTCTGAAAGGTTCAAGAAAAGCATGTTATAGGCCTTTTAACCATTGGTCCTTCAATGTGTTGTCCGGTCCTGCTTTTCTCGATGTCATCTTTCTGTTACAATCCCGTGGGCTTGGTTCGTAACAATTGGGGGCTCTTCCGGGATTCGAACTCGGGACCTCTCTATATTGTTTGATTTGTAACAAAATACTGTTTATATATTCTTTACTTAAATTGTTCCAATTTAGGCTGAATAAGTATTCAGGTAGTATATTTTCTACACTACGTGTACATGATCGATAGTGACCAAACTTGTATTCACAAGTATTATTAGTAACATAAACTTCAAGTGTACTACTTTTTGCTAAGTTTCTTTGAATATTTTTCCAAAACTAAAACTAATTTAGCAAATATTTAAAAATGCAGAAAACATAAACACATGATTTAAAGCTAAGAAGAAAGGATACTATATGTCATAAATGGGTTTCCTGAGTCAGTTTATTCTGTTTTCCATATGTTACAGTTGTACTGTATTGGAGACCACAGACTAATTTTTAGACTTATGTCTGACTTAACAATTTTCAGTTTGCTGTTTCTTTCCAAAACTCCTCAAAATAATCATTTGAAAGTCTTTTGGGGCCCCAGTGTAAAGCAGACATTGCCTGAGGCTAAAGAGATTTCCGTCTCTTCTTCCTGGCTCCTTCCTGCTCTAGGCGCCCCCTGCTGTGTTAGAGTGATGATGCTCCCCCCCCAGCTTTCTGGGTTGATCAAAGGAATCATGGAGCAACAGCATGTCAAATATAGAGAGGCAGGAAGAGCTCTACCTGAGTGTCGGAGCATCTGGAACATGGAATTCAAACAAGCAAAAGTTGGCTTAAAAGCCCCAAATGCCCTCCAATGTAAAATCCATGACACTTTTATTTGAAAGAGTAAAAAAAATAAATAAAAATAGCGAGGGTTTGCACATGGAGAAGCTTCAAAGGCTTTAGAAATTAAAGTTGGATTGAGTGCGTGTAAAGCATATGCAGCAATTTGTGGTCTCGCGTTTCTTCCATTGTCTGTCCTGCCACAAGTCTCACCATGAAAGCAAACGGCAAGAAGGACAGAAATTCAATAAATCCAAGTGCTGTCATTTTACCTCCTACGGCAGTCATCACCTGCGCAAATGAAACTTTGACTTTGCCTGATTTGAATTCCATCGCTGTTGAGAAATGCTCTCTGAGAGCACCGCGTCTGAAGTGGAGGGCTAATTTGATGACAAACACAGCTGAAAGAACTTATTATTATTCCAAGGAAGGAGCTCACAGTCTGGGCCAAGGCACTTAGTTTGGATTTAGTCCAGCCCAATGGGAGGCTGATCCTGTTCTTTTCACTTTTAATGTAGATCAGCCAACTGGAAGAGGAGAATGAGTAGTTATTGCATTCAAAGGGAGACTATACTCCGTGCATGTCTCTTTCAAGCATTAAGTAATCTAAATACTCAGGGAAGAAAGAACAGAGGAGCCGAAGCAAAATGCAGCACAGTGTAGGTCTGTCAGAGAGGCTAAATTGGCTCAGTCGCAGTAATCGTCATTATGGGAAAATTTAGGGATAATTTTGAGGAAAAAGTAACAATCTGAGTTCCTTCGGGGAAAAGTATCCGGTTGTGGTACGACAAACTTCAAAAGAAAGTCTAAGAATTTTTTCTCCCTCTGACCCCCCCCCCCCAAAAAAAAAAAAAAAAAAAAAAAAAAGAAAACAGGGAAATAGCAGACGCAATGCAACTCTATTTAAAGACTGTGCAGCTTTCAATGTATTTACATAACTTTAATTCAGTTCTTAATTAAAGCCCCAGAGAATCTCAGCGAGACTCCAATTCAGAATAATTAAAAAGCAAGATGAATGAAATAACAACAGCGACTATGTTGAAAAAAAATCCAAACACTCAGGTGTAACTCTCAGTTAATTAAAAACTATTGTTGGGTTATTTAAAATGAGCTCTAATACAAGAGAGAATTTTAAGGTGTTTTGCTTCAGTATTAACACGCTGATTGCTCCGCCGGGGCTCAGGAAAGACTTTTTTTCTAACAGAATTGCCAACATCCAAGTGCAGAATGCAAGACGTTGCAGTTGTGTAAAACTTTGAACTCCAATGTTTGATGTGAGAAGACATGAGATGAAATTGATGTAGTACTTAGCAGATCCTCATTTCACATATGGCATCGTAATTCAAAGCTCAGTGCATGCATATATGCAGAAAGGTACAAAATGCTCTGAACTCTGGCTGATTTTATAAACAAGTTTAAAGAAGAAACGTGTTCTATGACTGTGAGAATGTACAGTTTTTTTTTTTTTTTGTTGGGTTTCATAAATTAGCAAAGTATTACCAAACTTGGGCTGCACGGTGGCGCAGTGGTTAGCGCTCCTGCCTCACAGCAAGAAGGTTCCCGGTTCAAGTCCTGGGTGGGGGACCTTTCTGTGTGGAGTTTGCATGTTCTCCCCGTGCATGCGTGGGTTTTCTCCGGGTACTCCGGCTTCCTCCCACCGTCCAAAAACATGCTTCATAGGTTAATTGGTTACTCTAAATTGTCCGTGGGTGTGCATGGGTGTGTGATTGTGGCCCCTGCGACAGACTGGCGACCAGTCCAGGGGTGTCCCCTGCCTTCGCCCATGAGTAGCCAGGTTAGGCTCCGGCAACCCCGTGACCCCGGAAGGAAAATGAATGAATGACTGAATTATCAAACAGTTAGTCTCTAATGTGTTCAAGTTTAACCACCTCTAAGCAAGATTTTTCACACAGTTCATCCTTTCATTCTGGGCTGTTTTGGCTTAAGAGCTGAAGACCTGATGTGTTTGACAGGTTTTACTGTTATAATATGGGGTTGTGAACCTTATCATACTTATGTAAATGCACATTTGTAAAACCCCTTTTGTATTTGAAGCAAAACTTTATTGATATAAATTAGATTTGCATCCATTTCTTGTTGGACTTTACGGAACCAAGCAGTTTTGTGTGATGTTACCAACTGGATCTAAACCCTGCAGATAGGGGGTTTTGTCAAACCCTGAAAAAGTCCACAACATCTTGTACAGTTGGGCAAAAGAATTGGGATTCTGGTTGGCGAATCTGATCCTGTTCCAGTTATGGATTTTTAAAATGGCTGATGCAAAAGATCAACATTCAACTCACAATAAACTTTTTTTGAGAACAGCAAGTGTAGCATTTTAAACAACAAAAGAAGGTCATGACTTGTGACAGGTGAAATATTTACAAAAAAAGAAAGGCCAAATGAAAACTAGATTAGGACAAACAAAAATGTTTTATTTTGAAAAATGATGTAATTGTAGTCTCAGAAGTCAGAATAGCAGAGGGGCTCCATTTGTGTCAAAATAAAACGGTGCCAAAAAAAATGATCAAATTAATATTTTCTTGGTAGTTCTTTAATTAAATGGTTTTGTGGCTTTTCAGTGACAATAAATGCATAGGTAACTTAAAACAAACAAACAATTAACGTTAAAACTAATGTCATTTGTTTCCAAACAATTGTCTGACTTTTTTTTAGTTCTCTTTGATTTAACAAGAAGTCATGTTTTGGTAACAGCCAAAAAAAAAAAAAAAAAGAAAAAGAAAAAAATCTGCCTGCTTCAATTTAGTCTTGTTTTGTTACTTATTAGAACCAACTATTTCACTATATATATGTATTTTTTGCTAATCTGCATTTAAAAAGCCAAAAGGTTTGAGCTGGGTTTATTTATGAAAGTGAATAAATTTTTTTCTTAATCACAGGTTATGCAAGTTAAAAACGGACCAATCAGATGCCTCAGTAAAAGTATGTTGAGCCTGCTGGCCCCACCTCGAACATTTGATTGACAGCTTCTCCCGAGCTCGCTTTTGGTGGAAGGGGTGGGGAGTTTGAACAAGCCGGAACAAGCTCACTCATGATTACTGACAGTAGTTCCTCTAAAAATGTGACTTAGACCAACTCGGACCAATCACTGTCGACGACAATATAGTGACAGACTATCAGGAAGTGACTGAGAAGGCTCTGGCCTGATGTCACAATGGCAAGACGTTAGGCATTTCCAATGGGTGACCTCAACAGCTTGTTTTGTCCAGTAAATTAATATATGTCAATGTTCTGGAATTAGCTTAGTGTCACTTCTTCAATGGTGCAGTAGTTGTGGGTCAGCATCTTTTTGGTGCATTACTGCCATCAAGCGGTGAGGCCCTTTAATTACACTTTAATTGCAGTGTGCAACAGCAGAATGCACAGCAAAAGAAAAAAAAATTCAATTCTATGTTCTTGTAAAACTGTAACCACTATTGATGCATTAGTCAGTGGCCTTGTGGTAGAGTGTCCACCCTGAGACTGGAAGGTTGCAAGTTCAAATCCACAGTTGAGTCATACCAAAAATTCTGAAAAAAATAAAATAAAATGAAAAAATGTCTCCCTGTTGGACTCAGCATTAAGAGGTTGGCTTGGAAGGTTAAACCACCAAATGATTCCAGAAAGCAGCTGTGTCTGCAGCTCACCACTCCCCCAGGGGACAGGTCAAATGCCAAGAACAAATTTCACACGCAAGGCTGATTTAAAGTGGTCTGTCCATCTGTCTGTATTGCGACAAAATATTTGAACATTCATTGATCAATCAGAATATTTACATCGCCTCTGTCATGTCTGCGTCTGACGTTCGTCCCTCCTTGCAACATAGCGCAATCTTTACGCAAGAGTTCGACTTAGTGCGTTGACTCGTCCATTTTGTGGCTTAGGTTTCAAAATAAAAATTTCCATTGTTCCTTTAAACTGAAAATTTCTAAATGCTATTTTATATTCAAGGCAACATGCGATAAAAACAGCAGATAACACCATGGCACAAATGAATGAGGAAAGTTTAATTAAAAAAACGTAGCATGACAACTTGCATTTTACAAGAACTCAATGAGGAGGGAGAGGGCATGAGACCTGGACGGCCAAAGTTTTGGATGAACCTCTCGACACAGAGGTGGCAGGAAAACCCCCCCCTGTAAGCCTCACAACACAAAGGATGCACCGCAGATGGACCGTAGGTGTGAGACAACTACTGGGACTTTAACTTTACTGCCACCAACAGGTGACAGCTGAACCAAGCTCTGCCAGTCTTTATTTTTCACGTGTCTGCAATTCTAATCACACCTTTTGATCGAGCACAATCTTGTCTGAGCTCTCTTGCAAAGATGGCCACACACAAACATGCTGTTTCCACATAATTACTGCTACCTGAAAATAACACAAATAATAATACCAAAGGGGGTATCTCGTTTCGAACAATAAATGTCTTCACGGATAAGGGATCTCATTTAGCTTGACTGCGTATTGAAAGAAGAAAACTCTTCATTGGCGTTAAACGATCCGTGTCATTATAGTTTCCTTTATGTCTGCTTACAGGAGAGTCATGAGGCTAATGACAGCTGCGCCTTCGCCGCTGTCAGAAATAGCACCGGAAGTGAAAGCCTAACATTAACCTAATCTGGATCATTATAATAAAGATCAGGAAGGCAGACAAAGAGTATCGTCTCTCCGTTATGAGAGAAGCAGAACAACATCAACGCCCCAAGCACCTGGAAGCCAATTTTAGTTCTTTAGAAACAGATGTAGGAAAACATTCAATCAAAATTATAAAACATATGAGCGCTGACATTAAACTAGGTCATGGTACTTTTTTCATTCATTTTTACTGTGAGGCTTGGAAGAAACAGAACAGATTTAGCTTGTTTACAACTCAAAGACAGTGATTTCCCATCTTGATCTTTTATTAATCTGAAAGGCCATGTTGAGTTTCACCAAATCTTAAAGGAAACAAAGCTCAAGCTCACGACATCGCATTGATCCTCTTAGATTTGTTTTTTTTTTTTTTTTTTTTAAATAACATGAAGCTTAACCTAATGAGACAGACATCAATAACTAAGAAATGTGAAGAAACTCTGTGAGAAACTTCACAGAAACTGCCAAAAGACCCAAATAATAATGATTTATTTACTTTTATTTGAAAAGTATGTTTGGGGAATGCTTTTGATGCTTTTAGGGGTTGCAGTCCCGAGCTCCCAGTCTCAGCGCAGAGCACGCAGCACTACAGGGCAGAAGAATAAAAAAACTGCATCTCTAAATCCAACAGAGAAATGATTACACTTCTCTCTGCCATTTGTGACATTTCTGGAAGTTAATTATTCATCATGCTTTTCTCCCTCCGATGCTGGGGGGCAGCTCCTGAGACGGCTTCGGCATAAAAGGAGAAAAGGAGCAGCACTCTTCCATCTCCTCCCTCTGTAACTCAGCCCCTCCCTGATGTTGTCTCCCCTTTTTTTCCTCCTCTTTTTCGCCTCAATCGCTCCCTCTTGCTTAATCTTCCTTTCAAGCTGTTTTACTCTTCAGAGAATGTAGAGTTTTGAGAGGCAGTTTCCATAGAGCCACAAGGACAGATCTGGTGCCCTCTACCAGAGGGGGCTGCGCCGGTTGGAGGGGTCTCCTAACATGCATCTGCTGAAAAGCCGGCTGTCGTGTCCTCTTAGGGATTACAAAAGGCTCGCTATCACTGGCTTTCTCATTGTCGTTGAAAGATAGGAGCGCAGGGAGAAAAGCAAAGACAGGTGTGTGCTGAACTCCCTGGCTTTCTGCTTCCTCGAAGCCAAATGTGACATTTGTCGGGACAAAAAGAGAAAGAATTTTTATCATTAGCTGTCACACCTTTGACATTGCTTCCTCTGCCTGCAGTCACTTTTCTTTTCTTTTCTTTTCTTTTTTTTTGGTCATAGTGTGACTTGAGTTTTAAATTCTGGCAAGAACTGGAGCAGCTAATACTGATTTCCTTTGAAGTGCAAACTCACAGGGTTCCTTTTGGAAACACACAGACCCTGAAAAGTACAAATCTTAAATCCCCACCCACTCTGTTCTTGCTCTGAATGGCTGAACGTTCAGGCTGACTGTTGATCAAATGAGATATGGGTTGTAATGGGGGCGACCGTGGTCCCAGTTCTGTCACGCTTGTCGAGGAGCAGAAAAAGAGTGACGGGGCTGCACTTTTTCTCCCCCAATTTCATCGCTGGTGTGAACACACCCCACTTATAAGAGCACAACTGGCTGATTTCACAATTTTCAAAAGCACTTCAAGTCTGAATTAACGTCTTTAGTGGGTGCGAACACGTTCGGCTGCAGACGTGAAGCACCCCTGACTGAGTCTACAGTGTGAGGCGTCCTCATTACAGCTTTCCAGAGTCTCCTGTTTTTCCAATAGGTACTTTTTGACTTCCTATAGTTTGATTTAATTTTAGAATTTCCCTTGAATCAGATAGAGCAACCTTTAATGAGCGGAAAGAGGTAGAAGTGGTTCTGTGCGAGTGCCGATGTGAGGCTGCGGTTCTGCAGGAGGCATGCAGGATGACAGGATGAGCAAAAAAAAAAAAAAAGGACTTCTTATCTTCTATCAGACCATAAACGGGAGAGAAACGGGGCGTATCTAAACCCACTGTGGGCATCTTTTTGAAATATTATTTCAGTGTCAGGGGTCATATTTAATTGGACCTTCTAAACACACAAAGCTGAATGAATGGATGAAGGACAACAAAGGCACTCAGCAGTTAAAAAAATTTCTGCTTTTGTGGTAGCCCAATAGAGCTATTAAGAGATGGGGAGAGATGGAAGAGGGAAAGTTATTATGGTGGAGCTGTAATGAAAGGTATAATTAAATGTTAATCCAGCATGAAATACAAGCGCTTTACTAAAATTCTGTGGCAGAGGCAGCTCAGCCCGCAGTAGACTGTCGAGGGAAATATTTTGGTGATTTACGCTGCAATTCATTTGCCTAAGAAGCAAATGGAACTCTTCAATTCAACCGTTTACCTCTGTCACAATGTTGATTATTGACAGTTATTAGGGGCTGAATGATAAGATTCGCCCCATGGAAATGCGGGTAAATATTTTTATCACCTGTTGGTGCTTCATAAAACAACACTTACATTTATGTGAAAACAAAAACTATTTTCCTGATCTACTTAATTCAATTATGGGTCATTTTAACTTCTCGTTTAATGATACAGCTTTTATTTATTAACAATCCAAATTTTGAATAACAAATATTAGAATAATTAGAAGTTATGAACCAGATTATGATAACTTTTTAAATATATATGTAAAATAGTTAAGTAAAGAATAATGGGGGTGGGATTTTATATAATAGCTCCCTCCCACTCCTTTTCAAACAAATAATGAAACTCTTTTTGACAAACGTCACATTGAATGGATTCAATGTGTCATGTATTGTGTGTGTAAGTGCAAATTTGTCTTTTTATGATTAAAAGTAATTATAATGGCAATATTTTCAAGCGTATGAGGATGTATTTATAAAAGATATGTATCTTCTTTTACTTTTAAATCTTTTTTTGGTTTTCCCAATCAAGTCACAATTAAACTTTTAAAGTTTGCTATATAGATTAGGGATGCAATGATTCACTTTACCCACAATTTGGTTCAAACGCTGATTTTTTTGGTCACGCTTTTGTCCTGGTTTGATACATGGTTATTGTATTACAAAACAACAACAAAATCTAAACATTTGCTAACATCATTTTCTTATTTGCTAAAAGGCAAGAAACAACCTTTCAGTAGGCTTATAATAAGCCTGATGTGATGTAATCATCTTCATTTATAAAGTCCTTTAACACAATTTCAATGTGAACAAAGTGCTGTACATTAAAGCTAAATACAATAAAAACAAATTAAAAAACAGGTGAATAAGAACATAATTAAAAACATGAAGCTAAAAACATAAAACAAAAAGGTAAATAAAAAAGAACTGTAATAAAAAAAATAAATAATAAATCCTTCTTAAATTAAGCACAATTGTTTGTCACTTTCAACATAAACCTGTTGGTGTGGGGATGCAACGATTCACTTTCACAACGATTCGGTTTATTGGTTAAGTTTTCGATCGATAATTGTGGCATCCCTATTAAAGATATACATCATCTCGGTTGTTTGTTGTCTTAACATTATTTGTTGTGATTGCTTGAATAAACCAATTCCAAATCCACATTTTGAATCCATAAATATTCATTCATTCATTCATTTTCCAATCCGCTTTATCCCTTTCGGGGTCACGGGGTTGCTGGAGCCTAACCCAGCTACTCATGGGCGAAGGCAGGGTACACCCCTGGACTGGTCGCCAGT
>BSAI01000108.1:6708343-6765513 GCA_036245035.1 Adrianichthys oophorus
TCTGGTCTTCTTGTTATTGCCCTAATTTCATGTGAAGCAAAAACATATTTTTCTTATGTTGTTAGATAATTTTGGCATTACTCCTTTGTGTTTGTTTTTACTAATAGGCCAGATGTAGAATCCACATAAAAAACAAAACTAGATGCTTTTGTTTATTACATTTGAGGTCAGATAGGAAAGGGATAATTTTTTAATAGTCCCAGATTTTAAGGTAGCATGATTTGGAAAAGTTAAAAAGCTAAGATTTTGTGTGTTTTTTTATGTTATGTATTGGTGTTAGTGATGGGAGTATCAATACCAACTAAGGTATAAATACATGTACTTTACCAATTTTGGCACTTTGGTCACTTTGGTTGCAGCGTGAATTGTAAACGATTCTGCCGATGTCTCCTGTTGCTACCTGGCCGGTTTATGATCACATTTATTTTTAGGATAAATATTGAGAAAAAAAAAATCCCCAATAAGAAGTTAACAGTAATCAGTATTGGAAATTGGTTTAAAATATTTTATGCAAAAAGTAATTGGTATCGTATCAAATCCTAAAATTGTGGTATTGCCCATCACTAGTTGATGTTAAAAGTACCTGGGTTTTCGGAAGCAAAAATGTTAAAATACTATTTTTACAGTAAAAGAGATAAATATATGCAAACTCAATGAAAAAAAAACAAACATTTTATTTGTTTCTATGCAGACGACTATGTTGAGTTTAAGTTAAAAGTTCAAAGCTAATTATGGGTGACTTTAATTAATAGAAAATACAGATTTTTCTTCATTACTTGTTCAGCTGCATTTGTAGAAATGACATCAACAGATCATTAAAGTAATTACAATTATGTGGGCCGTGTTTCAAGAGGTCACTCAATTCCACAACTATCCCCACGTGAAAGCAGTCGTATGTCAAGAATCTATAATAGAAAATTAAATCTGAACTCGAGCATCTATCATGGAGCTTTGATGTCTGTTAGAACCCAAGCTCCTTCAAAAGCTTTGCTTTCTGTCACTAGAATCACTCCGATCTCTCCACCAGCTGTCACTTTCTTCTCTGTCGCACATCATGTCTCCAAACTCATTTGAAATGAATGAGCCCTTCTTGCTTTGTTGTTGCTGCCAGCAGTGGGCTCACAGTAAGATGCAGTTTGCTCATGTTGCTAACATCTTATTCTGGAGATTTTTAATTACATTTTTTGTTGTTGTTTATCTGCTACCAGGCTGCAGCTGAAGCTCTTTTTGAGCTCTGCTGTGAAGACCTCTCGTCCCTCCCTGTTGCATGTTTCCGCGATGACGTTTATTAATGAATATGTGATTTTAATGAATGGAAAAGGGCACGTTGATGCTGACACATGCAAGAGAGAAAATTAATTGGCAGGTCAAACTATGGGGATGTTGTAGCAATTAAAAAAAGAGTGCTATTTTCTTCTGCAACAAGGAAAAGACCACCTACACCTGTCAGGGTAAACTGACAAGTGGATTTTTTTCTTCCTGCCATGATATAAACCCCAATGCTTTTTCTGATGTATCTAATATAACAAGCAACAACTATTTACCTCAAGTTTCCTTCCATTTTATTTACAATAAAGAGCTATAATATTAATTGAGTCCCGGTTATTACATAGTTATTCATCTGATGCAAGAATAATTCATACAGACACAGTTGAGCAGAGAAGAGCATGTTAACTCTCAGCAGTGTTGGGTAGTTTCAGAATACATGTACCACTGGTATGCATTCAGAATACAAATTAGGAAATCCTATGTTTTGGTACTGTAACATTTTGAACAGAAAGCATGGAGTAGAATACAGTAACATTATTTTAGTAATTAGATTACGTTCTGATTCATTTAACTTTTACTTTACCAATCAAAATTAACTCAAAAATGTATTTATTGCCACGAGTCAGCTCACAGGGGATCAAAAATGGAAAAAAAAAAAAAAATCAACTGAGATTGGTCTATAAATGTTGGTCTGTAAACAAACAAATATTCAAACCGTTTGTTGTTTTTTTCAAAATAAAACAGGAAAAGAAATCTGAGGCACCTTCCTTTAATTGTTTTTCTTTTGTTAGAGCAGTAAAAAGAGTGTTTTGACACTTCTCCTCAAAAACAAATGACATTGACTGAGATAAAAATTCATCAAACCAACATAAGAGTTTTCTTCAATAGACAGTAGGGATGTAAATGATACAGATACATGTCGAAACATCAATCTAATGATGAGGAAAAACAGCAGTATCGTTTGAAAACCACAGATACAAACAAGATCATGCTGGTAAAAATGTATAAAATTGATTGCTTATATATATAAGCATGCAAACTAAAAGACAACCAATCGGCAACTTGCTTCTACCAATTACAATAGGCTGAAGGTGAACCACAGTGAGAGGTGTGTGTCGTTTGCACTAAACATATGACAATCCCTTTTTTCATTGTTCTGCAAACAGGACTTGAATTAAAAAATACAACAAACTTTTTCTAACCACAAAGAACAAAACGCTTGAAGCGATTATCAGACATGATAACCGCATTGCTGTTTTGTTGCTGAAAAAAAAAAAAAAACTAATGCCAGTAAATAAGAAAAAGAGATATTTTCATTTATAGAGTCCATTTAAGTAAGAAAAAAAAAGTGGACTGTTTTGTATCGCCACAAAGTTGATAGAATTTTTTGTGTATCGATTGCTGGACCATAGATGCATATTGAAACATCTGAGAGGAAAAGACACACAATCCTAATACGCACCATGTATTGCTAAAATCAAACATTCACAGATTGCAATTCAATAAATGTACTTCAAATAGAATGCTTTGAGTGATTGAAGACCAACTTCAATCGAAATTGTGTTTTTGGTGTTTTTAACATGTTTTTCTGACACTTGTTTGTTGTCGGAGGATATATGACAACATTTAAGCTAAAAATTGCATTTCTAAGGATTTGTTTCTTCAAATCTTTGTGAATCAGGAGATGCAGAAAAAATGCTTCTCAAAAAAGAGCTTTTTTGGACATAAATATCAACTAAGTGGGCCACAAGCTCCCTGCTCCACTACATTCTGATGCATCCACTTGTAGACAACTAGATCTGTGTGTTTTCTTTGTCTGAGCCGGCATCTGTTTTAAAACTGTAAAGCAATGCAAGCTATTTTTTAATAAACCTTTGCTGCTCAGCCAAAACTATGTCCTTGAATAATGCAGGTTCATTTATTTTGGCTAAAAAAATGAATAATCCTAATAAAAAGACCAATGGGAATGCTTTTAAAATAGATCAAAAGAGGATCGGAGTGGGTCTTTGACTTTACATTCTGGGCATGAGTTGGGTATTTTATAAATATTTATTTAAAGTACCCTGCTCATCACTACTTCTGTATGAATTAAGAAAAAAACACATTTAGGAGCTAAACAAAATGCTTCCCATGACTCCACAGTTTGCAACCTAATCATTTTTTAATCACTATATGAAGAACTTAAGCTCAAACACAACATTGCTACAGTTTTATTTTTATTTTTTTAAGGAAGAAACTGTGAGTGTAGAAACAGCCTCAAACATAGCAGGCAGATTTCTCTGAGGTTCCCGCCTCAGCCAGTCCAGCCAGATTGTTTATCCCACTTAAACTCGATTCATTTCACTGATAAGCAGGGACGAGTCATGGTGATACGAGAAATTTAAACTCCAAAGTGATGCTGATTTTAGTGTCGGCCACAGTCATATAAGATTAATTTATCCGATGTGAGATGGCTCAGATAGATGTCAGTGTTAGATTTCAAGGTTTGCTTTCGAGCTCACGCCTTTGTGTAGTCAAATGCTTCCAAATGCCATCCACCGGGCAAAAATAAAATGGAGGGGATTTTGCTCGAGTGGCAAGATTAGAGTCATAAAATCATGAGGGAAAAGATTCAAAGCCAACAACCCATCACTTCTGATATCATCAGAAATTAACCTTCAGGGTGGAAAGACGGAGCTCGGAGAGGTGAGGTGAGACACAGAGGAAAGGTTGAGGAATGGAAAGAGGGGCAGGTAGACAAATGCTGGGAGAGCTGGCAGGGCCTTCAAGGCTGTAATTCAGGGAGGGGAGTGCATTAATATTTAGAGGTGCTCTCAGGTAAAAGAAAATGAGCAGAGGAGCCCCAGCTCTCAGGAAAGACTTGGAAGAGCCAGAATAAAGGTCCACTGCAGCAAATGCACAAAGAAAAACTGAAAGGTTTGTGGCCAAAACACAAGAATCTAAAATATCATGACAAAGTTGATGCAGAAAAGGTCCAAATTTCTGAGCTTGATCTGAAAAAAACAAAACAAACAACAACAAAAAAAGAAAAACCCTCAAAAATATGCATATGAAAAAAAAGAACAAAAACTTTCAAACAAATACCCCAGTAAAGTAGTACAGATGATTGGTCCTGCAATCTAACAGCTAATTAGATTTATTGGCCCAAATATTTGAAGAGATTATTAATAAATCCAACAAAAACAGCAATATTGGAGCTATCCATTTTTGAGCCAGATGCCCGCTCAGACAAGGAAAACAAAGACATACATGGATCTAGTTGTCTACAACCGAGTGCATCACAGTGCAGTGGAGCGGAGAGAGTGTGACCTGTCCAGCAGATTTTCTACTTCACAAATACAATCTCTGATGCTTTGATGAAAAAATAAATACTTAGAAATGCATCATCAGAAAAATGCCACAAGAGCATGTTCTAAGATGTATTCAGACTGAAAAAGTTCGTAGATCCAGGCCGAGTTTGCTTTATTTGGTCCAGACTGAGTCCTAAACCTTGTGTTTGTCTGTATTCAGACCGGCGTCTAACGGAGATTTCAATTGCGAGCTAAAGCCTGTAAACAACGGAGTAACCCGACTCCACCCTGCGGATATAGGCTGGCTTCAGCAGCTGCATGATTTATCTTAAGATAAATGAGTGGCATTTCATTAGTCAGTTGGGATAGGCTGCTGGAGCCTATCCCAACTAGTGCACACAGGACAAGTTGCCAGTCTGTGCATATCTGATTACTCTCAGTTATCTGATTTCTTGGTCATGTAAACAGGCTCAGGGATTTGGCTTGTGAAGAAGGAGTTCTGAGGTCCAGCAGTAAGACTTTGTCCCTTTGTGTAAAGCTCCATAGTACAAGTACAAGTTAATTTATTAGGTGACATTAAATGGGGTGACAAAGCATGTTCTGTAATTAATAAGAGGACCATGGGGAGTGAGAGCTTTAATTATTAGCTGCCGTGAAAACTGCACATTTGCTTTACATCATTATGTCCTGATAGGAGAAGGTCTTGTGAACACTGTAAAATACAGCATTTATTAAAGCGATTGTTGATCAGTGGATCAATAATGAGCAACGGAAACTGATCCAACTTTATGTGGTTTTATGTCAGAAACAGTAAATGTGGACCCCAACAGAGACGTTTTAGCATTTCCAAAATGAGAAACGGCTGAGAAGCCATGATTGAAGGGTTCATATACAGTAGAAAAGTGATCTAATCTCCGAACAAGACCCATCAGCTACACAAGCTAGCATGATGGAGCTCATCTGTTAATTGTGACAAAAAGCCAGTTGGGAGATTTTTACAGATCCTCATAGAAATAGAAAAGTTATTAGTCCTAAGTAACAAAACATTCGAGAAATATATCGATTTTTGCATAAAAATAGGCTTTTGCACTAACAGCAGCCTCACTCCTCATGGAGTCTTATCAGGGATGCAGGAGTGCACAGCATGGACAGAAATCCTGCAGAAATGTGGGCTTATCTTATCTCGGAGCAGCAGGGCCAAAGCCGGAATTTTTGAATTGCTAATTTACATTTTGTTTTCTTGTATGACGTTTGGCCAAGCATGGGCAACGAAGCACAGCAATGTGTACTGGAAAGATGTTATGTGTTTTTAAATTGAAAGCCGTTGAGGAAGCCGAGACAGATGATGAAGTAAATTATTACACTAGAAAAAATAGAGTGGGCAGGGGGTTACATGGAGAGCGGCTGGGTGCTTGCTATAATGACTTTTCTGTCACCTTTACTGGAAGATCTACTCAATCATTCCTCAATCAAATTTTCAATCATCCCATCTGTGCTCATTCACCATTCCTTTATGAGAAGATTCTGCTCATAAACTTTTTACATCCCTTGGAAGATGAAATCCCCTCCTCTTTTAAAGTACCGCCCGTAATAAAGATCAGACTTTGCAAACCAGCACAAGGAAAGGAGTTGAGGAATATACCTGGAGGCTGCAAAGACAGCTTCAAATGAAGTAGCAAGGTGTTGAGAAGAGGGCCGCGCGCTGCTCTCATCCTCAAACAGATCCAGGTTACAATGAGAATCCCTGCAAATTGCGCCTGTCTTCATTCCTGCCCTGCAACATCCCACAGATGGAGTGCTTGCCAAAGCACAGGCAAATCAGTCGGAGACAGCATAGGGTCCTCAAGGGTGGATTCGGGGTCTGGAGGCCAGGACATCATTGTTTCTGCATCTGACGCTGGCTGGCAAAGGCCTCGACTGACTGGATCCCTCACTGGCCAACATCAGTGTGTCAGACTCAGTGGGCAGAAATCAGGTCTTGAATAATTTATCGAATATGAATGCAGTATTGGAAGAGCTCTAACTGAAAACACTTACATGTGTTCTAAATAATAGATCGCAAAGCATTGTAGTTTGTACTTCTCTTTACCACGTGGGATGTGCTATCGGATGATAAATTGTTGTATTTGGAGCAGCACTGGTCCAAGCTCATGAGGGTTTATTCTCCTGGGAAGCTATCCTTTTAGCGGCAGGACAATAATTAATTGATCAGGTTTGATTTGATTTACAAACGGAAAAGAAAACATAAATCCAAGAGGTATTTACACACCAAATGTCTTAAAAGTCATTTTTAAATTTTTAAATGGTGGGAAAAACAAAAAACACAATCAAATGCCATTGATTTTTAATTTTTTTTTCAATATTCTATTTATATTGTTATTGCCATTAAAACAATGGAAGTTGCTAATTTATTGGTGACTTGATTCATATCGGTCTGACCAATGTTTAGAGATCCACTCAGATGAAAATTGTGTTTGGGTGTTTTTTACATGATCTTGTGGCATTTTTCTTATGCTGGAGAACATAAATAAATGAAATTAGGCATACAATTGCATTTTTGAGTCTTTCTTTATTCAAATAGTTGATAATTAGGAACAGATGAAAAAATGCCAGTTAAAAAAGAGTGTATATGTTATGTAGAAAATACGCTGGGCGGGTCACAAGCTCCATGTACTTCTTTATTTTCCTCGTCCGAGCGTTTCCATTCTGTAGAAACTATGTTATTTTTTTTTTGTTTTCTAAAAATGCATAATCTTATTTAAAAGACCACTGGGAATGCTCTGAATATGGATCAAAAGACGAGTGGTCCTTAAGGTAAAATAATAAAGCAAACCAGGAAGGAAACAAATACTTGTTTGAAGCGTTTTACAAAACAGAGCACATTTATATCATAAAGAACAAAAAAATGCGGCTGTGTTGAAGGATACTAATGAGGAGTCATTCACAGAGTACACAAAATGCCACAAAGAGGACAACAGGAAGCTCCCACACACTTCCATTAGTTAGTGACCTCAGACAGGTATAATTTATCTAGTGCTCCAGGCTGTTATAACATATAGCATTGTACTTTTCCAAGGATTTTACTTCTCTGGTGATTTTTTTTCTGATCGGAGACCAGGGTAACACATGTGCTTTGTGAAGGTCTATTATCTGGGGCCGGTGATGAAGCAGCTGCTGAGTGGAGCACTGTTTCCACACTCACGGTGCAAAACTCCACACTGAGATCCAGCAAGAGTTAAATGCAGAGTTTGCAAACTGCTGTGATTGTGCTGTTTCTTGATACGGCTTCCTGGGTTATAATTATCAGTACCTACAGGTGGGGAGGGGGTGGAATCTGCCAGGTAGGAGCCAACCATGTGGAAGAACCACATGGGGAGATGCTGACAGAAAAAAGGCATAGACAATTATCCTGATCTGAGGGTTTAACTCTCTGCAATAACTATGCGAATTGCTTTCTCCTTATGTGTTATGACTTTGTTGTGAAACCTTCGATGCAAAATGTGAGTTTTCTATAGATTTCTAGTGACTGTAAGATGACATAGAGGGGCAGTGAAGCAACATTACAACTTTGTAAGAGTAAAAAGCATCATATCTGTAGAAATAACTGACATTTTTTACATTTGAGTAATTTCTGAAATGTGCTGGCTATTTTGATGAAGAGATTTTGATTTCTGAAGGCCCAGGAAATGGGGGTAAGCAGTAAGCCGTTGGTTACTTGAGTAACCAACGGTCCCACAAACAGCTCAGAAGTGAGTTTCTAAAGAACTACTTCCGCTCATCAGTAATAAATGACACTTTTTTTTTTTTTAATATTGGTAAAAAAAAAAATGGCATAGTCACAATTAAAAGACAACTTTTTTTAAATATCTCAAAAGATGAACGCAGTCTGCTTGAAGTCTGTTTCTTTGAAAATTGAGCATATTTTTCTCCTTCTCTCCCTAACAGAAGGAGTTTTTGAGCATCTAATTTTATTTCTGTAAATGGTTTAGTCTCAGCAGAATTGATTCATTGTCTATTTCTAGCACAGCAACAGCTTGTGCTGCTTTTATGACACTTCAAAAATTCAGAGTTACGTATCTGGTGTGACCACACTTACTGACAGGGGTCAACTTCACGATTGCTTGCACTGCACTTTACAAGCTAATCAAATGTTTCTGGGGTTTAAGAATGCATTCAGATCAACAATGCCTGGCGGATTTGATTTGATTGGGTTGGTAATGTGATTTCATTTTTTTGGTTTGCTTTTACATTGCACTTTTGAGAAAGCCACCAGGATGTAACACACTTGTAAACTTTAGCTGATCAAAGGCTGTAGTTCCCAGTACTAAAAAAGGTTTAAAACAAGATAGTGAAGCTGGTCATTATGTAATCATGTATGGATACACACCTCCACCTTTTTGCTACTCCACATCTGCCTGTGAGACCTTTTCCAACAAATACACTTATGTGCCATTTGCTCAATAGGCTATTTTTGTACCTAAAATTCAGAGTCCTAAGCTTATTTTCCTTGTTGGTTTGCTGGACAGTAGCTGTATATTTACAGCTGCTAAAAAACAGGAAAAAAACATGAAATGAACTTTACCACAGTTCCCCTGCAAGCTGCCAAGACCAAGCCCATTTTCCCACAGGACAATCCCTATCGCACCAGATGACTTTCAATGTCAAGTTAATTTGACATGTGCAAATGCTGCATTCCATACTGTACCAAACATTGCTGCTGCTGGAGTAAGAGAGATCTGGATCGTGGTTCGGTTGAATTTGACATTGTACGAAGCTGATCAATAAACGCACAGTGGTGCAATTCTGCTAAGCTATGATGTCATTTGTGTGACACTTACCGCTTTGTTTAAAAACAGCTCTGAGCATCATCTGAGATGATGTAAACAAAACAGCCTGCTCTACAAGACAGAACTCAGGGAGGAATATTAAAAATGCCTGAAGCGATACAACACTGCTTGTTTTTTATTTGTTCATGTACTTTTCTTTATTTTTTTTATTTACACCATTGTATCAGTATAGCAGTATCCCCCATGGATCAGATTTTTTTTGTCCAAGTGCAGTGTAACTATGAACTGTAAGTACAATGTAATATGTTTATATATATATATATATATATATATAGGGAATGTAGAGATTCCAGAGGAGCCAAACAACAACACCTGGTTTACAGAACAGTCGCTCATAACTGCAGGTCACGAAAAACACCAACCTGTGCACAGTCTGGATTGATTACAAGAAAGCCTATGCCTCAATGTCACACACCTGGATCACTAAATGCTAGGAGCTGTACAACATCAACAGGACTCTGAGGGCCTTCATAGGAAACTTGATGAAGTTCTGGAAAACCACCTTTGAAACCAATGCCAAGCCACTTGCACAAGTGTCCATCTGTCAGGTTTTTGAATTGTCCCTCAGTCACCAGTTTCAAGTTAATGATCAACAGCTGTTTTCATTTCTGTTAATGACCCTCAGCCTATTTTAGTGTCTGGTTTTCAATTCATTCTTGTCAGGTCATCTGTTCTGTTCTGCTCTGCCACCTTATTGCTTCTCCCATGGTTTTTGTCATGGTTCAGTTTGTTTATTAAATGCTTTAGTTTCCACCACCTAGGTTGGTCTCCTGCCTTCTGGGTCCTTCACCACCACTTCTGTGACACCAACAAATGTGGCATATACCAAGGAGACGCTCTGTCCCCACTGCTGTTCTTCATAGATCTGAACCCCCTCAGCCAAATAATCAACAAGACTGGCTATGGATATACACTCAGGAATGGGACAACCATCAGTCACCTCCTCTACATGGATGACATCAAGCTATACGCAAAGAGCGAGCGTGACATTGACTCCCTGATCCAAACCACCAGGATCCCCATTACTGACATTGGGATATCATTCGGGCTTGAGAAATGCAGTCGGATGGTGACAAAGAGAGGCAAGGAAGTCCACACTGAAGGGGTCTCACTCCCAGAAGGAACAATTGCAGACATTGAGGACAGTTACAAGTATCTTGGAATTCCACAGACAAATGGCAACATGGAGCAGGCAACAAGGAAAGCTGCAACAGCTAAATACCTTCCACGAGTAAGGCAAGTCCTAAAAAGCCAGGAAAGAACAAGACCCGCGTAATAAACAGTTACCCACTGCCAGTCATCAGATACCCTGCAGGAATGATCAGACGGTCAAAAGAAGAGGCACAGACCTCGAATGTTAAGACACAAAAGCTCCTCACCATATAAGGAGGGTTCCATCCCAAATCCAGCACCCTGAGACTGTATGCTAGCTGTAAGGATGGAGGCAGAGGACTAGTGAACGTAGAAGCCAGTCTCCAGGATGAAACATCCAAGATGTGTGAATACATCAAGCTCAAGACCCCAACTGACAGTGTGCTCGTTGAATGTCTCAGGAAATGGACAGCAGAAGATGTGGTGCTGGAGGAGAGATCCTCATGGGAGGACAAGCCCCTGCATCGGATGTACCACAGAACCATAACTGAAAAGGCTGATATCAAGAAGTTGTACCAATGGCTAGAAAGGGCTGGCCTACAGGACAGCTCATCCTGGCATCTCAGGAACAAGCCCTGAGCACCAGAGCGATGGAGGCTAAGATCTATCACAACAAAGAAGACCTAAGGTGTAGGCTGTGAAAAGAGGCACATGAAACAATCCAGCACATAACTGCAGGGGTGTAAGATGCTGGCTGGCAAAGCATACACGTCTGAAAGTGGTAGAGAATGAGAGGGCAAAGATCCTGTGGGACTTCAGACGGACAGGATGGTAATGGAGAACCAACAAGACATTGTAGTGATGGATAAAGAAGAGAGGAATGATGTTGTGGTGGATGCGGCAGTACCAAGCGATGGTAACATCAAGAAGAAGGAACATGAGAAACTGGAGAAATACCAGGAACTCAGAGAAGAACTTGAGAAAGCTTGGAAGGTGAAGGTGACAGTGGTGCCTGTGGTAATAGGAGCACTTGGGGCTGTAACCCTCAAACTGGAGGAGTGGCTACAGTAGATCCCTGGAAAGACCTCAAACATCTCAGTCCAGAAAAGTGCAGTGCTAGGAACAGCTAAAATACTGCGCAGGACCCTCAAGCTCCAAGGCCTCTGGTAGAGGACCCGAGCTTGGGGTGTTTGTATATATACATATATATAGAATAATGCAGAAGACTAGGTTTAATGTTCTGTCAAATACAACAATGAAAATATGATTGGGTTTGCAAAAGTCCTAAAAGAGTAGTTTGGTACACAGCTATGATTGATTATTTTTGCTTTAACGTTTGTGTTTATATTCTGAAAAGCTGAATACAAGTAAATAAACACAAGAAATTCAATGGCGTATTCATATTTTTTTTCTGAAAATATTGATCAGAGACTACCAAAAAATGGTTTCAACCACTTCATATGGTCTTTTGTTCAGAAAAGAGACATTTCTATTGGAGCTTTGCGAAAGCATCGATGACATAAAAGAGCAAATGTTGGAGAAAGATTGCTCGATACTTACCTCATGGTTGTATTTTCAGATCATAAAGCGGAGATATTTTGTGATCTGTAACGTGTCAGCTTGTCTCTACATGAGCCTCTGGGATTAAATGTCATAGAGGATGAAAAACACACATTTTTGGATTTAACATTTGCTTTCCTGGAAGAACAAATTATGCAGATATTAGGTTTATGTTACAACAGAGACAAATGACAAAATGTATCAGGAGAAATTGTTTAAATTATCCAATAATTTTCTCGTTGTGCTAAAGGTGAGACAGTGAAGTCTTTCACAGCAACTTGACAGGCGCTGTTTTATTCTTTTGAAACAATGAAGGTGACACATGCAGATGGATGGTGAGCGCCAGGTGGAATAATAAGGCTATTTATTTACTCTGAAGGGAACAAAGAGAGTTCACAGGTAGACTGTGCAGTCTTGTGAGAGTATTCTGATCCGCCGCCTTTCTGCAACACAACAACCTTTACTGACCCCTCTCCGCCGTTAAATCAGCTTTCTGTAAAAGAATATTAGACAAGTATATTTGTTTTTTGTTTATTTTAAATATGCACCCTTTGCAACATATGTGCATTGGTGCGGTCTTAGAGGTAGCTCATAAAGTGCAAAAACTGAATCTCAAGAAATTAAAAAGACCATTGTTTCAAGAAAAGTCTTACTTTCTGTCTTGCAATAAAAATAATCGTATATAGAACATTTTCAAATAGCAAAATAATCTTAGTTTGAGAAAACATGTCTTAGTAACAATAATTATTTTCTTAAAATAAAAATTTTTTGCAAGACCATTCATCTTACCCCATTGGCAAATTGTTTTTGCTTATTTAAAGAAAATCTGCCAATGAGTACGAATTTTTGGCTTACTTCCAGGGGCCTTCTTTTGTAGTGGATTACTTTAATTATTTCAGATAAAAAGCATCACTTTAAAAAAAATATATTTATTGCTATCTCTTATTTGTTTCATGGTTCCTTTTTTTCTACTGTCTTACAAACTTTTTATTTTATTATCTGACATATTCTGCAGGTTTGCTGAGATATAGTTCAGTGGCAAACAGTATTCTTGGCTTTAGAAACTGTTAGAATTACTTTAATTGCGTCAATGTTCAGGCGTTATAGTAGTTTAAAGAGCGTGGGTTATTTCCTGTCACCTGCAACAGCTCTGTTATTTTACATCAGTTTACATCATTAGCTCTACATTTTTGAGCTACCCTTTGTATTCAAACATCTTATGCTAGACTTTAGATCGGGGTGCCCACACTTTTTTGGCATAAAAGTTACATTTGAAACCACAATCTTCAAGAGATTTACCTGCACATCTTAATAAATATGTATATAAATATATATAATATACACATCTAAAAATACTTGTTCATCGATCACAGTAAATGTATTTGGCTCCGCCGCTACAGATGAACAGATGATTCCCAATCTTTCAGCTGTAAAGAAATGAGCCTTGCTTTAAATACACGGCATCACCCACAATCAATCATAACCCTCTCTCCTATCCTGTGACTGATAAGGGTCTCTGACCTCTGACCTCTCTGCTGTCGGTGATACTGCTGTCAAAGTGAGAGAAGAGGCAGCGCAACGCGACTGCAATGCTGATTTCCAGTGATGAAAAGTAGATAGTGTCAAACCGCGTCTGCTGCAGTTGTTTAAAGTCATCTTTCGTAAGAGATGCACCTGGAGTGCAAACAGGGCTGCCAGTCGAGGCAAAATGGTCCAATCTCACGGTAATTTCATGCACAGTAAAGGCGAAGAAAAGGGTGATCTTCGTGAACAGGGAGTGGGATGAAATGTTTATTCAAATCCTTGGCCCCTCGTTTTCTCTTCAGCTTATTCCGGCTGCACAAAACTAAATGCCCACAATCAACATGGCAGGGGAAAAAAAGCAGACACACACAAAGGCAGACAAAATGAGCCGTCATCCTCATGGGAATTGTGATGCTCTTTGATTTGTGCTCTCTTTGTAGACACAGCCTCCTTTAGATTTTCTGCTGTCATACAACAATATAAATACAAGCTTGAAGAGTTGTGCCATGATAGCGCTGGGGTGTGAAGGATGAATGTGTGCAGGCATTAGTTTATGCACGCTTGTGTGTGCAAGAAAGGAAAAGATAAGTTAGAATAAAGCAATAAAGCAGTTGCATGAGGTGAAGACGTGAACTGAATGTTACATCATGAATGCTGTCTGATACATTTTACAGACTAAATATGCAGCTGTTTTTGTTGCTTTCAATGCTTTTTAAAGCCTTTTCTGCTCAACTGATGCTTTAGGATTGGAGCTTCTTCTGAACTTGCTTAATCCCTTTTGGGGTCACAGGGCTCCTGGAGCCTATCCCATATACCGTTGGGTGAAGGCGGGGTACACCCAGGACAAGTCACAATACACCACAGATCTTTCTTGTTTTTTTCTAAAGTTTTTTTTAGCAAAACTGACTTATTTCTGGTCTGGATGTTAATAAAAACAGTTTTTTGTTTGGCGTATACTTGTATAGTGCTTTACAACCTTATTAGAAGGCCCAAAGTGCTTTACAGTCACAGTCCCATTCACCCATGCGCTCATACATTCATACTATGATGCGGGCTCTGCTGCCAAACAATGGCACCAATCTGTAAATACCAGGAGCAATGTAGAGTTCAGTGTCTTGCCCAAGAACACTTCACCACATGGGCTGGCAGGGTGGGAACCGAACCTGCGATCCTCCAATCAGAGGTCAACCGCTCTACTTTTGCATCACAACTGCCCCATGACTGAGACCGGCTGGACTCACAGCTGCAACAGGGAGTTTAATAAACAGTGTTGATTTGGAGACAGCGGTGTTGTTACACACTGATGCTGTCATGCTATGACTAATGCTATGCCAACGAGCTGTTCCGTGTGTTGCCAGTTTGTGACAACAAACTGGTTTAAACTAAGACAATATTTTCACTGAGTAGTTATTAAGATGTGGCAGATAAATACAACAAACTTAATTCATGGGACATTCGTTAAAACTGTATTTTCTAAAAAAAAAACAGACACAAATCCACTTTGAATGAAACTTTATCAGCAATATGTAATATTACAGAGCCGCTGTTGAGCTGAAAAAGCTCTATAGAGCTGGGTGATATGGACAAAAGATATGGCAATTCATAAATATTGATAGCAAAAATAGCAAGTAGGACAAAGCAAAATTTCCCTTAGCTCAGTTAATATTGCATCTGGAAAAGAAATGCCATTTACCCCAAAGAAATAACCTAGAGCAGGGATGGGCAACTCCAGGCCTCGAGGGCCGCATTCCTGCATGTTTTCCAACATACCATGCTCTGGCACGTTCTAATAGTCTGGACTCACCTAAACCAGTCATGAGTAGGGCTTGGAAATCTGGAAATCATTCAGACACTGCGGCCCTCGAGGCCTGGAGTTGTCTACTCCTGTCATAGATGATCAAACTTTGCTATAGAAATAAACTTTCTTAAAGCAAGATTTCCGTGTTTTGAGAAAAAAAGTAAAAAATAATTTTGATTCATTCTTAGAATCATAATGACTCTCACACACACATGCACGAGTGTGTATCAAAATACTTTTCTTTAAATAACCATCTGCTTGTCTAAATCATAGAAAGCCATTGTCTGGTGACATCATATTCTGCCAAAATGGTGTGTATTATGTGACCTCGATTTCTGTTCATTTCTCTTTTATAGTCAATGAACACATTAAACAAGAGACATGTACAATTGTTTTATTTCCCAGTCGATTTTAGGTAGAAAACGTATTTGTGTGTTAATTTTATTCAGTCGATTGTGAGGCTTTTAATGTTATTTTTGAAAAAAACACATCAATGTGGTTTCACTTTAGGAGTTTTACTGATCCAGAGCCTTCGGTCAGAGGTTGTTAAAGGACTGAGTGTTGCCCAGTGCGTTATGATTCAACAATAAACAGCATTTTGCAGCTCTGCTTTCGCATACTCCCTGATGCCTACATTTCCAGTTGGCAAGTGCATCCGCTGTTTTCCATGTTGACTCATATATATTAAGCAGAAACTTAATTAGAAAGCATGCAACCATGAGGGGTTAGACTTCTTCCGTGATTCCCAACATGAGTTCAGAAAAAAACCTGGTGAAAGATTTGACACAAAAAAGGGTGTCTGAGCCGGCACATGCAGTGAGGCAATGATGTGGTTCTGTGGTCTGTGAAAAAGTAAACTGGATTTCTGACTATTTCAGCCAAACTGGCATTAACACAGTCACAACACCTGTTCCAAGTTGGAGGGGGGGGTGTTAGCTCAGAAGCTGAGGGACTGTGTCCCGCATTGGCAGGAATTTAGCAGCCATATTTGTTACTTTAAATTAATGGAAGCTGCCTGTGTTTTTGTCTCTCCTTTTATTATCAGCTGATTTAGTAAAGCAGCTCAGGAGGTAAGTGATGGCTCCACACCTGTTTTTCATTTGTACTTGTTCTCTTAGTGTATTCTTACTGGGTTGTGGTATAATCTGCCACATTCCCATTATTCATTTCACTATGGCGTTCCTCAGCTTCCCTCTTTGTCAGGGGCGATTTATGTTTCTCTCCGCACTTCTTTTTTTTTTTCCTCTCTGCAAGAGCAGCACTTTTATTTTCAGCAGCAATGACTATTCATTATTTTACTTTTTTTGTGTGTTTTATTTTGGTTACCTTCAACACACAGAGGAAGGGGGGTAATTATGAAACCCCTCAAATTATAATAAGACCACATGCTGTTGGGAAATCAATATTCCAATACCAAGCAGTGAGATCGTTTAATAGAGAACCTGTTAATAGGGAGTTCAAGATGACTTAATTTCCTATTTATTTCCAACATGGGATAACTAAGTAGCCTAATTCTGCTGTCAATGGAGAAAGTTTGAGTTAAATCATGCATTTAAGTTACATTTATGTTAATCTTCAAATCTATTGTTACAAAAAGCCTATTTGTGAAGATTAAACCTTGTTTTTTTTAAAGGGAAATTTTGCTATACCACCAAATGACTTCTCATTACCTTTCCGTCAGTCTTTTTGTCATGTCTGACTGAGTGACTGCGGCTGCTGAGTGCTTGTTAAAAGCCATTAAGTGAAAGAATGACTCGTGTGTGGCTGAGCAGAGCTGTGCGTGCGCGTGCTCTTCCGCATGCCGGACCGGAGACGGTAATTGCTGTGAATCAATCGGGAAATAAGTTATTTCTACTGCTTTGATCTTCCATTTGAGCCGTTACGGATTCCTGTTAGGGACTGACCAGCAGCTGCTGGGAGAGTCAGGTTGAAAGAAGAACGGGCCAAGTCTGAGTATAGAAAAAAACACAAATAATGGCTTTGCATGCTCTGAAAAATTGTTTCCATCTGCACATTTGGAGCTATGCAAAGTAAAATATTTGCTGACGACACTGCATTTTTTAAGGGTCACTAATAGACAATGTAATTCCTGTAAAATTTTTCATTTTTTTTAAGCCTTTCAGACCTCGTTGCATCCACTTCAAGGTTTTGCTGTTTTCCGTCTTTCTGGACGGCGTGTTCTTGCCAAACAGAAGATGAATGCCCCCCCCCCCCTGCTGTGTTAGACTCTTCTCCTTCTCTTAGCTTTCAGTATTTCCGCCAGCTGGGAGCCAATTGCCACAGACTTTGTGATATTTCACAGAGATCTTTGGAACTGAAATCCTGCCACAGCAACAGCATAAATATAGGATGAGAATATACAAAATAGATAACATAGAAAACAGCAAATGCGCTTCAGTTTTTGTCACTGTTTTTGCACATTTGGGCAGTTCTTTTTACCCGCTTTCAACTTTTAAATAAAGTTACAAGTATATATTTTAGTGTTTCTATTGTAAGACAGTAAAAAAATGTTTCCCCTCGTCATCATTTTACATTTTGATCTCTGATGTAAATGCTGTCACTTCTTTTCAGCTCATCTTCCTGATCACATAGGCAGAGAATCCTCAACTAGGAGCTCAATTATTGCACTTGCAAATGGCCGCTTGTTATAGGTGAGCTGTATGCAGAGTGGTTATCGCTCTAATATTGTGGGTCATTTTGTGCAATTTTGATGACAGGAGAAAAGACCACAAAAAGGTTTGCTTTTCTATTTTCTCTAAGTGGTGGCTGTTAGTGTCTTTTATGAGGCAATCAGCTGAACAGATCAGAGCGGGTCTTGACCAAATAGCAGGCCACTTCTTGACAAAAAAGAAGAAAAAAAAGATCCTAATTTTTCTAATTTGGACTGCTGTGGACAATCACAAAAAAATAATGATGATTAATCTACAAGTTGTTCTCTCTTAAGCCCTTAAAAGCAACATAAAAAGGTAATTTGCAATGCTAAAATGTCATCACAGAGGGGTATTATTCTGACTATCTTTAATTAAACAGAAAACAGATAAACAAGCATTTATTTGATTAGTGGTTCAATCCAAAATGTGATAGTGTCAATGTTGACTATAACTCATCAGTTTAGAGCAAGTTGGAGACAAAACTGAAAACAAATAATAAAATTGGTGACCATTTTTACTTTTACTTGGAAACATCTAAACTAGTTTTGCATCAGTGTAACACTGAGTTTATAACGTTGGAAAGAAGTTTATTCCTATGGAAACTCAGATTCTTATTTTTTCTCTAGTTCAGGGGTCTTTAACCCGAGGCTCTAGAGCCATATTTTAGCCCTCAATGGCTTTTGGCCTTTATAGAAAAATGCAAATAATGTGAATAAATGTTAAATTAGTTAATTAAGTGAAGGACATGTTCCAATCTCTGATCCACAATTGCATCTTGTTGTGATTAGAAACTCTCATGTTTGACTTTCTTGCATTTTAATTCAAGTAAATCTGCTGCAGCAACAGGATTTTTTCTGACACAAGTTGTATTTTATTTTGAAAGGAACTTCAAATATAACATTTCTATAAATCAATTATTGTAGATATTTAAAAGTTACATTTTATACACGAAGAGCTTAATGGCAACATATAAACATAAATAAAGTGTGTTTTTCTAAAAGCTCAAGTGGTTTGTCTGCGAGAAACTGGATCAAATGGCTTTTCTGGTGTTAATGGTTGCAGAACCCTGCCTCTAGTTAATCTGTTGTGTTTTTTACCCAACTCCTATTTCCTGTATTTAATGTGGCCTCAGCACTTGGTATCAACATTTTACCAAAAACAAAAATAAAATAATAATAATAATAACATTTGAAAAAAACAAAACCCTTGATGCA
The DNA here is from genome assembly GCA_036245035.1 of Adrianichthys oophorus. Lineage (NCBI taxonomy): Eukaryota > Metazoa > Chordata > Actinopteri > Beloniformes > Adrianichthyidae > Adrianichthys > Adrianichthys oophorus. The sequence continues at coordinate 6,727,589 of BSAI01000108.1, forward strand.
CAAAGAGTTTCGTGAAACGTTCCCGCAATGCTCTGTGAGGGTTCTGACTATCCTTGTGTGAGTCCAATGAGCAGATTTCAAGGTGTTGGAACATTGTAAATAATAACACTTTATGAGCTTGCATGCAAGGAGACTTCATGCAAGTTCCACACATAAAGTTCCCTGGTGGGATTTGAACCAGGGCCTAGTCGCTTTGAAGTGCGAGTGCCAACCACTACACCACCATGCAGCACTACTATATCCCTCTCAGTAACTGCTTATTTTTTTCTAATAAAACTGTAGGTTTTTAAATTACCTTTAAGAACTAAACTGTAAGTTAGCAACTTTGTTTCCAAAGTCATAACAAGTTGAATAAAAACTGAATAAATCACCAGTTGGAATGAATTTAGTTATAAAGAGGACAAACCTCTTCTTAAATAAAACTTCAACTATAAATAAACAGACTAAGATGATCCTGGTAAAAGGCTAAAGTGCATTAGAGCCCAATGAGTCTAAATAAAGAATCCTGCATAATCAATAAACTGGCAATGAGTGCATCAAGCCTCCGCATAAGTGAAATGGTAAAACTGAAATTGTTGCACACTAGTGAGCAGAGACAGTTTTAAAACATGAAGCCTGGTTTATATCTGCAATATAGGACTTTTCAAAAGCTCTTTAGAAAATACATCAAAGGCATTTCAATTATGTACTTCCTGTTCCTGCTCCATCCCTGTTCAAATACGAAGATTTACCCTAATCTGCTATTTCTGAGCAAAAGCAGTAAAAGTTAAGTATCACTTCTGCCATCACGCCCAACTTTACAGCATCCAATTAGCAGCTTTTCTTGCAGGAAATTGCATTAACTGTCAAGAGTAACAGGGACACCATCCTTAACACTTTCATTTACTTACAGCACCATCTGCCTCAGGCTGAAGCCACTTTTAAAGAAATGTAATAAGCTTATTTTTTAACACGTGTTCTACAGCTGGCCTATTAAACAGATGAGCAACTGTATTAGTTCTGTTGTCTGAAATTAAAACTATCCATATGGGTACACGTGTTGTATTTTCCCCCTGGAATTGATTGGCAAGGTTTTTATTGGAAGACGGTGTATGACAGTGATCTGACACAATGTAAATAGAGAAACAGCTCACTTCACTGTTAGATTATAGGAAATAAGGCTGGAATTCAAACAAAAAAGAAGTAGCTTATATTAAACTATCACTCTATTTATTTAGACCAAGGTACTGAAGTCAAGAATATAGTACATCAACCTTTTCACATCAGAGATGTCACTGGTGACACCTAAATAACACACTCGTGACATACCATTACTCTTCCACTATTTACACTATGAACAGGAATTCTCCGACGTGGAGAATAATTCCAAAAACTTCTGAAGAGTTATGGAAGTCAAAAGAATTTAAACACTTGAACTTAAAATCAGGGTGAAAATCAGGCCTCTAGAGTGCGACCGCACGTATGACTGGATTTTTTTAGTGGTTCGCCTAAAAAAACTCCACGGTCGCACCAGTTCGCCCAGCCTTTCTGTGGGGGAAAAACATAATCTCTGCAAACCTGGAAGTCTCATTCCTTTTTGTGTGTGCAGATGTAACACACCTCAACTAAGAATTTTTGTTGTTTTTAATTAGTATGCATTTCTGAGTTGTTCAGATTGGGTATGTGCGCATGCACTCTATGCACATGCACCCGATGCTGGCAACAGTTTGAACGAATGAAAAAAATCTGTAGAAATCCTTTAACACCAGAGCTTTAGCCCCTTTCTTTACATTTTTTGTCTATCATAACTTTCCAACCATTAACGCAATTAACGTAATTCCAGCGGATTCTGTAGCGGAGTAAATGCGCTTTGCAATGCTTTGCAGCACTGTGCAGTTGTGAAGTGTTTGAGTAATATACTTTTATCAGCGGATACTGCCGTGGAGAAAAAGCAGCTTTGCGCCGCAGCACTTCATGTTAGTAAGTTGTTGCATATCGGTGTAAAGCCAGAAAGAAAAGCTGCTTTTCTCCATGTCAGAATTCGTTGATTCACTGTGATCATGTGAATGCAATTCAAGAAGCCAGTTATTTAGGTGTCACTGCAACATTATTGGTGTTAATGGGTTAACTACGGTGGCCCTGAAGGTTAAATCACATAAACAGATTCATCAAAGCAAAACAGTATGAAGATCACAATGACATTAAATAAGAAATTAAATAATAAGAAAACTAATGGTAAAAAAACCAAGTTTTAGAAAGCAAAACTAAATTCCACAAACCAAAACAATTCCAAAAAAACAAATAATATTAAAAAAATGTTTCAAAAAAACAAAAGTAATTTTCACAAATCAAAATGAAGTGTAGAAGCAAAGAAGAAACATCACTGATTGGATGATGACGTTTGTCCATCATTTTGACAGACAGTTATTTGGCCTGAAGCGCCTTAAACCAAAAACATTACTGTTACTGCTGACCCAAACATAGCTGCTGTTTTCAAAGAATGTTTGAATTCAGGACACACTTATGAAGTGATACTGTAGTAATCACAAAACCTTTAATTTTTTTTTTTTTTTACTTACATTTCATCTCTGTGAAGCATTTTAAAGTCCCACTATATATTCCTATTTGTGGATCTGTTTCCAAAGTGTTCCCAGTGGTCTTTTCATTATGACTCTGCTGTTTTTAGCCAAAATCTAAAATCCTGTGTCCTTTTTTTAGGACATAGTTTCTGCAGAACAGCAGGAGTTCAATAAAAATTTACATCTGAGTTGTGGGCAGGACTGTTGATGTGAAGTAACCCCACGCTGATATCTCATGAAAACTTTGGTTACACACTCTTCCGCTAGCTTACAGCCCCTCACACCCCCAAGCTAGCATTACAGTGCAACTAAATTGGTGATCAGTATCCGAGCTATCCAGCTTTATAGTTTTGATCCAGATTCCAGCTCAGACGAGGAAAACAAAGACGTACATGGATCTATTTGTGGATGAATCAGAATGAGACTGAGCAGAGAAAATTGGGACCACCCATTTCACTTGCTGTCACAAATTTAAGTTTTTTCACACTGCAAATGTTTATTTGAATCAAGAAATATTTGGAAATGCAGTTTTAATCTTAATTTCTTATATGTGTTCTCTATCATGAGAAAAGTGCCTCAAGCACATATTAAGACCACTAAAAACACACATTTCATTGGAGTGGGTCTTTTAGCACCAACTTTTTCATGTAATTTATCATTATTATAAATAAAGGGCTTTATGTTTACCAGATTGTAAGTTAATCATTTTCAAGTCTTATTTCCAATATAGACAGTAATTAAACAGGAAATTGACCATGTAAACCTAATGAGGTAAATGCAATGGGTAGATGCCATAAACTTTCGTGCTGGTGCACCTAAGAATAAGAGTTAGGCGCACCGGTGCAACCAGTACAAAAATTTAGTCAATAGCCCTTGAAATGCTTAAGAGCCTATACAGTTTATTTGTAATGTGTTTTATTTTTCAATTATCAGTCTGGAGGCTTTCAATCTGTTTGAATCAATTATCTCACCTTCCTTTTTGAGGTGTGAAAATTATTATTATTTTTTTTTAGTATTTGGTGCCAAGTCAGTTCACTAGGAAGCCTAAAAAACAGTCAATCCGAACCGAGTCCAGTTAATTTGGTCTGGATCAAGTCCTGAACCTTGAGTTTGGTCTGTATTCAGACTGCCATCAAGCTTACATTTCTATTTCGAAGCAAAGCTTGTAAACAAAAGCACATGACTAAAATCTCTTCAGTCATTGGCCAGGAGTTATGAGGTCAGAGCAAAGCAACAGTCATGGAGGTGCCATCCTTGTGGAGATAGTTCACTTATTCAAACTTTATGTCACTGCCCAATTTTGAATGTCTGTTTCAATGTCACTTACTTTCTACTCGAAGTACACCGTGAACAGGTCAGCAGTCTGTTGCAGGGACAATTAAGAGATACCAGTTAACCCATGAGGCATGCTTTTGGGCTGTGGGAGGAAACAAAACCCATGCATGCACCAGGAGAACATGCAAACTCCACACAGAAAGAATGTCATCGGTCCAATGCAACAATTTTTAAGTTTGTTCGTTTTCTGAAGGGCCGGATTTTGTAAGAGGGACCCAGCTGCACACAAGATGGCATTGGCCAGAAGCAGAAGTTTTTCAATCTACCCTAACCCCTAATCCTGACTCTAACCCATAACCCTTATCCTAACACTAAAGTGTTTAGAATTAACAAACAACTTTTATTAAAGCTTAAAGCAAGCTTTGGAACCTTGCTTACTTTGAATCATTTAATCAGCAGAACCTCACCTATGTGACACCGTATTTATTTTTCCTTCTTCTTAGACATAAAATCTTTCAAAAATAGATAATTCAGTCTCAAAAAAAGTTTAATTTTGCTGCGGAAAACACCAAAACGTTCAACAAATTATTTTTACAACACAGAATGAACGTTTTAAGACATTCATATTTCTCCTCACTATTGAAAGTAATAAAAAATTATGGTTGTTTAGCTACTACAAATAATTCTATTCTTTCTTTGACTCACTAAAGTATTCATTACAACCAACCAAAATGACTTTGGTGTGGATCAAACAGTCCAGTGTGAAAACGCTCGAAGGGAATCCAAGTTGTGTGTATCGCTTGGAAGAGCAGGGTTTCTCTGAGGTTCTTCGTTTTGAACTTACTCATTCTAGAGGTGCTTCTTTAAGGTCACCTGCAGGTCATCACCCAGAACCCAATACTCACATGGCAGAAAAACCGCCTGTGGGTTCAGGACTGCGTTAGGTAAGACTCAGACATTGTTCAGAGATTATTGAACCGGCTGAAGATCGATGTTTGTCTTTGCTGCACTCTAAAGTGATTTGTCTTTTCTGGCCGGAGCGCGGCGGCTACACTACTGTCCAGAAAAAGGATTCTGTTACCCTTTGAATGCAGGTTGAGAGCTGAATCCTGACTTAAGAAGATTGGCTTTCCTGCTTTAAGTGTTGCTCTTCTCTCTGCATTTCGATGTTTCTTCAGCTTAGCATCTGGAATCTCAGAGCAAACCACAAGAGAGCCACTTTTTCAGAGCAGTGGCTTATTGTAACATCTATCATTCACATGCAACAAATCCCTGACTGGCTCTCCAGGCGGTTTTACTACCAATAATGCATTGATCCAAATGGCCTGTGGGTCGTTAGAAAGCCTTGATTACACGAGTTTCCGGTGAGCAGAGGCCCACTACCTTCTTAGGATGAATATCTGCAACGGCAGTCAGTGGACAGATGCCTTCTGAATGAAAGCTGACACGTCTTAAAGAAATCCAGCTCTTCTATTTAAGCACCAAGGATTACCATGACCTGAATCGCTGAAAATCTGCGCTGACAATTAAAGCAGACCTTTTTCCAGGTGCCACTTAAAGTACATAATCTGCTCGGCCTCTTTACAGAGCTGGCTGTGCTCAGATAAGTCATGGTTACTTGTATTATGAGTGTGAACCTTGAAGTACAGAGACCAGAGTTTAAAGTGAATCTAGGTTGCTCAGAGTTTCTGCATTTTTCCTCAAAAGTAAGAAAATATTTATTTCTTTTGTTTCATTTGATGGAATGAATGAATGTTTGTTTCCAGAACAAGATACATGCCTCTGATCACACCACTCAGAAAATGGTTAAAATCATGTTATTTAACACATTTTCTTGTTAGCTTTAAAGAAGACCTTCATGTATGAAATGTATATCTAACGTCAGGTTCCAATTTTGCATGCTGAGATCCTCATTGTGACCCCATTCGGTCTATTTTAGTTGAAAAACTTCTGAATGTAAACATTCTGACAGCAGTGCTGCATTTCTTAGTTATGAGTGGCATGTGGAAAAAAAGTCTGCAAGATATGCATACTTTACTCCTGCAAGCTCCTATAGACTTCCTTTTAACTGTTCCCCACTGGAGGTATCATATAATATTTTAATGCCTCCTTCCTATTATTTTCTTTTTCTGCATTCTCAGTCTCTGTATTTGAAAGTGTGACAATGTGATGAACTTAAACGTTTGATTAGTTGTAATGAGGGGAGCGGATTAAGTTGGAAAAGATTTTTTTGTAAGAGCTGTCCTTAAAATGACAAAAAGAATGTAAGGCTTCAGGTTATATAGCGCTCTAATTACAAACCCTAAGAAACCTGCAACCTTTGAGCTTTCCCGCCAAATTTAAAGGACAAGAAAAAAAACATCACACCCAAGACTACAGTTCTTTTTATTTTAGAATGTTATTTAGAATTTTGTCCATCTATTAGGCTAAATGGAAGCTACTCGGTGACATATTTCTTAAGTCACCTCTGGGAAGCTTCTAGAGCTTTATGTTCAGTAAAAAAAATTTACAAAATAAAGTAAAAAAAAACTATCCTAGTTTAAAAAAAAAAAAAAGTATCCGAGATGAACCTCCCTCTTTTTATTTAAAACCTTTCTTTTTGGACAGTGAATCAAACACACATCAGTTTCTAACCCCAACCCATCATAACACAAAGCACAGTCACTTCCTATTATTTTTCCCATCATAAAACAACCAATCATTTACATATTTCAACTGTACCAATGTATGAAGAAAAAAGTGCAAACACGTTGAATTCTTTGAATACTTTCTGCTTATTGTTTATTCTATCAAATGGTGTGGATGCATTGTGTAGTCTTGATGCAAGATTTGGTTGGATCGGGACTTTGTTAGAGTTTTTAGGGAAAAAAAATAAATGTTATTGTAAAATGTAATGCAATTATTACACAATGGTTTTGATATGTTCGTCTTCATGAGTGAAATTGACAAAACCAAACACAGGTGTGAAGCTTCCACACCCAAACCATGTCTTCCAGGCCATTCTAGAGTGAAAGCACCAACCGTTTCTTCATGAATACCAAACATTTTTCTTTAAACCTATGTATACTGGTGCAATTTTTCACACAAACTGACTGATTTGACGTAGACCAATAGAATCCTGTCACAACAGACCCAAGACATTCCTAATGAAAGGTCAAAGGAAAACAGCTGAAACGGCAGGTTGTAAAGATGGTCGCTTGAAACCACTTACAGGCTGGACACACATCTTTTTTTAGCCACCATTCGCCCAGTAAAACTGCCTGTGTTTGACTGTAAACCATCTTTTATGTCTGTATTTTACATCAGTCTTGTGCTGAGAGAGGCTGATTGATGAGAAGCTGCACTCAGAACAAAGCAGTCAGGATGTTTCCATGCAATGGATTTGAATTTCCTCGCGAGACAGTTAATTTACGGTTTGCATTTATGCGGCTTCTGGCGGGGCTTTGCTGTGGTAAAACCCCCTCAGAATAAAGAAAAATAAAAAACTTTGGATCCTCTTATTTCAAACAAGGCGTCTTGCTGCAGACACAATGCTGCAAGATATGAATGCTAACCAGAATAACATCTCATTTGGTGAATTAAATATCTATTAGAAACAGTCTAAAGCTGAGATCAGCAGGTTTTATTTTACATTATTGAAACTGGATTGATGTACTGACTCTATATATATATTAAGACTTCCTAAAACATAAAGCAGAGCAGAAATGCTGTAATAGATCCACTCTGTTTAGTATCAAAACCCTCAAAAACTGGCACCATAAAATATGATCTACACTAGGTTTATATCAACAAAAAGAATTTTTGTTTTTTCATAAATCCAAATACTAGTATTAAAATTTGCAATGAGTAGCAAAAACTACAGTAGCAACAGATAGCAAAACTCACGGATTGTGTCACAGTTTTAGACACGTTTCGGATCAAACCTCAGATCACTAAAAAGGGAAAAAAAAATAACATATACAAAATAACAGGATAAAAGCTTGCAATTCATTTTTTGGAAACACATATATGTAATAAAACAGAATACTTAAAAATATAAATATATGCAGACTCAGACATGGATCCGTGTTCACAGATGCATTTGTAAAGCTCTCCAAAATAAAAAAATAAATCGGATCTCCCATCAAGCCTTCCAAGATGGAGCGATGAGATACAGTCGAGAAAAACTTTTGACGGTAGCTCCTCCCACACGTAGCAGGAGCGTGAGGTTTATGAACACACTTTGGACAAGCGCCCAGCAGTGAATTTGAAACTTCAAAATAAAGGTGGCAGACACAAACTTGACGTGTGTTTGGTGTGAACGCTGTAATACAGTTTTGTCGATTAGCCTTCTGCCATCGTCATTATGGTTGACTAGTGAGGCAAAGTGCTCCCACACAATTGGTTTGAATCAGGGGTGTCAGAATCCAGGCCTCGAGGGCTGGTGACCTTCATGTTTTCCAACTAACCGGACATTGAAGCCCCTTATTGGCCAGACACACCTGATCCAGGTAATAAGCAGCAGATTAGACTGATGAAACAAAAACTAATGACAATGGTAGGAATATATCTCTAGAGGACATTCTGTTTCAAACAAGATGTGAGTCCTGGTTAAAAAAAAGTTGCAACAACTCAAGAACACATATCGTCCTTTTTTTTTTTTTTTTGCAGCAATTGCATCAACTTTAGAGTGGTTCATCACAGCTCAAAACACTATCCTAATTATTACGTGTGCACAAAGATACAGCAAAACTACAGTTCTAAAACCCTGATAAATATCTGCTGAATTGAAGTGCAAGCAACTACAGATTTTATTGTAACAGGCCATCTGGAAAACTAGGTTATTCTCTCTGGGATTGAATTAAACTGTTTCAGACCTATAATACAGGCTGACGCCAGCCTTGGCGTCAACCAGGTGCTTAATAGATTTGATGCGAATGGTGAAAGTGCCTTGACCCAGTTTTTTGCTCTTTATACTTTTACCTTTGGGAGAAGATTCAGCAAATTTGTTTTTGTGTTAACAAAGATATTCTTTTGAACGGTAGGACAAAAATAGTTTTTAGATGTTTGTTTCTTAGAACTAAAATTAGACCAAATAAAGATTATAATCTGTCAGTTTAAAGACTTATGGATTTTATGTCTCTATAAATGGCAGTATTGGTCCCCTTCAAAATATTTAGTTAATTTTGCAGTGCTTTGAAGTTTTTGTGTGCTTCTTAGGCTTTTACATATTTGTTGTTTTTTTTTTAAATGTTGCTTAGGTATTGTCTAAACACCTGCCTCATGTGCTGCAAGTTACTGTTCAGAAAAAGCATTTAAAAAACTCTGGTCTTAATTGACTTGCAAGAGAAATGATGAAATATCAGAGAGCCTGGAATCATCATCTCTTTAAAATAAAATAATAAAAAAACTCAATTATTTGTTATCATCACACTTTTTTATGTTAGCATGATGTTTTAAAATACTGCTTTCTAGTACCTCAGATTTTGAGAAAAAGACATACTGGTATTTTCTAATATTTTGTTTTTCTGGCCATTTTCAAAATGTTTTGCATATTGTTTCATCGCAAAACCCAATATGTTCCATTTAAACCAAGACATAAAGCAAAAGGCAGGAAAAATGTTATTGTACCCTGATAATGGAACCCATTCTGTCTCTTAGATATTTGCATTCATGTCTCTGTGTTAGTCACTCACTTTCAAAATGTTACAAAATTTAAAGCAAAAGAGGAAAGGTCACAAACAGGATCACTGCAGGGACCCAACAGTTAAAAAATACACAAGACATTATTTTTCTCTAACTTTTTTATAGACAAGGGTCTTGAAAAATGTCATAATATATTAATACTAGTGGAGGAAGACTCAACTCCAATTAGTGGTAATGTCCGTTTAATGGTTTGATAGCATTTTAATGTTCTGCCTCATTGATTTCTTCATCACTACTATAGAGTCCATACTGATAACACAAATAGCCTCTAAAAAATGTGCACTTTAAAAAGAAATGTTCACCACCTTAGTGTGTCACATTTAGGCAAAGCCTAGGGAGGAACTAAATTAGATCCTTTTAAAAAATTATTTGACTTCCTATTTTTTTTTTTACTTGTTGTAAATACTTTAAATGACACAGATTCTTATTCAAATGTTATTATATATATATATATATATATATATATATATATATATATGTATGTATATATGTCACAACTGAGCATTAGGACCGGTTTACAAACAAATCTTTTTTTTTTTTTAAATAACGACTACTTTAAAACTTGTAATTTTATGAGAATTAAGTCGTATATGTATGTCATTAAAAGTCGTTGGTTAAATTCATGACTTTTTTTTGTCGTAAATTTATGTGTTTGGACCCATGTGACTAATCACAATGTTTTACTAGATACATTGTATACGAAAAGAAACAATATTCAACTTTTTAGCAAAAAAAAAAAAAAAAGGCCAGGAGAACATTTTTCTTTCATTTTTTGTCTCAAATGTTTTAATTTGTAAAATGTTAACTTAGACATCCCAAAAATTAAATTTTCAACAGTAAGATAGGCAGAACTCTAAAGAACCGTACGGACTTTTCTGTCTGCAGCATTACGCCAAGAAAACAAAGATGGTGACATACAGCCATTAGAAACAAACATTGTGTTTCTGAACTTGAAATGGTTTGGGTGAATACTCAAATCTGATTGGCAGCTATGTGTAGATGTGCACTTAAAAAAGTAGTTCTGGTCACAAAGCAGAAATGTTCTTTATCAATGTGCAGGTTTCTTTAAAACAAACCTTGTCGTCGTCATCTGGACCAAAACAAACGATAAGAGGTGAACTTTCTCGCTGAACTGATGCTTTATTCAACCTAACGTGACAATCAGCATATATATCGCTTTCCTTTGCCGCTGCAGTCGAGGTCTGCCTGCCCAGCGACGCATTGTCATGTTACAGTGACAGTGGGCAGCACTGCCAATCAAATTGTCCACTTTTTGTGAGAAAGCGATGGTATAAGTGGGATAATGCCAGACGAAGTGTGCATTTTCAGAAATAAACGCACGCCATGGAAGCCTTTTTTAAAAATTAATCCTGTAATGTATTACCGCGAAAACGTACGCAGTAATACATTACATAGCTTAAAATAGCTTCCTGAATAATATTTATAAAAATACAAGAAGAGACATGGTGGTGGTAGTGTGATGTGATGGTCTGGGGCTGATTTGGTGTTTTAGATAGCTTGAATTGCTGTAGCCATGAAGTTTCACTGTCAGAAAATCTTTAAAACATGAGGTTTGATCAGAATGATGAAATAGAATAATAATTTGAAAGGTGCCAACTGCTTCAGCTTTGAATCACTCACAGACAAAAAAATAGACCACCTTAAATTAAATTAGGCCAATATTTATTTAAAAACCTCACTACTATGCAGGGGGCGGAACTAGAACATTTTATATAGGGAGGTGGGAGGGGGGCAGAACACTTTGGAAGAGCAACAGAGTGGAAGGCTGTTACAAGTGAAAGGATCAAAATTACATATAGTTTTATCACTAATATTGTTTTATTTTTCAAAAAAATATTGTTTTTTTAAATTATTATCATCATTGTATTGATGATTTCTTAATCAATACCATCATTATTGAGATTGATATTGACTCAACAGCCTGTAGCTCTGCCCCTGCTACTATGACATGTAGACACGACCATATCCTTATTAATTTGTTGGTTTGTTTCTACATTTCTTCACATCATGCTGCATTTACTACACCTCTGAAAAGGTAGTACATCATCTCATACTTTCATTATCGCTATTTTTTTTTTGTAAAAACAAAACTAAACATAAGCAATACATTGTATATCTGGCCATATGAAACCAAAACTGCTGATTTCACTAGCGTATATTTTGGGCAAAAGAATAAAAATCTGCAGTTTCTTTTAACTTTTGCGATGCCTTTAGGGATAACTTCACTGTCACAGAGATGAAGCATGAGGAACATTAATGCAAGACTGACCGATGTCACTTTCAACGTCTGACCGCTGCTGCTTCCACAAATTGATTGCCATTAATGTTGTGTATCTCACATCTGAAAAGGTGTTTATACTCTGGCTTTCCATTGCTGTTGTTTTTTTCATAATTACCACTATAATTAATGTCATCACAATAAGTTCAACAGCTATCAGAAACTGCAGCCTCTGAAGATAATGAGAAACGTAGCTTCAGCAACAGTGCATGGAACTGTATTAGTCTGAGGGAAGTAGCAGCAATGACTTTCTGTCTAGGCTGCAGGCAGCCATGAATGCATTTTTCATTTTTGCCCGAAGGGTAATCAATGATGGGAGTGACGAGACAACAGCACAACCTGAATTAGCAAAGGTACTCTTAAAGCTTCACTGTAGCCTGCTGGCTCATTCAAATTCCGCCTGTTAAATCCTAAGCCTTCCATATTCCCAAACTGTTTCTACAGCACACCACAGGGACATCTAACCAGCACTCAAGCCATGTTTTTTTTATTTGGGCTGCACACTATAATGGCCTCAGGTCAGCAAAGAGACCTAGATCTCCATTAATTCATATAAACTCTGCAAACGCTGTAAACTACCAGAAGGGCATTATGTCTTTCAAGGACTATGTGTCACGATGAAGCCCAAATATATTTTAGAATCTGAATGTGCAGAAAATGCCCTCACATTACTGTAATGACATCAATGCAAAACTTGTGACTCGCAGAACATTTTATAAAACTTTAGACCAGGAATGCCCAATGAGTCAGTTGCGATTGACCAAAAGTCTGGGTAGATTACATGATAACCTGCAGATTTTGAACAAAAGTAGAAGGAAGGAAGGAAATGGTTTCCTTTATTTTACTGTCTCAAATGTTAACATTTATAGTGCTAACTCAGATGTCCCAGAAGTGTAAATTATGTGCACAAAAATTCAAACACATCAATGGTAAGTTAAACAGACCTCTGCATCAACTGCAAAGACTTATGTCTATGGCTGTCCAGCAACTTTATTGTTTAACTTCTTTGTCCTGAATTTGTTGACAGCATTGCTGTTGTGGCCGAGTGCGGGTTGTTGTTGTAGTTGCATTTTTGCTAGTGTCAGCAAAAAACATGCTTGAAGTTGGTTGTCGCTAGCCAATCTGTAATGGCTACTGATTGCGCCAATTTGACATCACTTCCTCTCTGTGGGCTACATTTTACGCGACAGTTGAGCAATTGCAATCAGATTTACTCCAGTAATTCAAACTTTTTTGTATATTTGTTGTTCTAATATTGTAAAACTTGTAATGCATTATTTTAAAAAAGATTAGCCCCGGGTAGCATTTTCTGACAATTCGGCTTCCTTTACCATTGTCCAAGTATTTTAAACAATGCATAACTCAGTTTTATACAGATGTATGATTTCTTAAACCATGGAAAGCTCCCCCTGACTGATTTACATCTCCATGAAATACAAGGATGTCACCTAAATGCAACACTGTGTAGCTGTATACTGTTGTCATTACAGGCAATGAAAATCTCATTGGAGTCATTCTCTCTTGTTTGATTGTTTTTTTTTATTTTTATTTTTGGCAACAAATGAGAAATTAGGATTTTGTACTCTTGAGTAGTTGCCCCCGAGCTACTGCAGCCACGTTTTCTGCCAAATGAACCGTTAATAACATATTAATGTTAAGGGAGTTAATAAAATGTTGTTAAGTGGCACTGGGGAGTAAACTGCTACCAAAGGAAACAGAAGAAGAAAACATTTGCACATGCGTGGTACAGATTGGGTACACCCAACCGTGCAGTCGCACTTTGGACATGTGCAGTAAGGATTGTGCAGTAATGATCCTTAGCGTTTCTTCATTCTTTTGTTTTTTTTTTTTAATCAACACTAAAGTACACTATTATTATCGGTAAAAATCTCTCAGGAGATTCTCTGACTGGTAGGTGCCGCAAAATGCCTTAGCAGAAGTAAACGTATTTTTTGTGCAAGCGGGGACCCATCAGGTAGTTGTTAAAAAATCAGGCAGCAAAAGATGGGTTTCAAGCAAGTTGTGCTGAAATTAAAAGATAGTTCATCACTACAATATTTACTAGACACTGCAATGGTTTATCCAGAGTTCCATCAGAGGTATTAGAAAAAAAAACACACTAGTTACCTCACTCATCATGCAATTAATTTGCATAAACAAATACTAACATTAATTTTTCCATTTTTTTCATCTTGTGTGTTGATGTGTATATATAAAGACATTGGCAGATTTTTTTGATTTGGTTATTTCAAAAATAACTTGCATGCAGAAAAGAGTTGGGCCCCTGCTTTACTTAAATGGATTTTACATTTTAGTTTAATTAAAATTTAACAGCATTTCACCAGGTTTTCTAAATGTGATACAATTTCTATAATCCCCAAATGACAAATACGCCTTTTTTTTCTTGTCAAGTCGCATTGTTGTGCACTAACCACTGATTCCTCCGGATTCAACAAAACTGAGAAAAACTTGAACACCCACTGGTTTCTGAGAAACGATCTAATTAGCATATTTTTGTAATATTTTAAATTTTACAGCAACACGAGCGAGGCCCATGCAGTTTAAGGAAATGTTTTTTTCTAACATTTCAGAGACTTGCAAATGCTGTTTCATTTGCAGCTCATATAAATTTCTGTCTTTTTATTTCAACATCTTCAGATCGACATTTGGAGACGACAGGGTGAATCAGAATGCAAATGCAGACAATTACAGTTTTAGGACTTAAGGGTTTGTACCGCCAGATGTATTGCCAAAACTCTTTTCTCCAATAGATGTTTGGATTTGACGGATCCTAAATATAATTTGTTGGTCATTTATTCAAATGAATATTTCTTTGACTGTGCTGAGTCTAAATGACAAATTGACCTAAAGGTTTGATCTAATACTTAGGAAAGCTTTTCAAAAAATGAACAAAGCTCACTTTTTTCGATGAGTTTGAACTTTATGTGCTGGCTTTTTCATTAGGTATTAGAGTTTTGATTTTTAAACTATACTTAATCTAATCCTGTTTTGTCAAAGTATATTTCTTGATTGTTTGAAATTTTTCACTATATCAAAACAAAACATATTTTGTGACAATTTACATCACTGGACTAAAAAAAAGGACTAACTTTTAAACCGGTTTCTGACTCATAGTAGTAGAATGGACTACGGCCTTTAACTATGTATGCTTGCAGCGGATTGGCTGATAGTTAAGGTCACCTTTCAGTTCAAAAGCTGCTTCAGACTCTGAGTCAATCAGTTTTTCTTTTTTCAGGAAGTTGTTTTGTGGCCCGCAGAAGTCACTGACAGCAAGGACTAAAATTTACACACACCTAGTACCCTGCGAAAATGAATTGTGGGCACTGTGACCCACCCTCCCCCTGGTCAATGACTTCACGGCGAGCGAAACCGGAAAATAAAATGAATGGGCCAAAAATTTATAAATAAACAAACAAAACCAAAACACACGTGTTGGGGATATCCAGGAGAACTTTTAATATTATTATGAGATGGCCACACAATACTTCACAAACATGCCGCCAGCCGAAGTCTACAACCGCCACAGAAGTTTCATTGAGTCTTGACCTTGGGAAGAGAATGCCATCTTGAATTTTCAAAAAAAAGGACCTTTAGTACAAGCTACAAAAAGAAAACTTGTCGTAGAGATTTTCATCGATCGTCTTCTAACTTCTCGAGCATCATTGGCAAGGTACTGTAGAAAAATTGTAGGAATTAGAATTTGCAGATTTTGAATGACGTGCATGTGGCGAGCCCGCCACTGCTACGGACTTAGCTAGCTCACGCATGTTTTATCCAAATGTCATAAAAAGTGTATCCACATGTTTGGTAGCTCAAGCCGAATGTAACAAAATAACATATGATATGACAATGTTAAAATTGTGGCCGCTGTAAGCAAAAAACCGTCAGAAGTTGGAATCCACTAAAAAACCAAATGGGGATATCCAAATGAAGCTTTGAAGTTATTATGAGATGGCCACACGACCTACAGCTTGGCATCCCCTTTGTGTCAAAATTTGAGATTTGGTTATTTTCAGGTACGTGAAAATGGACCAGTTGTTTTGGTGATTTTAGCGGAAATTCACACACATGCCGCCAGCTTAAATCTACAATGACCCCTGGAGTTTTGTTGACCTTTGACCTTGGGAAGAGGTCGCCATCTTTAATTTAAAAATTAAAAAAAAACTGTTAGTGCCATCTACAAACAACGACTTGTTCTGGGGATTTTTATCAATCGTCTTATAACTTCTTGGGCATCATTGGGAAGCAGTTGTGAAAAAATGTTGGAATTAAAAGTTGAAGATTTTGAATGGTGTGTGTCGAGCTCGCAAAAGGGGTGCACTCTTATTACTCGCATATTTTTTGATGGGATACTGTAAAAATTTGATATGTTGAGCCCTGATTAGAGCTGGATATAACATTATAAAACCAGATACGAACATATCAAGAATGTGTGCGTGGCAAGTAAATATTGCAAAGGAAATTCAAAAGTTTACTTTTGACAATTTTTCTAAAACAGACTTCAATCTGTTCAGTGTCATCAGGCAACCAAAACATAAAATGGTTGCTATAGAGATAAAACCAACAGAAAAGCCGCCATTTTGACAAAAAAAGTGTTTTTTTTTTTTCCATCGATTTTTCACAGGCAGCTCAGACCATTCTTACAGAACGTGTGTGTGTGAGGCGGGCGGCAAGGGCGGCGGCGGTACATAGAAGCGGGTGGTGAGGGCATGGGCAGGTAGCGGCCAGGGTGAGGGTAAACAGTGCCTGCAGGCCTTCGAATGCCGCTCGTGGCTTTAATTTAATTTTTTCTCCTTTTTGAAATTAATTTTAAGTCTTATTAAGTCATAAAGTGTATGCTAGGATGCTTTTTTGTATTGAGATTGATAAATCGGATTAGTCTTCATAAATTTTCATAGTAGGATTGATAAATAATTAATAAAGAGTCATTTTTCCTGCCAACAAGGAAGGTGGCGCCTCTTCAAGAGAAATGACTATGTTTTAGCATATGAATTTAATAATTAAGTTAATAAAATTAAGTTGTAAAAAAAAAAATTGCTACACAGTTTCATCAGCTAATCCACATGAGAAAATAATGTCAGCTGTGATCAGCAGAGATGTTCACAGAATGTCTTTACTTTTTTCTCCTTACTGATTTAGGAAACCTCCCCACAAATGACAAAAACTCCAGTTAAGAAAACCAGCACTTACAGTCTCTGGGTATTATTGTCTGCAGTGTTTCATACAATTCATCTGTCGCTAAATCTTCTGCCAGCTGGCAACAGATGCAGAAGTTTACCCAGTAAAATGTCACTGTCAGAAACAGCACCTATTTCCTCTATCACACACTAAGGAAAGTAATCCCCTTTAGTGAGGTCAAAGTATGAATGCTAAACAATGAGCTTTGGAAATGAACTTGTCACACTAAAAAAAATAGTATAAGAAAAAATAAAATAAAATGTACTTTTTATATATGGAAAATCCTGATTCACAAGAGCATTTTTGTTTTGGTGGGTGTGAACACAAATTCCAATGAACTACAAAAGACTGAACGGTCGCAGAAGTCTTAAGCTTATGCTTATACATTGACATTGGCCTCAGCAACGCATGTTCAAGCAACCACTTCCAATGAAAAGTCTATGTAAATGCACATATATGGTGCTTTTGGCCTTCTGTGTCCAAACTCTTGCGTCCATACGTTGCTGAGCAAGTTTTAAAGTCCGTTTTCAGACTTCCAGCTGTGAGTAGATGCACTAGTATCAGGTAGCGACAGTCTAGTGGGAACACTGTATGCCAAAAGCATGATCAAGAAACATAAAGCCATAGAACCAAGAACCAGCATCATATTTTGTTTGGACTGTAAATAAAAAGTCTGAGCAAAAACAAAAAAAAAAGTGATATATATTAAAGATGATTGGCTGTTATTCAGTGTCTCTCCAACTAATGTCCATGTTTTTGTGCTCATGCGGTCTTTAGAACATACCAGGGAGAGCCTTAATCCTCAGAGTATTTCCCACGCGGTACAGCAGGTCTGTAACCTTTACCAAGTATTATTCTTTCACAAATAGATTGTTTTCAAGCTCTGAGTACTCCGCTGATGTGAAGCTGAACTTACAACTATAAAAATAAAGGTGAACATTGACTTCATTCAGTGAAAGCTCATTAACCCATTGCTATTCACACCAAATCGTCTTGGCGTGTCAACTTTCCTTCTTCTCAAGTGATGGGTAATGCACTTGTAATATTGCAACATAGCTCATTATCCTTAAAAAAAATCTAATAACATATCTGAAGAATTTTTTTATTTCATGGTAAATTTTATTAGTGAAAAATGTGAACTTTTTTTATATCTTGTCAGTTGTTGCAGGAAGTGATCTAACAAACTCTCAAGTGGTAATACAGAGATTAATAATCCAGCAGTTCAATCCAGCAAAAGTTAGGCTTTACAAGTTGTAATATACACTTTTAACATCTTGATGCCTATTGATGCAAACATGCTCCAAATTTACCTTAATTTAGTAATTAATGAAAGCAACAACACAAGTTCTTTTTTTCATAGCTATAAAATAATTCAGGCTTCAAGAGGTTGAGGAAACATTAAAGAAGCTTGTTTGATCATTTCTTTTTTGATCATATCTTCCCATCATTTATTGTAAATTACATTTAGGTTTATTTATATTTATCTTATTGGGCCTAGCACCTCAGCGAAAGTGCTTAAAAAGCAGAGAAAGAAATCACGATACTCTATGAATTCTTCTGACTAAAAGTGTTTATTAGTTACATTTATTGTTATACTTTACTGTCTTTTATTTTCTATTATGGACAGTGCTGTTAGTTGGACATGGGCACAGCTGGCATTTTCCTCAAAAAGTACTACTGACATTAACAAAGTGACACAGACAGGGTTTAAACGATACATGAAAACTCAAAATTTCCTCTTAATATCATCTTTTTGACTGACAATTTCACAAAACAGTTAAATGCTGAACCACATTGCTGATGGGAAACAAGCTCTAATCCTAACACAAAATTATTTATGTTAACAAAAAAAAAATAAAAATACAGCAAAACAAAGCAAACTTCAGAAGAAATTAAATATTTAACACAGGGGTCTCCAATCATTATTACTAAAGGAGCTTTTTTGGTGAAGTTTCTTTCTGGCCAGCAGGAGCTGCAAAATCCCACTTTCCCTGTTAGAACAAAATATTTTATATATGTTTTTGTGGCCATTACATCATTCAGTTATACATTTAGCGTTTAAATATTTGCAATAATTGAATAATAAATGCCTATATTTTTTTCCATATACACCATATTTTATTTATTTTACGTTTGATAACATATAAGTTCCTTTCAAAATAAAATACACCCAATGTCAAAACAGATTCTCCTGCTGCATCCGATTTACCTGAATTAAGAATGCAAGAAAGTCAAGTCAAACATGGTGTTATCCATCTTTATGACTCCTTCTTTCCTCAATTTATTAAAAAAAATATGACCACTTTAGTTAAAAATCCAAATCAAAACAAAGAATAAGTAGACGCAACTCTATACTTAAGGAACTTTGCCTCTAAACAGCACCTGTAATGCTGCAGGAGATAGAAATACTTTAAGCTGTGCTTTAAGCTTATTCTGTTAATATACCACTGCAAAACTTAAACTAAAGCGAATGAATCACAACTACAAATACATTATTTATTTAATTTTTTGTCATTTTTTTTTTCTTTTAAGCCAAAGAGTCACAATGGAGGGATGAAATAGCTGCACATGGATTCAGAGCCTCATTTGATTTAGAATAAGTATCCGATGTTTGCAGTTGTTTTTTTTTTTTTTAAATCTAGTTTAGGATAATTTTATCAGTTATTGCATTGTTTCTTAAATAAAGCCATAATAATTTGCATGGAAATGTGTGTTTGTCATTACAAAATAAGATTTATTTGCAAAACCTTTGCAAAAATGTCATGTTTTGTCGTACAAGCATTTTAAAATTAATTTTACTTGTCTGAGGAGAAAATCTTTCAATCTAAATAAGTTCACTTCCTTGGAGCATTTTGTTCGTTTATCTTTTGCTGCTTACTGTCTTTCTGCTTTTAGAACCAAGACATTGCTGCCGGTAGTAGATTTTATTTTTCATTTTTCACAAACAGTGTAGAGGTGTGAGACCAAAGTGAAAGTGAGGTTTCATTTGTCAGATCCAGACTGGATGTATTTCCGTTCTGAAGCCCAAAACATTCATTTTAAGCGCTTACCGAGCCAGTGTTCACCAGTGATTCTGCCAAATCCTTCCTGATAGGACTCCCATCCTCTGAAGAAGTTGACCGAGCCATCCTCCCTGCGCTGAATCACCTACACAGCAGGAAAGGAGATCAGAGGTTAAACGGGATTCATCCCACACTGCGCTCCACCATGCCTTTTTGATGAGTCACTCTCCGTCCCTCCATCGGTCACCGAGCTCAAATAATTCTAAATAAACTCCTAAATGCTCACGGCCCAAATAAATAATGCAAACCCTTTTTGTCCTGAAAAGGCAATTTGTTTGAAGCTAATGAAAGGAATCCATTAAACCTGGCCTGATGCTGAAGTGAAATGTGATGTAATCAGCGTACTTTGGCGAAAACCCTAAAAGGGATTACATTTATAGATCAATAATCCAACTGTAAATACACTCTTATGAGCACAAATGATGTTTATTGTGCCATTAGTCATACACTTTCAAGATTTTGTGGAGGAATTAAATGGTAATACCTTTGTAGCAAGCATAAAAAAGATACTTAGCAATTCATCTAAAGCTGTTGTACATGGATATTTGCCTGCTGGTAAATCATTTAAAACTTTGATGTAAAGTGCTTCTTAAAAGGAAATTACAGATGTGAAATCATCAGGAAGCTACCGCTAGAAGGCCCTTTTTCACAGGAAATGACAATGTTTTCTGTGAGAGTTTTTGGGATATTCTGCATGAATACTCTCACAACATGAATGCTCTCTGCATGCACACAAACAGATATTCTGCAGAGTAAAATCCTCCTCCTAATTATCCCTTTTTAACTACATAACTGTCTGTGTTATGATTATCTTAATCATGATTGCTGTCATCATCATTTGTTTAAATGATCTTGGGATTGCAGATCTTTTTATTATCTAAGACATCCATGAAAGGTATGGTACACAAGAGGTGATCATCTTCTAAACTTTTTTTTTTAGGTAATTACTTGTAGAACTTGGGCAATAAAGCAATAGAGGCCACCCTTCATTGTTTTATACGGATTATGATTTGAATAAAGTCATTCAAAACATATTCAGGAGCACAGACATCAGTGAGCATGAACATTTTCAAAGAATTAAAGAACTTAGTGAATTAAACATTAACATTTAAACCACTGATGGTTTCAGAAACGATCAATTTCTGCATAAACATTTCTTATGGTTTCTGCACGATGATGCATGTGCTGGAGGCCTTCAGAGTGGCTTTGAATTTTAACAAGCTTGTCACTGCAATGGGTGAACTGCAGCAAGCACCAGAGCTTAAACAACGTATTTCTGTTTCTTTTTTGTTCTTAAAATCGTTTACGAAAAACTGTCTGTTCCAACCAAGTTAACTCAAATGTTTGTTTTTTTTAATTCACAGGGTATATGAATGCTTTTGACTAAACTTTTTTAGTTTTTTTCTATTCATTTATTACCTGTTAGTTAGTAATTATAAGAATTTCTGCCTATAGCTACGCTCTATGAACCATACAGAACACTTTCTATCAGATTTGGTACACATTTATGTATTTGACTAGCATGATCAAAACTTTCCTTAAAGGGGCCATACCATGATTTTCTTACGCCTTTCAGAGTAAACTCTATCCATACATATGATCATATATTTCCTTTGGAACACTAAAAAGGAAATTATTTATGAAATATGAGGGTTTTTTGTTTTTGTTTTTTATTAGGGAGAGGAACGCTTGTTCACTATATGTGGCAGTTTTTTTTGGTAAAAGCTAAGAGATATTTAAAGAAAATTGGTTCTTTTTTATATTTATTTCATTTAAAGAAAAACGCAACAACTATTTTTAGACCTTTGATTATCCAATAATAAAGACAGGCTAACTTTATTTTGTAAAAAATAAAAATCTATTTGGATAAAAGAGGATTGGGTATGTCCCTTAAAAAACTAATAACATAAAAAAAAAAGTTAAAAATATTGGATTTGGCAAAGTGCAGGTACCATAACAAGAACATCTAGATATTCTGAACCATGTTTTGATTAAAAAAATGTAAGATTTGTAGGTGGAAAGTAAGAACCACTCATTTAAAAATTGTCTTATCTGTGTTTTCACATGTTCTTGTTGTATTTTTCTGATGATGGAGGACATATATAAAGAAAATATAAGCTCAAAATTGCATTTCTGAGTATTTCTGTATTTAAATTGTTGTGAATCAGTTGGAAAAATGCAGTTTGAAAACAATCGTATTTGTGACATAGAAAAACAGCTCTTCGCTCCATTCTTATTCATCCACTTGTAGACAAATAGATCCGTGTACGTGTTTGTTTTCCCTTTTCAACCTGGGATCTGCCTCAAAACTGTACGGCTGGATAGCGCCAATATTGCTCACCATTTTTGTTGCACCAATAATGTTAGGTTGGGGGTGTGAGGGGCTGTAAGCTAGCAGGACAGTGCGTAAACATAGCAACTGGGAAGGGAGGGGGGACCATTGACCACTGACACCTTGTCTTGAGATGTAAAAAAACAAGACAACATGTTATTTTTAATCACATCAAAAATAACTTATAAAGAAGTGCTTTTCAAATGTCTCTGAAAACGACACCGGTTTCTTGATTTTGAATTAACACAGCATAATTGAATCATAATTTTTAAAAAAACACTGAAGTGCTTTTACAATAGATCAAAAGGCAATCGGAGTGGGTCTTTAAAAAGTTAAGTTACTCACATGTGACTTAATAGCCTAAAACAGGTTGAGCTCCACAGTGATAATCCAAGGAACTATTCTATCAAAAGTTTTTTTTTTTTTTTTACTTTCACAGGAGAAAAAGAAACTGTAATACACATATTTTGGAGAAAAAATACTATTGGTTTTATAAAAAAATATACAAAAATCTTTAAATAATTAAAATTTATTATTTTTTTCATTAAATAATAATAATAAAAAAAAAGGCCAAAACAATTATTGAGATAGGCCTGATGATTTTTACTTTGCCGATCATTTCTTTTGTTAAAATAAAAAAATCCTTTTGAGGAACTCTAAGCTGAGCTAGTTTTTCTAGGTTGAAAAAAATCTCTGCCATTCATATTTTCTTGATTTATGTCATCCAATATCCCCGCCAAAATCACTTTCCACTCACCTACTCATATTAACCTTCAAAATGAGCTTTCCAGATTCCTGCCTGCTCCCTTGTTTCAGTGCGTCAGTCTCAAGTTGTGTCAATATATTGTCTTTATGACTCATCATAAATATATATAACATTTAAAACCCATCTGTGGCAGAGAGTTGTATTTATAATTGCTTTTGCTTGCCTGTCACTGTAACAAAAGCCAGTCCTCAGGTGTCAAAACGGTCCAGCTATGAATATTCAAGCATGCACTTTTATGGTTCTGCTGCGCCGTGGCTCTTGTCGGTTCTGTTTTATAGAGCCCGGGCCGCTGTGGAACCTCACTCAACAACCACACAGTTTTCACCGAGATGCAGCCCAGCATCCTATCTGACAATTTCTTCCACACAATGTCTGGCTGGAGGGTTGCAGCCAACATCAAAGTTGTTTTAATCAAGGTCAGAGACTATTGCAAGCGAGACAGGCAAGGTTCCAGCCGGCACACGCCGAGATCTGCAGCGATGACGGAGTGGCCATTTCACCGAAGGGCTGCAGACGCATTTAACGGTTCAAAAAAACAACTTTATACACATAACCTTTCAGAAGAGGAGCAGTACAATCTGAAGTGATGATAGAATGTGTTCATATTATTGTATGGGCTGCAAAATCAATATTTATGACAACTGCAACCAAGGAAAATTTCCACTTTCCATCTTTCTTTGTATACAGACATACAAAAACACAACAGGACGAAAAAATGCACATTTTTCATGATTTTACTGTTGTAAAAAATTCTGTACTCAACAACAGAGAAAAAAACTATTCAGAGAAAAAGAGCCATAGCTTGTCTTTGCTGATTTGCCATTTATCACAGTTATTTTTAAGTTTTGTTTTCATTTGTTTAAGTAACCATACAAGAAAATACATCAAACCAAAGTTTTAACAAATTCACTTCAAGAAGAAAAAAAAATGTTGGTTGTTAGTAAAACAATGTGAATATAAATATAAATATAACGTGCTCCACACATTGAGGCTCATTTATAGTTCAATATGCTTGGAAAACAATAAAAAGCTCCTCGTTACACGAGTGTGAAAAAGTTGTTCATTTGTAAAGAAACATTTAGGGACTGTACCACTGTGTTCTCTGGCAAGTTTACTGTGCTTCTGTGCAAACAGTACAGTTGTGGTCTTTAAACTAATTTAGGGGAAATTCTGAACTTTTGGTTATATTTTTCTGTACTGGTTGATCTGACAGGATTTGAGTTAACCCCTTGAAGACTGAATTTATTTCTAGTTATGCTATATTTTTGCTTTAAAGTTGATGCGTATATAAGATAATTTTAAATTAAAGGGGTTTGATGCCAATTTACATCATCAGGCACCAAGGAGTTAAAAATATGTTTTTTAGATGTTCTTTTGTTTGTTTATTTAAAAAAAATATAAACTGAAAAATTTGGAAACATACAAATTAAAAAATGAGATGCCTAATGGGACGATGCATGAACAATCATGATTTTGTGATGGTGTTTTTGGTACTTTGAAACTTTTTTGTTTGTTTGTTTACTTCCATTAGTATTTATGTGAATAATTATTCTAGCCGTATTGCGAGGTTTATAAAAATGTATGCATAGATATAATAAGATTGGGGGCTGGAATCAAAAAGATTTTTCTTTTATTTACCCTTTTTTCTAACACTTTATCACTTTCTTTTTATTTTTTTTACCATGTTTATTTTACTAATTTATTCAGTGTTTAAAAATAAAAGGAAATCAATCAGTTTCTCAAACAAATTTTAATTTGACAAGTTTCCACACAGCTGAATCCAGATAGTGCCTTAACATGGGGTTTGCCTTAAGTTTTGTCTTGCTGACTGTCACCAAGTTGCCATATATACCTAACATTAGACACATTCACTGTGCCTCCCCAGTAAAGGGAGGCCATCACTGGTTATAAAAAGTGATGCTCAAGCATTTCAACGCCTCACAGGCTATCTGAAGAGGTAATATGAATCGCTGCAGAAAGTAAACGTATTATATGTTCTCAAAATGTATTACAGCAAACAATCATATTTCAAAGCGGGCGCAATGACTTTGAAGCTTAATATTAGCCAATCAACTTTAATGTCCATTGACTGCTACCGAACAAATCTGCGGTCTTTAACGTCCATCTCACCCAACGATTGCTCTGGGGCTATTGCACTGGCATGATCGCATTAAACTGCCTGTAATCTCTGAGTAGATGAAGGCTACTTAACAGGCAGCCTTAAGCTCTTCAGCAGGGTTTCTGTCAGCTACAGGAAGCCTGCAGCATGCACAGATGAACACCCTGACTGTCAGACCAGAACACGGGAGAAGAATCAACACAAGCACTCCAAAGCTGATTCTGGGAGATTTACAATCTGGGATATCGCCGAGTGGAAAACAGGAAATGTGCCAACAGCTTGTAAGCTCCTGGCGTACACACGCCGTGAGCACTCAATAGTGTTTGTATGTTTGGTGCATTGGTAACAGATGTCACTTGATGATGCTACGCATTGACCACAAGAAGCTTGCTTGTAACATCTTCAGACAGGAAAAAAAAAAATCATTTCATTAACAAAATCCTCTTGAGCCAAATTTTCATTTTTTTCTGAGTTCTGAACAATTTTTAAGCTCCACAAAAAAACAAAACAAAAAAAAAACACCACAATGGGTAAAATACATACAAATATGACAAAACAAATAAAAAAAAAAACACATTTTGGATGTAATGCGCACAGAAAAACTGTAATTGAGTTGTTGAGAGTATTGATGATGTAGTGACAAAGTCAACGTTGTCTTATGAAAGCTCTCATAAATCCACAGTAGATTGCACAATAGCTATCTTCAAAGAGGGCTCCAAACATCTGCTGGGGAACGTTTTATAATCCCATCAGAAAGACAGATGTGCTCCAAATGGAGCGGCAGTAGCAAACAAGAGCGAACGAAAGACTGTCTGCAAACAGTCTGCCTGTCTGTTACCCCCTGACTCATTCACTCACATGCAAAATGCAACCACTGCACTTGTTTGTGATGAAGCTTATTCCTGCTTTCGGAACTGATCTGATTGTGGAAACAAATCTTTAACAAGAAATTCTGTATTCCTTTTTTAGGATAACATATGATAAAAAACTGGGTTAATTCTGGTAAATCTGTTATAAGGTGAAATAAGGACTTAAAAAACAGTCTTGTGGTTGAGGGGCATTTAATCCCTTCACAAGAAGAGCAGCAGCTTACATAGAGAAAGAGAAGGTTGGATTTTGCCAGAGTTCCCATTTGTTGTAGATTCTGCTCATTACTTTCACGGACAACATTACTCAGCTCAGCCAAGGAGAAGACAGGGGTCTTGGCTTTGTGAGCATTAGAATCCCGTTGGGAATTCTATTCTTGACTGGCAGGTTGGAGCAGCATCTGCAGTGATGCAGACTTTGGACCGGTCCTTTGTGATCAAGAGGGAGCTGAGTCGGAAGACAAAGCTCTCAATTATCCAGTCGGTTTCTTTGGCCATGAAACGTGGGTGAGGAACGAACAGAGAAGATCACAGAAATAATGGCACCAAAAATGAGCTTCCTCTGTAGGGCGACTGGGGTCTGTGTTGGTGTGAAGATCAAATATCCTGAATGCCCTGGTGAGCGTTACAGCCACGTTCAACCAGGAAGAGGCTTCGTAAAAGCACCCAGGTACGCAGGAGAGAGATAAAAAAAAGGGAAAAAAAAAGAATTCCCAGACGTCTTTCAAATATGTAAATGATTGTTTAAAAAAAACTGTTCCAGATGTTGAATCAATCATAGGAGGCTGTCAAACTAGTTAACTGTTAGGGACTAACTTGCTTGAGGAATGAGCACGCAGGTGGTTACTCAGTGAATCTCCCCGCCCCGCTCCAGACACTTGTATCAATATGCTTTGGTTTGGACATAAAATTGATGCGCGTTGGGCCTTCCTTGTATCTTTTGGGTTATGTTTGGTCTATACAGAGTTGTAAAGTATTTGAGTAAATGAACTTCATTACTTTACTTGTGTATGTTTTTTTTTTTGTGGCAACTTTGTACTTGTACTGACTTTTACTCTCTCCTAAACTATATGTTTTGATGGAATATTTGTGCTCTTTACTCCACTACATTTGAATGGAGACTCACATTTACTAATTACGTTTACTCGAGTGTTTACTTGACTCTGACCAGTCTGGTCATTCTTCTCTGACCTCTGGCATCAGCAAGGCATTTCTGCCCACAGAACTGCAGCTCACTGGATATTTTCTCTTTTTCAGACCATTCTCTGGAAACCCTAGAGACGGTTGTGGGTGAAAATCCCTGTAAATAATCAGTTTCTGGAAATACTCAGACCAAACCGTCTGACGCCAACAACCATGTCACGTTCAAAGTCACTTCAACCGAATTTCTTCCCCATTCTGATGCTCGATTTGAACTGCAGCAGATTGTCTTGACCATTACTACATGCCTAAATGTATTGAGTTGCTGCCATGTGATTGGCTTATTAGACATTTGTGTTGGCGAGCAGTTGGACAGGTGTACCAAATAAAGTGGTGAATGATTAAGCTTTCCACCAAAAGTAGCTCAAACTAGGTCCAACAGTGTGTTCTATTTGGAATGGCTTTAATTGGACAGATCTATTGCATTCTTTCACAAGAGAAGAAGTGAGAAATTAATGTATCTTCGAATTTGAATACCTTCACGTCTGTGTGAATTTAAAACTATAACAAGCACAATTTCACTTAGTGCATACGTCGAATTACCTAAATTCAACCTGTCTTGCATATCAAACTGTTCGGCTTCTTCTTGCCTCCTTTAAAGTACAAAAAGTGACTTTGAAAGGAGCTGTGCGGTCAGATCAAATCAAACTTTATTTGTAGAGCACTTTCCAATTAAAGTAGCTCAAACTGCTTCACAAAAAAACATTGTCCAGATTAAAAAAACTAAAAAGAAAAAAAAGAAAAATTAGAAAGCACATACAATGCCAACCCACCATCCGCCCAGTCTGTCAAGAGGGAGCTGAAAAAAACTGATTGAGTATTAACAAAGATAGAATTCCACCGACCCAGAGGTTCTGCAGTCATCAGTAAGAGTAGACTGAACCACTAATCAGAGCCTCGGAGACCACCACAGTGACACCAGACAGCTTGCTGCCGACTCAGTCTGGCTCTAAAAAAACACACGACTGACTAGTCAGACCGGTCCTGACAGGAGTTCTGAGTTTCCATGACAACTCAGACACCGCAAATCTATAGATAATCTGCTTTTTTTTAATCAGCATTAAGCTTCAATAACAAAAACAGAAAAAAAAATAGTTTAAATAAGAGCAGAATGTTTCCAAAACTGAAAGAAAAAGAAAGATTGCGGAACGATAGAGGCAAATATATAGTGAAAAGAAATAGATACATTATTGCAGTTTGATGTGAATGGTTGTCAAATGAAATTGGTCTGTATTTCTCTGCTGCCATAACTCAGACTCTAGAGACCATCGGACCACAGCGGTGGGAGAAATGATGGCAGATAGGGCATAAAAGAAAAGGCCTGCCATTACTAGACTCCACACCCCTTCCAGCACAGGGAAACACAGTGTTGTGCCTTTAAATAAGAGTTAAACATCATTCCACACACAGCATCAATAGCTCCATTGAACACCTGAGGAACTGAAAAGTGTTGTCTTGGATGTGCTGATGCCGGATGTCCTTACAGATCCCTCTACTAAAAGCAGAGCACATACAAGCTTTTACTGAGCTTTCCTTTGGGCAAGTCCCGTACATGTGAGATTCCAAACGCCATTTAAATACAGCCTTATGGCTCAGGGTAATGTCTTCTATTATTACTATTTTATTTGTTAAAAGGAATGGACTAAAAATGACCATGGCATTAATAATAGAAAATAGGAGATACATCAGAGTCCAGCGTAGGTCTGCATTATCAAATAGTGCTTTTATCAGAACCGCAGCAATCACTTTGGAATATTCAATTCAGCTAAGAACTGAAATGTAAAAGTTTGAGATTGAATGTACGATTGTGTGCATGTTCTATCAGGCCTTTAGAGGCTTGGAGTGCCTTTTGAGCAATTCAAAGGGTACAGTATATTGCTTTCTGCATCTCTGTGGTTCAAAGGTTCTTCAATATTTTATCGGGTGGTTTATTGGTTTGAAAAGATAAAGCAAATTCACCACAGATGTTTCGGTTGTCGTGTCTTATCTCCAAATATTTTCTTCGGCAGGAAAAATAGAAATTTTCGTGTAGAACGTCTATTCAGGCTGTAATTGTTGCCCTCTTGTTCTCACTGTGTCATTTCTTTATCCAGACGTTTGTTTATGTTTCTGTACTTTGATGAAAACTGTCTTTCTGTGGCTCCAATGACAAAGGATGGAGCTGGAGTGAGTTTCGTGTGCAGCATACTGCAGCGGTCGCATCATCACAGGTAGTGCTGGACATGTCCTTTAGGATATTTTGTGCCATTAGAGCTGTGGGCAGGTTATGTGGGGAAAGGTCGCACAGCCTTGAGAGGTCTGCTGCAGTAACATTCAGCAATTTTATATTTCCCCTCTGTTACATGAGGAGACATGAAAAAAAGACTCCCAGCGTGGAGAGGGTACAGTTTTGTCCCAAACTGATAGAAATCCATTAAGCAAAGCATTAGGTGCTGTTTACAGCATTTACTGTTTACTTCTTTACTGTGATAAACAAAAGAAAAGTTTTTTGTCTTGTATTAAAGTGGGGGAAAAGGGTTTTGCAGTCATGGCACTTAAACATTTGTATTTTTCAATTTTCCTAAGCTTTATGGCAGGCATGGCCAAAGTCTCCTCCTTTCATAAAATCAACAAACTACGCGGTTTTCAAAGGGTTCAATATCAAGAGGAACTACCAGACACAACTCTACGACAAGCGGACTGGAATTGAATGGTGCAAAAAAAATGGACAATTTAAAAACAATTTTGATTGAAAACATATTTAAATGTTTGTTTTCTGTGCAAGAAATGCAAAAAAAAGTTCAATAGATAGCTCATTTGCATTTAATGTTATCAAAATGGCTCAAAGAATGTTGGTCAAATGGTTTATCCTCAAACATCTTCACATCATAAATCTGGTCCTCTGTAAAAAGTTTGGACGCCCCTGCTTTGTGGTATATTTTATTTCTCCTGTTTATCAAAGTATTATTTTTGTTTTGATGTTTCTGCCAATTATGGAATATTCAGTTAATATTTTAGTGTTTGTGCTTAATTTGTTCACTCTTCCATTAGCTGCCACTTGTCTGGGGTTTGGTATTTCTTACCAAGAACAACCCAACTCAGCCTACCCAAGTCATCTAGGTATGTGCTAAGGTGTGTAGCCCAATGGTTAGACAGATCGACGTGGAGAAAACCATGTTTTGGAAAATTTGGACCAAACCAAACTGTAAATATGTGCAATATTGGGGCCATATTTTCTTTTCTTTTTTTTTTAATCACAAGATTTGTGTTTGGCAAATCGTCATGATGTTTTTGAGATTCTAATGCTACATGCACACCAGGTATGAATGCCGGTTCTTGAATGCATGATTAGCAGATGGTGTTCACACTGGACTGTCGCTAACCAATATTAGCACAAGTTAGAGGACGCTTGGGGCGAAATGTTGAAGCGGTGAAAATCTTGCGAATCTTGCTCCAGGCTTTTTTTTCACAGCTCTATTGCAACACAAGAAAGTCTTGATGTCATATAATTCCGGCCAGGCTCAAAGCACAATTATACATTTCTCTTCCATGATCAATTTTCAAACGGTTGCCACTTCCATGAATTAAAAAGAACACTACTCATCTGTCACTACCAGATTTTAGTCCCTGATTGGTCAAAGTTAGCTGGTTTAACTTTCAAAGCATTTTAATACATGGAACCCAAAAATTGACTTAAAAACTAGTAATGCAATGCATGAACACCAGCGATTTATATATAAAAGCCTGAAACATATTTATATGCATTTACACAGACTTTTTATTGAAAGTGGTTTCCAGTGCAGAGGCCGATGTGAATGTCGCATCAGAGGAAACAATTCTGCTTCACTATAAAGCTCTTAGAAAAATGTAGTTTTGGGAAATGATGTACATGTCAAAGAATTAAAAAAATATATACTAGGGTCAGAGTATTTGGTGTGCTGCTTTACATTGACCTACTTTCATTTTAGGTACAATTATCTTGTGCAGTTTAGAAGAGGTAGACTTTTTATTTTTGTGAATTTCATGAAAATATAACTTTAAGAGTATTATCTCAAATGATTTCTAATGACCATTTTATAGCAAATAGACACAAAACACGTTTATTTTGGATATTATTTAAAGTACAGAATTTTTAAACTAGAAAAAAAGTAACGTCAACACTTTTTGGTTTCTTTCCTTCTTATTGGGACATTATCATAATTTCCCATACTTCTCGGTTTCTCCCCAACTCCTTCTTTTTACCTGATCTAGTCATCACTCATCTTGTCTCAGCAGGTTCTGCAATAACGTCAAACTTTGCTAATGAGGTGGCCGCATATGGCTCATTCTTTATTTAAGCGAGGGAGATGTTAATCCAATGAACTGGCCAGGAAACTTGCTACCTGTCCCTGTTCAGCCACACCACTCTGATCTCCTAATGAGGCTCAAAGATTAACACAAGCAGCTCAACACACCAGGCTGGATCAGTAACTGCTATGTTATCACCTCAATCTGAGCAGCTATGTAAATCCTTTAAGGCTGGCGACTTAACACGGGTCCATCTTCTGAAACAGAGAAGAGACCAGCAGGAAAGCACCAAGCTCTCAAAAGCTGTTTTTTGTAAACATTAGCTCTTATAGGGACACACAAGTGCATTTACCCCACCCCCTCCACAGCCCTGCAAGTAACTTTTCCATCAAGCATCTGTCACTTTTACAGCCCTCTTTTACTTCATGATAGAGGGGTAGGACCTTGTCTGTCACAATGACTCACACAGAGAAAACAAAAAAAAAAAGCAAACACTTTCTTTAATTCAGAAATTGTGTCATAAAAAATAATCTGCACATTACTATGTTCTTCATTTTTAAGTTAAAAAAAGGCTAAATACATTTTTTCAGAACAAATACTTCTTAGCTCTTCTCTTTGACACGTGAGCATGAATCCTGCAGAAAAGTCTTACGATTTGAGTCAGAGTAAAACAAAGCTGCACTTTCAAGCATGACTCTCCATGATTTTTCATTCAGACTTAAACAAGTACAGCGGTCCCTCGCTACATTTTGGATCACCTTGCTGTTTCACTGATTTTTTTCAGTCATGCTTATCCCATGGCGCATTGTATTCTGTGTCCTGATTGGCTGTTGACCTTGTCAATCGATCTCCTCCGAGCCATTTGTTCCTGTGCAGAATGGGTTCAGGTTTACACATTTCCACAAACCTTCGATCACGGGCAGATCTTTGAATTCTTTCTAAAATACTAGACTTTTTTTTCTACAAAATGTGAACTTTGAGAGTTTAAACAAAGTTTAAAGAATGTAAAAATGTTTATGTCTGTCTGAGAAAAGTGTTTTATAGTGTTTAGAGATGGGTTTTACAGATTAAAAAACACAAATACTTTCACCTATTGTGGGTTTTTTGTTGACCATAACTCCTGCAATAAACGAGGGAATTGTGTACATCAACCCCAACTTCTAACTTCACCATGCAACAACGACGTCTTATTGTGGCATCAAGTCACACATGACTCACCCTTGATTTATCAGGAAGATTAGATCTGAGTTTTATATTTCCAGTGTCAAACCATTAACCGTATGTGAGAACTGGACTGAGTAAGTGTGACGCCACCAATAGAAAATGGCTTACTTCTGGTTCCAATGAAATGAAGTCAATTCAGTGTCCATTTTTCTGTGTACAGAAATCATCAGTAAGCAATGATTGGTTCGAGTAAGTCTGAGTCAATGTTTCTATGGCAACTTCTCTTGCCAATCAAGAGTGAGCTTGTTGAAAGTCCACACCCCTACCACTTGAAAGTGGGCTTAGGAGAATCAAGGGGGGAGAGGTCACACAATCCAGTTCTCATGTACAATCAATGCTGCTAACACAGGAAATGGGTTTCTCGTGCCTACATAAATTCACATTGCACTTTCAAATAAAAGTAAAAACACACATTGATATTGTAAAGCATTGTATTGTTCTTGAGGCGCAATTGGATCAAGAACTTTTGTGACTTTTGCACCATGGACAATGAGAAGTAAATTCTTCTAATGCTTTGGTCACGAATTTCCGCTTTTAAACAGACTTGTTCCTGGGCCCCCATGATGTTCTCCCTGTGAATTT
This sequence comes from Adrianichthys oophorus, assembly GCA_036245035.1. Taxonomy (NCBI): domain Eukaryota; kingdom Metazoa; phylum Chordata; class Actinopteri; order Beloniformes; family Adrianichthyidae; genus Adrianichthys; species Adrianichthys oophorus. The sequence continues at coordinate 6,761,022 of BSAI01000108.1, forward strand.
GGTTTAATGTTCACCTTAGCAAGTCCAAGATTTCTCATTGCTTCTTTGCAAAAAAGTTCAAATATTTCCTACAAAACCAAAGAAAAAAAGACAAAAAAAAAAAAAGTTGACTTTGTTAGAAGAAGCGTGTCCTTGCAAAGAACAAGTACAATTTAGCGTTAAAATACATCAATAAAAAAGGGTTTACTGAATGCACGTTTTTCTTTTTCTTTCCTGCTATAAAGTATTATCTGAAAGAAAATCTAAGCATCAGCACACAGTTTAAATTACTCTTAGGCTCTGTCGTCATAACAACAGCTTTTTTTCTCCACCATACACAATGATATGTTGTAATTTATTGCATGTCTTGCTGTGTCTTTGTTTTGTCCTAATCACTTCTTTTTTTTCTCAGTTTGTTTAGTTTCCCACTCAACAATTTACCCATTGAAAGTCTCGAATACAATGACAAGTATTCTGTATTTTCATAATAATCGCTCTTTTTAAGCAGTTTCACCTCAAGCTTCAGATTCGCCGTTTTCTTCAGTGCAGTAAGTGGACTAATCGTGATGGGTTACTGGAGAAAAAAAAATTATTACAATTATAGAAATGCTCTTTTTTACATTTTGCTTATTAGAATAGACACAGAGTGAATGTTTCTGGTTTACGTCGAAGCTCATGAACCTGATGAGTGTTTGTGCTTTCGGCTCTGACTTACCGTCCAGCCTCCTCCTTCGGTGGTCATATCACAGTAGACCTGGAACCCTGTGGGGTGGTGCAGTGGAAACACGGAGTAAATGCCATCTTCTCTCTGACCACTGGCGTACAGATCACCGCAGTCGCGGGGGCGGGAGCCTAGGGAAACGAGAAAGCAAGGGGGCACTAAATAAATCAGATCCAGTATGGATTCGAAAGGAAAAGTGGGCACTTTTCTCACTCTGGCCTCCATTTACCAACCAGTCCTGTAAAAACCAAGAATATGCAGAATCAGTTCCTGCTACTCTAAACAAAACCCGCCTGTGTTTGCCAAAGTCTAACGATTTGCTAGAGAAAAAAAAACAAACAAAAAAAAAAACATAAAGTGGCAATGAAGGGCACAGTGGCACATGAGTAAACGCAGCAAATGTGTAAGTAACACTTGAAATAATCTATGAAAAGAGGCGAGGAGAAGCAGATATACATTCACAGCGCAGCACAGGAGAGAAGACAGGAAGAAAAAATTCAAGACATAGTCAAAAGAAGACAGTGACAGGAAGAGTGTGTATGCCGGAGCACAGCAGAACAGTGGCACTCTTGTCTGCAGCGAAGAAACCCGTCTCACCCAGGGGAGGCTAAACCTATTCCCCGCCAAGCAAGAAAGGAACTCTGTGATGAGGGCAGTGTTATAGATTATGCATGCAGCCTTCAAAGGGTCAAACCGCTGAATTTAAAACAGCTCAGAGAGTTCCTGAAAAGGCCAATATAAGGCTGTTTTTTTTGGGTCTCTACATGGTGTGAAATGTTTGCCCCCTCCCTTCTGAAGATTTTCTGTTTATTGGTGTTAAATCTCAGATAATTTGCTTCAATAAGCTTTCATCATCTTCACACTAAATTGTAACTTCTCCCACTACTCCTTATTGCAGAAAACCTAATCTGTCAGGTTCCAAAAGATATTAGAAATAATTGTCTGAAATCAATATTTCATCATTTTGCCTTTTTTTTTTACCAGAGCTTTTAGTCTAAAAACTCCTGTAGCTGTGAAGATGTTCTTTCTTCATTGCTCTTGCTGCATGATGCGTTGCATTTCCAGAAGAAAATCTGAACTAGTTGAGTGAAACGTTGTACCTCTGAAGATGATTTTTGTGACAAAATTGCACAGAGCCCTCAAAGGGACACTGAAGTAAAAATACAAAAAAAACAGATAGTATCTCGTGTGCACCCAACAATAAGTGGTCACCCCTCTGCTGATCCTAGGGCTGCGTCCTGGTGGTGTGTTTCCCTCCTCTGGTGGCGAGGCCCCGTGTTCTCAATGGTTGTCCCGCAACGAGGCTTGTTTTGGGTTCCGCCCACTGCGACAGACTCCACTAGAACTGCATCGCTTTCTTTCCCGGGAACAGGCCATTCCCTTCTTCATCGTTCATCTGCTCCCACTGCGTCACTGATCCGGACAACCCCGTTCTGGCTTCCTGTCTGTCCTACATTCTCGTCCTGGTCCTTTATAAAAGCCGACTGATGCCAGGTGCTCACTAGTTGCCTGTCGTGCAGTTACGTCCAAGAGGAGTTCTTGGTCCTCAGAATTTCTACTCTCTGCGTCACAGTCCAGAACAAGGAGCCCAGAATCAATAGGATAAAACCACTCCATCACAATTACTTGAGCTTATTGAGTTTTATTTTACCCTGCAGCTTTTCTTGTCCAATGTCACTGTTATGTTATTTCTGAACGTGCAACCCCACAAGGTAATGTCATAATGATTGCTAAAGGACTTTTTATCATTCAAAAAATGTAAAGATAGCTTTGGTGAAATTCTTTCTCTTTGCATCAATTCATTAATAACTTTCCATGTGGATTTAATATCCCTGAATGCTTCTCAAATTCTTCACTAAAATATTTCTTTTTTGCAGATCTAATTAAATGTGTAAACTTACTTCTTGCTAATTTATAAATGCAATGAGAAAGAGAATGAACTGCAACATATTTTTCTATAATTTATTTTTTTTAATCAACAATTTCAATAAATCAGCTGTGAACAAATCAAGGTTTGTTAAACCTAATCCTACATTTTCCAGTAGAACTACTAACTAGGAAACATTAATTGAAGTGAAACTAAATATATTTGTAAAATTTTCATATGCAAGATCAGCATAATTTTCCCTATAAATTTCATTCCAAGCATAGCTGGAAAGCATGTCTGTATTTTTGATTTGAGATTTTTGATTAACTCATTATTCTTTTACATTTTATTTTTTTAGTATGTTTAACTACTTCAGCATTGACTGACGGATAGTGGAATATGGGGAAATGATCTGATTAATTGGAATAAAAAACTCCTGATTTCATACTTTTGTCCAGAGGGTTAGTTAAAATGTCTTTGTTTACCTCTCCCTCCAGATATTCGGCCTTGTCTGACAGTGAGATCAAACTTTTGAAAATTGTGTCCAAATCAGACCTGGTTTCACTGCAATTTTAACCCAAGTTTGACATGAATCTTTCAAATCATCAAAATCTTTTTGAGTCATTTCTAGACTCACCTTGAAATCATAGACCACTTTTGACAGATCATCAATTCTCTTGTTTGAAGACTCAACTATGATCTGCACACAAGATTTGAAGCTTTTCTCCTGTTGTTTACGCAAAGTTCTGTAGAAATCCTTTTGCTGGTCCAAGAATTCACACACTAGAGCCATAGTGACATATTCTTCAGTGGTGTTCTTTGGACCTATAGGAGGCACGGTTGGTCAGCAAGTCCGATCAGGCCCAAAGATCAGCATAGAAGAAAATATTAAAAATAAAGCCAAAAAAGCTCAGGTGAAACTGGAAACGTCCACAATTTATCACTGCCTCATAGATTTTTTGTTCCTTGATTCAATCAGCAGTGAGAATCAAAAAATTAAAGCAGCATTCCACAGATATTTGCTGGATATGAAAACCATCAGAAGACTCACTCTTACTTTATATCTTTTATATCATTTACTCACTGATAAAGCGTTTGTATTTATATATATAAAAACAATCTTTAACTTCCTGTTTTATTTATGTAAAAGTTGAGTTTCCTGAACTATTGGATTTTTTACTTCCTGCAAATGTTCTCACCTGCATCCAAAATTAAAGCTAAGATCTGCATGTTGTTTGTTTTTATCTTCAGTGAATAAAATGTTTGTTTATTTCATCAGCTCTCTGTTCTGAGTCATGTTTTTCCAGCAGCGGTTTTAGATCAAAATGTGTCATTGTTTGTTTTTCCACTTTGGCTATAATTTTATGTTCATTTTCATTTTCCTGATGATTTGGTTTGTTTGTATTCCTGGGGATTTCCTCGTGTGCTTTAATTCTTTTTGCTTTTCATCTAATTTGAATGAATTTGAGCATTTAAATACCAACAAAGCTCTGTGTTTAGGTCCTTCCTCCTTTTAGGCATAAATATTATGACAGAAACCTTATGGCAGATGCAGTTTATCACATTTAAAGCTTGTTATACCCATCCTTTACTTCTGTTTGAAATGGTCTGATTTTGTCTTTAAAGTCAAAGATGAGAAGGATTGTCTTTAAAACTATATATTATTTTTCATGTGCAGTAAATAACACTGTCCGCCTGTCCAATTTCTTCTGTTCGCACAAAAATTAGTTTGTTAATAGTAAACAAACAAAAATTATTTTACAAGACACTTTCCAAGCAATTTTTAATACTTTTTGTTATTCCTGCCTTTGACCAACAATAGCTGGGTTGGCTCCAGTGACCCCAAAAGGGATGAAGTGGGTTCTGAAGATGAATAGATGAATGAATGAATGAATGAATGAATGAATGAATGAATGAATGAATGA
>BSAI01000108.1:6765523-6783319 GCA_036245035.1 Adrianichthys oophorus
TGAATGAATGAATGAATGAATGAATGAATGAATGAATGAATGAATGATCAAATGAATGATTAAATGGATGGATGGATGGATGGATGGATGGATGGATGGATGGATGGAATCCCTCTATTGTGGCTTCTTGGTGAGGAATTGTATAGTAAAAAGAAAAATTTAAAAATAAAAAATGAGAGCATTTTAACTGTAGGATGTAAGGGAAGTCTAGGTTTGATTAGGCAGCATTGCAGAAGTTATTTACAACTTTAACTTTCAGACTTAAGTGGAACAGGATGCTAGAAAATGTCACAGATTCAGCAGCGACTCAGATGGACTTTGTCTTCCAGTCAACCTCTGACCAGATGAAAAGAATACATTTATGTGAAGAAAATCGGCTCCATTTCATTGATATGCACCATAGATCATATTTATATACCAGACATGCTTCTTAAGCTGTACACCTACAGTTGTGTCACGCCCCCTCTTTCGTCTCATGAAAAGTCTGGTCCTCAACTTAACACGAGCCCTAGATTTCACATGGGCTGACTGTGAGTAGTTCGAACCAGCGCTCAGATTAGCTTTTACACTAACTAAACCAATGGCACCCTGTAAACAGGAGTGGAGCAAGCAATCCAGTGCTAAAGCTGCTGGCACACTAGAGCAGTTCTAAAGGTTTGGCTTAAATGCACAGAGAATACTAAGCATTTTTAAACCTTCATCTGGTTTAGTTTGCTTTCACACATGATCAAAAACAAACCAAAGACAGAAGAGAAGAAAAAAAAAAGCCTGAAATAATCACATCGCTCGAAACGGTGCTCACTTGAGGGTGATTGTTAGAAGAAGATGTGAAAAAGGCAAGAAAAAGAAGACCAGCGAGTCCTGCTAATCCTAGTCATAATAACGTGCCTCTATTTCCACACTACAATACATTTCCTAAGGATTTTTCTATGTTTTGTTGCATTAAGTTAAATCAAGTAAAACTTTATTTATGAAGTATTTCTAATGCTTGGGTAACACAAAGTGCAACACATAATAAAAAAAAAACTTAATTTTAATCAACTTAAAATTCAAAAGCAAAATGAATGCCTTCACAAAAAATGCTGCTTCTTCAGTGTGATCTGTTTATTTAGCTGTTTACAATACACTGCACGCACATTATTTACTCCCTTTCTTCATATCTGCACTTTAATTCACCCTCAACTGAACCAAGATTCTCGCTTTCCAAGGGACCTTGTTTGGTCCACACCAGAGTTCAGGTGAACTTTACACTTCCCAAAAGAAGCGGACGATCCAAACCAATGAACCCGGGCATGAGTCAAACTTGCAAGTGTTAATGGGCCAATAGAAACACAGCATTGACAGGATAATTTAACACATCTGAAGCCTGCACCTACTTCAGCGTGTAGCACTGTCGACAAACACCACTTCTGTTATTCATCATTTACTGCAGAATCTCTTTTCAGCAAATTCCTTAAGATCATCGTCTCAATAACACTTGAATCATTCCAATTTGTAAAGAGAGCTCCTGTAGAGTAAAATGCCTTCTGAATCTTCGACCCTGGTAGATCCAAGGGAGACTGAGAAATAAAGTCCATAAAAAGCACCCGGTGGTGGTTTGACTTATTACTGACAAAACTGTTAACCCAGACGGAAGTTACAAATGTTCATGAAAAAATTCTAATCGAGAATGTTTCTGGGGTTACACACACATTTTTTTGGACAACGAGTCAACTTACTTAAAGTTGAATTTGTATCTTTTTCTTTATGAAACTTTTTCACCCATTATGGAAAGTTCTATTCCATTGACAATTCAAACAGGGAATACATTGAAATTGCATTTACAAGCTGTATACTGAATTGTAAATTGAAAAATGCATTTTTATTTGAATTAGACACCAAAAAACCCTGAAAATTTTGATTGCAATTGTTTTTATTTAAAATTGCATTTTCAAAATGTAAGACTGTACTTTTTAAAATTGAACTCTCAATTGTAAAATGCATTTTTATATTGCACGATAAAACAGCAAATTAAATTGTTAGTTAAGAATTGAAAATCACTTTGAATTATTGATTACAAAAATTAAACTTCTGTATTTCTCTCTTCTTTTTCTCTGCACTAGGAGACAAAAACACACACAGAGGAGCATTTTGGAAATGTAATTTTCAAACTAATTTCAAAAGATGTTACCTTCAAACTACTAATAAAATGTTGAAACTCAAACCACACAACACCTCCAAAGATAAAAAGGCATTTTTATATCCTGACCCTCAAAATAAATTCTCACCTCTTTTTTCACACCACACTATTTGTGCTGTCAAGAACAGCAACTCAATTAAAGGAAGCAGCACAATACACTAATGTTAGTAAAAGCTGCCCTACAGGGTCACCTAAAAAATGGCCAAATTCTTTCTGTGAAGGGAAAAAAAATGCAATGTTAGGAAAATATTTTTATTCACTAATTCTCCATATGGAATCCTGCCCCTTTAAAAAAAAAGTTCATTCTAAATTAAAGTTGCACTTTAAGAAAACAAATCCACATGATCTAGGTGTTTGAAATTGGATTTCAAAGGTTTTTGTAAATCTTAATTTAATTTTCAGTGTTGCTGAGATGAGAATTTAAGGATTCTGAGCCATCTTACCCACTTCAATCAAAAGGATCTTTTGGTGTTTTGCATGTTCTTGTGGCATTTTTGCGATGATGAATGACACGTGTAAAGAAAATAAAGTTTAAAATTGCATTGTTGAGTATTACTTTTTTTCAAATCGTTGGAGATTAGTTACAGACTATGAAAATTCAGTTGGAAAAAGCTTGTAGGTGTGGCATAGAACCTACAACGGCAAGCCGCAAACTCCCTCCTCCGTTCTATTCTAGTGCAGCTACTTGTACATCTACAACATGTTCCAAATTACTGTGTTGATGATATTTTTCAATTATTTTTAAGACAGTCAGCATAATTTTCAAGTCACTAACCATTAGAGTGTATAATAAATGTTACTGAACATTTTTTTTCAAAATTGAAAACCTTCAAATGCACTCTTCCTCATTATTACCCAACAGAGTTAACAGCATTTAATATTCTCTAAAGAACTGGAAACTGTTGAATTTGCAGCATTAGGAGGTCATATTTACTCAAATCAAAAGCTATTTCAATCAAAAACCTCTCAATAGGTGTAGGATAACTGCAAGCCTCTGGAGGATCCTACACCTTGATGTTGGTGGAGCTCCAGAAACACCAGCAGCTTTGTAATTGTATTTTAGCAGCTGCTCTCTCAAGCCGATGCAATTGTGTGGCAGGAACCTTCCTCATTCTGCCTTTATTTGCACAAAACCATGTGTGCTTTGAATCAGCCACAAATCTCCTAATAGTAAGATGATCACACTTACGTTTTTGTGAAATATCAACGGTTTTCATACGGTAAACCGGTGGTGCAGCACGACTTAAGCAGGAAACTACTCTCAAGGTTTCACCTGAGTGAGAAACCATGCTGTAGTTACAGAAGAGTTTTGCTACTATCAGGTAGAACTGATGCAACTCTGACAACTTGACCTATTCCTCAGAGAATTGAAAGCAAACAGCGCGGAGGCGAGCTGTTCAAATATTCACTTGCACCGTAGAAGAGGACGGCAGTTGATGAAACTGTGTCGGCTCAGGTACCTCATGTGAAACTGAACAAATCTGAACAAGTTGTCCAAGTTGGAAGGTGTACACATCAACTAACTGCTGCGACTACTGCTGATCATCACAACATTGCAGTTTTTCTTTCTTAAACGTTTTTTAGACCTTTGTTAAAAATATCACGACTGCACTCAAAACCACTGACTTGCCGACGGCTGTCTTTCCAACATATCATTTTCCCAGAAGCAGAAAAGCAGAAACCTGCAGAGTGATGCATTTCATAGATTGGCTCAGCTTAGCAAAGATGATGTAGCATGTGTTTGCAAACGTGTTATTTAATGCGTGGCTTCTCTGTCATCTTGTGATTTTGGCTCCTGGTGGCTGCGGGTGCATAAAGTGTGAGGGCCACACAAGTCAGCGGACGCAGCGTTGATTTGTGTGTTCCCCAGAAAAGCAGCAAGAGATGAAATGATGTTAAAGAGGCTAAACAACACAATAAACAAGAGCATCTGCAAAATTGCAATCCGAATTTTAGCCAGCAGAAGAAGGGATAATGCCATGGAGTATCCAGCTGGGACAATCCGTGTGTAAATGTGAGGTTTTATCCTTCATTACGTTGCGCTGTTGGGTCTGCAAAAATATTCCAAGCCTTTGCTTTTTTATTCACTTCCCTGCATGCTGCTCTGAGTCTCTATTTGGGTCATGCCAGGTCTTACATGCATGATGTAGGCTCAAAATCAATTAAAGGCTGATTTTTGTCCCAAGGTTCAAAGGGTGGAAACTGTTTTTTTTTTAAATCTGCATGCATCCGTGATACAACATTACTCAAATGGATTTCACCCACACTATGTTTTATCAACCCTTTTCTTATTCTTTCCAAATGGACTAGGGATTTCCATTTTTGCTTGCAACAAAATCAGTTATTTGGGAATACGGTGCATGAATGTGGGAATCTAGATCACTTCAACAATACTAAAAGTTTGATTGTTATGTCCCGCAGCAGTCCTGGACTGCAAGGACGTTATTGCTTTTTTGCAATTCTTCTTTCTCCTTTGAGTGAAAATGTTGCCAAAATGTACCAAAATTCACAAGCATCCCACCCCAAAAATGATGACGTCACAGCAAGAGAAAGCACAAAAAAAATATATAAGTGGGGCAAAAATTTCATCTCAATCTTAAAATTTTTAACAAAATCAGAACACAAAAACAGTCAAAGGATTTTTTAAAAATTGTTATAGGATGGCTACAAGATCTACAGATTGGTAGCCATTTTCTGGCAAAGTGTGACATTCATTGATTTTCACTTTTGCACAGTATGGGAAAAGAAAACTTGTTTGAGCAATTTTCACAAAATTTCACACACAAGTTAAGTCTACAACCACAATCCAAATTTTTCAGATCTTTTCAGATTTCAGATTTTTGTAAAATCCTCCTTGATCCCTAAAATTAAACTCCTTAGGAATTTCAATCTATTGCTACTGAACTCCTCGAACGTCATTGGGAAGCTGTTTTTTGAAAAACATTTGGTTTTAAAGTTTGTATATTTTTATAAGTGTTAGCGTGGTGAGCTCATCAAAAAGGTTCGCCTGTTGCTCGCACATTTTTTTACCGGAATAATGTGAAAATGTAATACATGAATCCCTGGCTCTAGCTGAATGAAATTATATAATGCGCAATATGAACATACCAGAGATGTGAGAAGGTTAAAAAATAAAAACACGTTCCTATTCACAAAATGTACTTTTCTCAATTCTTCTAAAAACTACATAGACCTGCGTGTCACCCCCAGGTGGCCAAAAATAAAATGGTTACTATGGAGATAAAACCAACAGAAAATCCACCATTTTGGAAAAAAAAACAACTTTTTTTTTGTTTCATGACTTTCTCACGTGCAGCTCTGACCAGGGTGGCAGGGGCGGAGGACAGTGATGGAGCATGTAGAAGCCGCTCAGCCAGTCAGGGTGGGTCACAAGCAGGCGATGAGGGTGAGGGCCGGTAGCGACTGAAGGACATCCAACGCTGCTCGTAGTTTTATTGACTTTTTTTTTTACTTTCAAATGTCTCCACTGTACGTTTTTTTTAAAGAAGAATAACAAATTAAAAAGCTTTTGATCTGAATGAGTCACCAGAAGATATAAGAAGCAGTTGCTGCTCTGCCCTCCCTTTAAATCACACAAAGCCACAATTAGATCAGCAAGGATGCAACACACAAGTCTGCAGCTGCAGAGTGATGACAGCAGGTGTCTTTCATTAATTATTAAAAAAAAAACGAACATGTCATAAGCTGCCCACTCATCAGCTGTATTAGCACGTGTGCTCATATGAGTTTGACTCTTTCTTGACTGTAATAAAAGTTGCTTACTCATGCAAAAAACGATTTGCAGCAAATGAAGGACAGATCAATTTTGTACTGTTTGATTTGTGATTCTTCTTTAAGTGGATCTAAAATTGCTGGAACAGTGCTATGAAACAAAATGGCAAGTACTCTGTCCATGGTGCTGAATTATGAGGTCACCTGGTCACTTACTTCCATTCACTTTGCACATTGAATTTCTCCATTTTACAGATATCAATGTTAAAACTGAGTAACAATGAAACATTGACGTATTTTCTGACATTCTTTTTCTGAATTAATTCTAAAATAGTTTAGAATACTGGTATACTTAGGAACAATTATTCCAAACTGTATAAACATTTTTTTTAAAAAGGATGATGGATGTAAACAGGATGGAATATGATTATCCACCAAGGAAAAACAATGTCCTTGGCTCACCAACATAAAGAGAAAAGACGAAACACTAGAATTAAAACAAACAAACAAAAAAGCAGGAAATAGTTAAAACAACACAATTAATATGTTCCTTTAATTCTTTAATATTAAAAACAAATAAAAATAAAAGTTAGCAGCTCTAAATGCTCTACCATCAGCTCAGTGGCCTTACCAGCTCAGTGGTAGGTGAAAGGTTGTGAGTTCAAATCCACAGCTGGGACATACCAAAGACTCTAAAAATGGGATCTAATGCCTCGCTGCTTGACCTCTGGCCTGAAGTGGTTGGATTGGGGGGTTGAACCACCAAATGGTTCTCACGCGCAGATGTTTCTGCATCTCACTGCTTCCCCAGGGGATGGGTCTAATGCGGAGATCAAATTTCATAGATCTAGGTGTGTGACAATTAATGGGACTTTGACTTTAAATCATATTTTTTTGTCTCTATACAAGTTCATTATTTGAGTGACTGCTGCAAAAAACAAACAAAGAAAAGCATACATTTTGGATTGACACAAATAACTGTGTCATCTCTGAATGACCACATGTGGGATATGCTGTTTGTTTTTTTCATGTAGACAGTCTTGAAGTTGATTACTGGAATCTGGACTTCTCTCATTGAAGAAAACAATAAAATAACACTTTAAGCTCTGATTACATAACACAACTTAAAGACAATGTCTTCTGGATGAATTTTTTATGTCATTTTAAATGTGAACACATTATTTTGCTGTATGAAGCATGACAAAGAGGAGTACTATTTTTGTATGCTTTCTTTGATTCTTTTTGTAAACTGACAGACTTTGATTTTAACATTTTTTTGTGTGTTATGGCTCCACTTGATGAAAAACGTATAAAAAATCATTTTATTTTTATATATCTGAAAAAATGTATCTACAAATCTGGGTATAAGAATGTTTTTGTCTTGTTCTGTTTTAGTTTTATCCTAACATCAACTATCACTAAGGTGAGCCTTATTGCCAAAAGGTGTTGTCTAACCTCATCTACAACTGACCATATATTACTTTAAATATGCTAAGAAGCATAATCCACATTTTTGCTCCCAGTTCACAGGTAAAAACATTGTTCTCAGACAATAAATTTTTTAGGGTAAAGACTTTATGATGTGCTTCTAAACACATTCAGTGCCATATAGAATATTCAATCATTACATGTGATTTCTGTACAAAGACTATGATGCATATAAGATAAAGAACTTTTAAATAATAAAAAAGGCAAGTTGTTTTCTTCCTGAAACCTCTATGCATATTTTTCCTTCTTTAATCTTTTACACTTACAACTAATTCAAAATCTGATTTAAAGTTTTATTGAGGATTATATAAAAAATTTAGTGATCAGTCTGATGTCTCCAGGAACTTCACAGAAAAATATTGAGAACAGACTGAGTTGTTCTCCTGCCGCCAGAACAGGAATTCTATGATCCTTTTTAAATGAATAAATCTCAATGTGTCATGACGTATTCTTCCCCATGAAGAGCACCAACACGTAAACACACTACATTTTTAACTTAATGACAGCAAACCTTTAAACCAACAATTAAAGCCTTTCAGATCACCAAATTGACTTCATGTTCATTGAAGAGAACTCTGTGCATCTCATTAGTTCACTAATGATAAACCTGGCTTGAGAAAGCAACCTTGTTTTTTTCAGTGTTCCCATTAACCCTGAGAAGGAGACAACAGTGTGAAATGAGTAGAAATTAATTCAGAAAAACAACAATTACTGCTGTTACAATAAGATCGGGAGAATTTGTTTTGTGTCAACAGACTCATTATTTACTGCCACATTAAATTTTGCTTTGTTTCAGATGAATGCTCACTGATTGTTTAAAAAAATAGTCTCAAGCAACAAAAATCTGCACAAAAAAATTAATTACAAAAGAAAATTAAAGCTTCATGAGCGTTTGAATAATTTCAGCACCATGGACAGAGCTTCAGTTTGACCAGGAAGTCCACTGCTTTATTCATTCATTCTCCAATCCGCTTCACCCCTTTCGGGGTTGCCGGAGCCTAACCCGGCTACTCATGGGCGAAGGCAGGGTACACCCCTGGACTGGTCGCCAGTCTGTCGCAGGGGCCACAATCACACACCCATGCACACTCACATCCACACCTAGGGCCAATTTAGAGTAACCAATTAAGCATGTTTTTGGACGGTGGGAGGAAGCCGGAGTACCCGGAGAAAACCCACGCATGCACGGGGAGAACATGCAAACTCCACACAGAAAGGTCCCCCAGCCAGGACTTGAACCGGGAACCTTCTTGCTGTGAGGCAGGAGCGCTAACCACTGCGCCACCGTGCAGCCCTCCACTGCTTTACTGTTTTCAAATGAATGAATCATGTTTAAAGTATAATCATAAATCGTTTTACTTCATCCTTGATCTTTCAGCAAAATGTTAATAAAAGAAAAATAGTTAAAATACCAGAAGTGATTACACACGAATATGTCACTTTGGTGTGCAAACAGTTTTATATGAGATCCATGAAGGCGCACACACATAAAGAAACCTTTAGCTCTTTACAGCAAAAGATCAACAGCTCAGCTTTCTGTTAGAGGCTGATTTTAAAATAAGATAACACAAGCCACACACAGCTCATTGGGTAACCACCAGGTGGCTTGTTGAACTAAAAAGTAAGATTCCTTCAACTCCAAAGTAAACAGACCCTCATTTTATATATTAAAAAGCATTTTTGTTTTAATTTTTATTTATTTATTTTACTGTGGAAAAGTAAACAAACAGAACGAATTTTACATCTTTGGTTGGATTTTAAAGCTGAATGTACCCAAGATATCCATATTTATTTATTTATTTATTTTAAGTTTCTTCTGTTTGTTTTCATTTTTGCAGGTGTCCCTAAAGATGGATTAAAGAGAAGTGGCTGTGGTACTTTCAGCTCTAGAACAGACTTTTTGGAAAAGTTCTAATTATTGTCAATTTTTTTGCACATTTAGAAACATGGAGGGTTTGATGAAATCAAATGTCACCAAAAAGCTGAAAATCTTCAAAGCAGTCCAAAATAAATTATTTGGATTTCAATCCATTTGCACTTTTACATTTTTTAAGGTGAATAATTTAATGCACAAGTGTTTCTAGTCATACATGCAAAGTAAAAAAAAAAAATAATAATAATAGTAAAATAAAAGAATAGCTGATTTTAAACAGTGTTTATAAAGGAAAACAGAGACAGATGGAAATGAAATATCAAGTAAGGAAAGAATGAAGAGGAGGAAGGCCAATCCCTGCTTTATCAGCTACATGAACATATATTAGATCATAAAGCTCTGGGTGAAGTGCTTAGGAGAGGCTTAGATGTACTGATAAAGCATGTTAGGCTGACTTGTTTCTTAAACAGCCTTTGAAAACCTAAAGCAGCGCACGACCCAGATTTCATATTGTGCCAGAAAATCTGGATCATCTCCAAATACTCTCTTAAAGTTATTTTAACAAGATCCAACGTCACCAGAGAACGTCTGCTGAGCACTGCTGCAATAACTCAAAGTGCCATCTGCTAAATGAAGGTGTTTTTCTTTTTAAGAAATGAAAGCCTGCCATTGAGTCTCTTATACAAATGATTACATTCTTTATGTTTTATACTCATTTCACCATATCAGGCTTGAACAGCTGTTGTATGCATTCACACTGCACATTCTGCCTCCAACCTTTTTAAAGTAGCCATGTAATGTTGCAGCTGTTTTGTCATTTGAACCTTTGTTTACGTTCACAAACATATCTTGATACATGCCTTTACAATACCTCTTTAGAACCATGAAAAATTGGCTGTGTTCTCTTCTGTCGGTTTGAATCGAGAGCTGATTTATCACCAAAACCGTTGGTTCTTGTTTGAATTCTGAGCATGAGCAGCCTTCACTCTGTGCTCCTCAGCTCCTGTGTAAGACAAATCCAACAGGGCAAAGCCACTGGGTATATGCCTGGGTAAAACCCTTCCAATGGGATGATGCCTCAGGCATCTTCTCTACCTTTCTGAGAAGCTGGAAGACCTGCAAGCCATCTTTCATGCATGAAAAAAAAAATCCATGGCTGCACCAAGGCCACTGAATAATGTGGATGACTTAAAGCCCTAAGTTATATACTGATTTTGCTTGGAGAGGCCAGACTAAGTGAATATGCTGTACGATGGAAGACAGGTGGTTCACAGGGGAATAAAACACTTCAGAACAGTGACGTTGGAATAGTGTGACATGGAGCAGAAATTAAAGGGGGTGAACAGACACATTGAAATTTATGTACATATATAAGTCTCCCCTGCGACAGACTGGCGACCAGTCCAGGGGTGTACCCTGCCTTCGCCCATGAGTAGCCGGGTTAGGCTCCGGCAACCCCGTGACCCCGAAAGGGATAAAGCGGATTGGAAAATGAATGAATGAATATATAAGTCTACATACTTGCATGTTCACAGACAGTGGGACAAGAAAAGATCAGAAACGTTGATCTGACATACTGGCAGAGTCTTATTATCCATCTTGACCTGTAGATTGTGAATTACCAAAGACTGTAAAAAATGGGAACATGTGACGCTTAGAAATCCAGGGTTAGATTTGGGCATTAAAGGGTTTCTGAGCAGAGCTGAGACAGCAGTTCCCTGCTCCATCAGAGGAGGAGTTCAATGTAGAGAACAGGTTTAAGAATTTCCTGAACCTTTCTATTTACATTTCTGTCCTTTGTACCAGATTTCTCAGTCTTGGTATCAGGTTACACTGAAAGAATAGCCTATTTTTTGGACCTTGAGGCGCATCGAAGTATTGGGTGCATTAAGCGTAACAAAACAGTCATATACTTTAATATGACTACACTACCCAGAATGCCTTTATAGTTCAAGAGGCAAACAATTGATTGGAGGGGTTGATGGGAAATTGTTCTTGCTAAATGTGTTGTTATTCTTGTCCAAGACAAATAGGTTAAACTTTATTCACATAACAATACGCTCACTTTTTCAGTTCATGATGTAATGGTACATATCACTTCACTAGGCTCCTGACTATGGTACCCATAATCCTTCAACAATTTATCAAGCGAGGCAGTGTCAAAGTTTACCAACATTTGACTGAAATTTTTTGACAGATTTTTGAGCGCTGTGTACCACAGTTCTAGGGAAGAACAACCAGAAACTTATTTTGTATCTGATTCGGAATTATGCTCTGTTTAGTAAATCTCATGGATTCTCTCCACATCCATCACATCTGTCTGTTATGCATGTCAGGATGTATTGCCTACAGACATTTTCCCTCTCCAACATTCCTACAGCTGCTGCTCTGGACAGTATCACACAATATACTACTGCGAAATTGAAAACCCTTATGGTATCAAAGTTAGCTAACAAAAAAAAAAAAAAAAACATAAAAAAACCTTCTTTGAAAAGTTTCTTTGTACAAAGTAATAGAGCCAAAAAGTAAAAAAAATAAATAAAGAGCCTTCAACATCAAAGACAAAGAAAGTTGCATTTAAAGCTACAGCAACACGCACTTAATTTCAATGAAAAGTCTATAGAAATGCACGTTTTGCAATTCTGTGTTCAGAACTCTTGAGTTCTTGCGCAGCTTCTCACATTTCTCAAGTATTTGCAGGCTCTATGTACAAAACATGTGGTCATTGAATTTGCGTTGCAAGTACCAACCAGGGTCTCAAATTTTGCAGTGACATGTGGATGGCATCCCTTTTCATTCATAAAAGTGCCAAGTGTTTGAAAACTGATCATTGAGATTATAATTGTGGAAATTAATTATTGTGTCTAAATTATATCAGGTCTTTCATATTTCAAAATAGTGCTTATGAAGGAAATTAGCAACATTTCCATGGCTTTTTGTACCAAGCCTCTTCTAGATGGCAGACACGCGCTAGTAAACAGTAGAAAAAATTTAAAAAAGAAAAGAAGCCCCCTACTTACCCAGTTTGAACACCTATGTGTATCCGTTGCTTAACAGACAAAACCAGGAGCTCAACTTGACATTGCAACAAGTTGTTCACATGTAACAAGCCTGCTCTGAAAAACACACACAACCGTCTAAAAAAGCTGCAAACATGGCAGATTCACATTTGTTAGTTTTCAGAATTATTTTATTCTTTCATTTTGTTGTGTTTATCTGCCACACTATGAAGGTGAGGCAAGGCTGAAGCTGCTGTCCAGTTCTTTATGCTTCCACTTTAAAGGTTAAGGGGGAAAAATAAATCCTATTAGAATAGGTCCAACATAAAATTTAGAACACAAAGAAAGTTTAAACCTTCTGCAGATGTTTTACAGAGAAATTCAATAAAAATAAAGTTGATAACTTGTAAAAATCCATTAAAGGAAAAATAAAATTATAGGAAAATAATCCCCTCCATCAAAGAAAAATGCACAAATAAGATCAAGATTGAATTGACTTAAAAATGAAAACGACTTAAAAGTTCTCACTGGACCTGGACTAGTACGGAATTCTTTGAAAAAACTCAGAGTTTTTGCCATACGTTTGCCTTGACTTTTAACAAATCAAAGACACATTTTACAAGTCAGACATTTTGTTCTAATTCATCCTTAACTCCTGTAAATGTATCTACAGACGTTTCAAAGAGTTTTTATTTTTTTGCACTATATGTTGTTTAGGGCTCATGTGCTAAATAGACGTTCCCTAAACTGTCAAAGCAGAAGCTAAAATACCAGACTCCAGCCTGGGTCTCCTTCAGACTGGTCTGTGAAAACATTGTCTGACATTTAACTTGTCCACAGTGCGTAAAAGGTTGAAGGCTGCGGCGTTGAAACATCGGACTAGGATGACACCTCTGTTCAAATTTCTGCACTAAAACAATACAATCCAGGTCTAAAAGCCCATCTATCTACATTAATACCAACTAGGGAGAAAAAAATTTTTTTAAAGACATTTAAATGTGTTGCTTCTTTGTTATCTGCCTAACTTCTAAATGAATCAATATCTTACCATTTGAGCAGCCCTTCAAGCGAGCTCCACGCACCGGAGCTCTCTGTAAATCCGCTTTGACGCGAGCCTTCAGACCCACGTTCTCCTTCTGCATGGCATTGAGAGCATCACTGACAGAGTTCACCACCTTCACCATGTTGATCTGGCTGTCCGAGAGCAGCTGCAGGACACACAAAGTGGAAGAGAAAGCTGGACTGTTAACATTTCTCAAAAATGAAATAACAAGTTCCATGAAAAGTGTTTCAAAAGGTCAGAGGATTTTTTTTTCAATTTGTGGAGGAAAATGTTGGTCACACATGCACGGCCCGACTGAGCTGTAATTCACAAGAATTCTTGTGCAGGTATTAACAGTTAACAGGTGAAGGTGGATTCCCAGAAATGGAGTTGCCATGTTTTTACTACACCCTCTATACTCCCCAGCAGTAAGTATTGGTGAAGATAGATGGTGTCTCTTTAGCAAGCAGAAAGAAGGGTCGGGGATGAGCGTTCTTCTAAAAGTGTTGATGCTCCAAGAGCTTTCCACTGAAGTGAATCTACAAAAACTTGGAACTTGGGACCATTTCAACAGTCATCCTTCCAACAGCAATGAGGTGAAACGTGTTTCTTCTCTTTCTCTGAAAGTCTTTAAAGATTTCTTGAAGACCCACTGATGGAAATTGGATTTTTGGCATGATGATGTAGGAAATATTTAAGGAAAATATATCATTTTAGACTTAACTGTCAGCTTGAAATGCTTCAGGTGCACCAAAATTAAGTGGTTTAAGATTTGAAGATCACATTTTCCTCAGAAAAGCATCATCATCCCACAAAACAGAAATGCTAATGACTTTATGACAAAGCACTTTAAGCTCAGGCCGCACATTATCTATTTTACAGAGTTAATATTATCTCAGATTCACATATTGTTGGATGTTTGGCAGCTACAAACTGACTTATCTATGATTCCAGCTTTTGTAAAAAAAAAAAAAAAAAAAAAAAAAAAAAACAACAATAGGAAAAATGACAAAATGAGCAATCGCTAGTCGTCTCTGATGAAAAATTCTCTAAAACGGTTGGTATTTTCCTGCAACATTTAGTTAATAATGATCAGTTTGTAGGTATCTGGCTGCCTGTGTTCAGGCACAGGCATATTATAGTCCTTTCAGGACCTTTAGAGAGCGAGCATGTGCAAACACTGGCCTCCTGTAGCAGAGACTAATGGTACCCCATACCATAATGCAGTCTGGTGAGTGTAGTAAAACCCAAAGAGCCCTGTGGGAAGGCTGCTGATGAATGTGTGTGCTAGGACTAGCAAAGAGCATGGTAACCTCTCTGATCTGCCATGGTCACTCCCTTCCTGCAGCTCTTTATGTGCTGTTCATTACTCAAAGGTCATTTTCACATTTCGCTGGAGTTGGTCAGAGCCTACACAGGTGTTCTTCCTCAAATACACACCCGTGTGCATGCTTTTTTTTATTTTTGTCTAGATGGGGAAATGCTTCTTGCAGCCCTCCCTCTTTAATCCTTTCTTTCATCTATATGTAAAAAAAAAGTATATTTATAGCATCTGGAAAAAGGGTTTCCTAAAAGAGGCTTGTTTTTGCATCTATCCTTAGGTATTGAAAGTGTAATAAAGGAAAAACCCCTGAGGCCATTCCCAGGCCTCAGCATCTATACTGTAATGAGTCAGGC
This sequence comes from Adrianichthys oophorus, assembly GCA_036245035.1. Classification (NCBI taxonomy): domain Eukaryota; kingdom Metazoa; phylum Chordata; class Actinopteri; order Beloniformes; family Adrianichthyidae; genus Adrianichthys; species Adrianichthys oophorus. The sequence goes on from BSAI01000108.1 coordinate 6,780,514, forward strand.
AGAGGAAGTTACACTGAAGCATTATTGCACTGGAGCTGGGAGTTAAACCCACACACATTCACAATTAAGGTACAGTTATGAAAGTGTCACCATGACAGTGAAGAGAAAAAGTGTATTACATTAGAGAAGTGCCTCTGCTGTGGAGTGGCGCACTTGTTTGGTCGTGATTTGAATCCTTGATAATTTTTTCTTTTTGACCAAAAACCTTAAGCTGACGGTGCTTCAAAAGATTCCAGAAGTGTTTGATAAAGACCCACTCTGATGAAAATGGTGTTTTTAAAATGTTCTCATGGCATTTTTCTGATGATGGAGGCTGACATGCTCTGAGAAAATGTAGCTCAAAATTGAATTTCTGAGTATTTCTTGATTCGAAATGTTCAGAATCAGTAGCAGATGACAAAATGCTGACTGAAAAATATCAAAGTTGTTATGGAGAAAATACAATGGTTGGACCACAAGCTCGGCAGTGGGTGTATGGATCTGAGTATCGATAGTATCGTGATGAGATCGATACTTTAGATACTTTCACCGCAGTTTTTCTTCAACACTTACCGTAAAGAGCTTGAATTTACTTGCAGAGTTCATGCAAGCACAGCGTCTGTCTGTCTGCAGTGTTACCAGATTGGACAAAAAACAGATTCATATTGTATTGCTGCCTTTATTTTATTTAAAAAAATATGTTCGTAGTTGTGTTGTTTTTTTTTTTTTTTCAATTTTGCACTATTATTATTGTCCACAGGGTACATACATTATATATTGGTTTTCCTTGTCTGAGCTGGCTACCGGCTGAAAACTATTTGGCTGGATAGCGCCAATATTGCTCATCATTTTTGTTGCACTGGTAGTGTTAGGCTTTTGTCGTGGGTAGCTATAAGCTAGCGGGAGCGAGAGCGTGAACAGAAAGGTCAGTAATAGGTGATGGGAGAGTGGGTTGGGGTTGCTCCACATTAAATGTCCCGCCCATAACCAAAATTGAATTTCGAATGATGCCATTCTGCAGGAACTGTGTTCTAGAAAACAACAGTATTTTTGTTTTTTGGCTAAAAATGGCATGATCATAATAAAAAAAAAACACTATGGATGCTTTAAAAAAGGATTAAAAGATGATTAGAGTGAAACATTAAACAGATTTCTATCTGAATAAACTAAGATCTTGTGTTTATGGATCTATTATCACTTTAGTTGTTGTTGTTTTCTGATTAAACATTGATTTTCTACTTGTGTATATGTTTGCAATCTCAAAGAGTGTCAGCAGCCTTAGTGCTTAGACAGACGCATCAATTAGGATCATCATGTAATTAGCTCTTATTAGGCTGCCTTTGCTTTATCTTACAAAGTCAGTTGCACCACAACACTTTACGCAGAAATCTTCTCTTTCAGTTTATGGTTGACATGTAAATGAATGTGGGTGACTGTATGTGGAAAAACACTTGTTCTCCAAAGCCTGTCCTGCAGAAAAAGTAAATCAATTAAATGCATGTGTGTTTGCTGGATGACAAATATTTTAAAGATTAAAAACGACAGTGTTTTATTCTATTGGGAACTATCAGATTTAAATGGAGACAGATCAGAGCTACAAGGCCGAAAAAAAGCTTTCATAAAATGCCTGTTTTATTTTGAAAATATTTGGGTTTTGTGTATTTTGTTTACCTTTGAATTTGAGTTTTAACTAGTGCTGTCAATCAATTAAAAAACAATCAGATAAATCACACTTTTGGATTCTAATTAATCATGATTAATCACAATGTCTTAATATGTACATTTTATATGACAATATGCAACTTTTAAACAAAAAAAGGGCCAAAAAAACATGTTTCCTTCATTTTTTGTCTGAAATATTTTAATTTGTAAACTGTTGTAACTGAAATGTAATTTGTGTGTAAAAAACACATCAACAGTAAGATAATCATATATATATTATTGTCTGTGTCTTTTTTGTTGTAGCCAGCAAGCTGCCTTTCAAAAGCAAATGTTATTGTTATTTTAATGATAAATAGGTAATTTTAACATTATAAACATTATTTTCAACACAATATCTGCACAATATCACATTTTTTTCATCATATTCCTTGGCTTAACTTCCTAAAAATCTTTTATTATTTTTTAATTAGATTTTTTTTTAAATGTATTTGTTTTTTTTTTTCATCTAATTTTCTCCCACTAAAGTCACGCATCTGCATAATTTTCACTGGAAAAGGCGAGAAAAATCTAACTTTTTGAGGAAGACCTGTGTGCAGGTGAACTGCAAAACAAAGGTCGGGTGAAAATTAAATGAGTTTAAACGTACACCTGAACATGAAGCCTAAAACGTAACATTGAAAAAGTTGAAATAACAGGGAGAAATTTAGAAAATGGTTTTAAATCACTGAAAGCTGATTAGGTTACGGTCACATATCCCAAAATGCCACAGCGCTGTGACCTAAAGTTTTTCAGCAAATTCGGCAGGTGGCCAGGGAAGTTTGAAGAAAAAGTTTTAGGGCGACCAGACAATTTTTCTCCAAAAGTTTACCTTGGTCAGTGGCCGCCCGGGCACATTTGGAGGTTACGCTGTGGCAATCCAGTGACAGGCGGGTGGCAGGATAACGGCAGCGCAATATTTGACTGATAGGAGGGTCTCCAAGGTGCCCAAAATTGTCTGATGATCGGCCAATTTCAGATAGCCATCCTTTAGCCGCGCCCCTGCCAGCACTTTACAATTTAACAAACAAACATGAACAGACCTTTGAAAAATTAAAAATAATCAGAACCCCCCCCCCCTGCAGGTTCCTTCAAAATGGCCTCTTAGGTTTTTACTAGTTTGTTTGTT
>BSAI01000108.1:6783329-6834156 GCA_036245035.1 Adrianichthys oophorus
CCATGGATAACAAGCAAGCAAAAAGGACAAGCACAAATCACAAGAAGGCAGTCAAAGTCTCATCAGGACTAGTGTAGTGGGAATTGTTCACTGTATGGCAGAGAACTTGCAGGACTAGCTTTTTTTTTTCTTTCCATATGCTTTTCTCTTGTTTGCCCAGCATGGAAAGCAAACCAAATGTAATAAAGGTGTAGGATTTTTCTGAATTCCCATCTGAACTGAGACTGCAGGACTGCATCAGAGAGATGGGAAGGTGTTCAGTCCTTCCTTTTCAAACTAGCTTATTCTAAAGCGATTGCAGTTTTTCAGTTCAGATTTTTCAAAACATCTACCTGTTGGTAAATGTATTCTGTTTTATAGTTTACATGGAAAAGCTATTGTTTGTTAACATGGTGATGCTTTTTAAGGATGATTTATTGTTTTTTTTTTTTTTTTATCCTTCGTAGTCTGGAGCCTTTTTGGGCATTTTTTTTGTTACTTTACAATTTGCTCTAATATTTTTTTCTTAAAACTCTTTCTTATGGCAACTCTTTCTTATGTGCTTCATTTTATTCAACAATATGCAGATTTCGAACAAATAAAAAGGTCAGAGAGAACATTCTTCTTCATTTTTATTGTCTGAAATCTTTTAATTTGTAAACTGTTAGCTCAGATATCCCAGAAATGAAATATGTGTGCACAAAACACATCAACAGTAAGATAAGCAGAACTCTAAAGACTTATATGTCTGCAGTATTACTTCAAGAAAACAAAGATGCCGATACACAGCCATGAGAAAATAAACATTTGTGATTCTGCACTTTAAGTGGTCCGGGTGAATACTCAAATCTGATTTGCTGCTGTGTATTTAAGCATACAAAAATTTGTATATATATATGTGTGTGTGTGTATGTGCTTTTCAGTGTAAAGTCTATGTAAACAACCATAAATGCGCGTTTTAGGCTTTAGCATTCAAAACTTTCTCATTCATATGCAGCTACACAAGTCAATGGAAGTTGAATGTTAAACCAGCTTGAACTTGCTTGACCAACCAAGGACTCCGATTTGAAGCGCCCGTTTTCATTCACAGAGGTGCCAAATGTTTGAACATTGCTTTTGGAGAAGACATGAATAAATTGTAGTTTGTTGTTTTCCAAAATAATGACATCAAGTCTATCAGAATATAGCTGTGAAAGAAAAAGCCTGGAACAAGATTTGCGAGATTTGTTCCGCTTTGACATTTGGCACCAAGCCTCTTCCATGTGGTGGACATGCGCAAATAAAGGAAAAAAAAAAAGAATCCTCTCCCTTAAAGTAAAAAAAAAACCTTTTTTAGAAAAAATAAATGTAATGGCAGCATTGTGAGGAGCTAAGTTGGCAGCTTTTTACAGCTGGCAGCAGTCTGTGCAAAAAGTTTTTGACCATGTCCCACTCATCCATTGATGTTTATGTTCTTTCTATAACTGTTGAGAAAAACAGTCAGCTGACAGGAGACACCAAAAAAGCTGCCAGTCATTGAAAATGTCTGGCCAGATAACAACGGACACTATTCCTTGCATCCACAGAGAAATAAAACCAGTTGATCCACACTGAAAACTGACTCGTCTGACTCTGTCTGCTGGGTTAAATTCTCCATCCATAAAACACAATTTTAAGTAAGAGCAGTTCATTCATCCTTAAATCCGCCATCAATAAATGTCTTCTGTATTAAAGTGCTGCGCAAATGTTAGGTCAACCTCTGCCTGGCTTACTCTATCCATTTGATTAAACAGTCAGACATCCTGAACGTGGAGGCCTCTGAAGCAAAGAAACAATGAATAAAAGATTACCCATGATGATGGACATAACCTTCATTCATAATGAGTCTGTTTTCACAGCAAATGTGATTTCGCTCAGACAGTCTGATCTTTGAACAGGAATTTCATTTCATCCATGTGTGCTTTCCTGTTAAGAGTGGCAGAAAGTTGACATTTAACTTCCCATTTTAGCCAAAATCTTTCATGCATCCCTTAAAAAACATGTTTGAATCAGATTTTGACTCTTCGATTTCTTTCCAAATATATGAGCAATGTTCCACTAATTTTTACAGTCCTCTTCCAACAATATTTTTTTTAATTTATTTTTTTTCTTTAATATTTTTATTTCTTTTATTTCCCAGTGTTTTTTTTAATTATGCAGTTTTTAGCCATAATCAAAAAAGCATGTGTCATTTTTTAAGACATATTTTCCCCAGAAAATTAAAATTCACCTCTAGGTTGTAGGCGGGACTGTTTGCGCAGAAGTTAGCACTGCCATTTTCCCGTTAGTCCTCTTTTTAGACTCTCTCCAGCTAGCTTGTGGAAGAGGGACTTTGGACCGCCCATAGAATTTGTGTCACAAACCTGATGTTTTTCAAACTGTGGATTTTTACCTGCCCTGGTCCATCACGGTTTGACTAAAAAATACTCAGAAACACACTTTTAATCTTAAATTATTTAATAGATGTCCTCCATTATGAGAAAAATGCTACCATTGCATGTTAAAAACACCAAAAACGCAATTTTCATCGGGTCTTTAAAAAAACATAGTTTGCTTTTGTAATGCATATTGACTTTTCTAAGAAAAAATTGACCAAAAAATAATGAATATTTATTTCAGTATGTTTGGATCCCCCTAAAAATGCTACCATGTAATTCCTTTGAACTAGTTATTCTCTTTGATGTCACCCATTTAGGCTCCCATAGTTGATGTGACTTTTTGTCATTATCTTCTTTTGCTGAGGTTTTTGAAGTTGCTTGTACCATTTCTCTGACTGAAATTCTGCAACAGCCATTATTACACTTTTTCAAGTACACAAAAGGACATCTGTCGAGTGGATGAATGTCTCCAGGCAGTATGGCTTTCCACTGTAGCAGCAGTTTGCCTGCAGATTCTTAGCTGAGGTTGTGGACGTCACTTGTCTGAGGCATTAATATTCTCCCAGCATATAATTCAGATTAAACTGTGACCCACAGTGCAAGGAATTCAGTAAGTCATGCCCCTCCTCACAGCTTTTACCTCAATGTGGTCTTTTTGCAGTCAGATGTTGTGCGTCACTGCATATCAAAAAAGTGGAAGAATGTCAGCTCAGTTCTTTTAAGTTGAAGGTCTGCTGGGTGGGGGTGGGGGGTGGGGGGGGGCATGAGGATTAGTGATTTATTTATTTAATTGTTTTAGCTGCAAGACTACAGATGATTAAAAAAATAAATAAAAAACTCACTAAGGCAGACTATGAAATACCCTTTCTGAGAATCACACAAATACAAGAATAGAATAATTCCCATGCAGGATTAATAAAGACAGAAGCCAGTTATTTAATATTTCATGGGATATCAATTCCCACTGCTGCAAAGGCTTGGATTTGGAAGGACTTTTTAGGAACCTTTTTGGTTTGATTGGAAGTTAAACTTTTGGGTTTTTTTTTTGTTTGTTTGAATGATTTTTCAATAGACATTAAAAATACTTTACTTTAATAGACAAGTATCAGCCTCTAACTGTCCATTAAAAATGAGACGATATATATATATATATATATATATATTATTATATTTTATGTTGTGTTATTTCTCATTCTAGGCTCCATAGATGGGAAAATAGAAATATGTGCAACCAAAAGAATTGTATACAAAGAAAGTAAACCTTTTAAATGTATTATTTTTAGTGTTATTTTAACAGTTTTTAACTGAATTCAACTTTGTGACAAAATAACATGTTGAAAGGATTCTTTAAAATGTTGCAAGCAGAAGTAGCTGATTAGTAACATAAGTTGCAAAACCAGGAAGAAAAACATTGACCTTTTTATCTGCTTTTCCCAAAACATATTTAATATATTATTGAACATATCATTTAATGATTTATAAGCATGGCCCATTAGCCCAGCTAAATGATATTTTTATGCAAAAAGTTGATCGCCCTCCTCAGTTTTTATAACCTCAAAGGTCAACGTTGTTTAGTTGAAAGTATGTGGTGACCAGGAATGGACCACACAGAAAGAGTCTTTCAGAACATAAAGGAGTTCAGGTTTGGTACATTAAAAAATTATTCAAAATCGGTTGTTGAAATTAAATCTTAGGTTACACAAATTATAAAAAGTCTATAGCTCAGGAAATTAGAGATTTGGACATTTTTGTGAGGTTTATACAAAGTTAACCATTTAAGGTGGCGAGTTTACCCCCTTTGGGCCCTCTTTTACCTTGTCAGGCTTGCCTTGCATGTTGTTCATTTCCAGATTGTGCAAATATGAATTTAATGTTATTTTGTTTTTCTTAATATTGTCAGAAGCACACTTAAAGCAAGCGTAACGGTAAGTTTTGGACATGTTTTTTTCTGTGTGGTTTATTGCCATTTTGAGGAAAAGAAAGTTATAGATATAGAATTAAAACTATTGTGTTTTAAGACATGGAAAATTAAAATTAAAACTTCAAAACTGGAACTAAGTCAGGTAGAATTGGAGCAATAAAATTGCTTTGATGAATGTGAAAGTACATTAAAAGGTTAATTACATAAAAGCTTTGTATAAGAACAATCGATTTACCATTCAGATAATAGCATTAATGGACTTTTATGAAGACAGATACTTTAGTCTATTTATATTTCTACTGACAAAGGACATTTAGGTGGAGTATGTCCTTTCAAAGATGTTTTAGTTAGAATTTCAAATTAACTAAAGAAACCTGAGAAAACACATGGAATGATTTGCTACAATCTTCTCCATCGTTTTCAAGTCGGAATCTCCTGGAAGCGGTGAGTGATTTATTTAAATGCAAATGTCTAGGGTTAGAAAAACTACTCTATTTAAGCCCAAAAGCACTCGCCTTGAAAAATGAATGTCTTTTTTTTAATAATCAAAACAGATTGCCTCTAAAGCCTCTGAAACCAGATTCCCTTGCGTATCACCTCAGGGGATGCAGAGAGTTTTTTTTTTTCTCCAATCATGCAGGGTGGGACTGTTTTTACAAAGGTTGTGATGCAGGCAGAAGCTTTGGTGAAACTGACACCGTCAGCTGTGGGTCTTTCTATAAATCAGAAGCCTTGTCCACAGGTGGTCCATAGATCACAGAGTCCCACCATGGTGACAGGCAGAAACAGTGACTGTGTGCGCCGCATGCCTTGCCTCCGCAGAGGAAATCAATCACCTGGAGCATCCAAGCTGCTGGTACCACCTCCATTTACTGTGTCCACTGCAATATGCCACCTACAGCACACCAAATATTACCAGTAGCCAGGGAAGCTGAGAGCTTGGGCGCTTCCCCTTGTGAATCTAGTTAGCACGCACAGCAGCCTCACTCAGGGTGTTTCTGAGTGATTTCTAAAGATTGTTGAACAAGCTATAGGAGCTTTACAAGAGAAAGAAAAATAAATTCGCTTGTTTTAGCTGCATGGCTGGCAGCAACAAAATGTCTCTTCTGGAAAACTGAGTCAAAATGAAAAGAGATTGTGGCGTGAGGATTTTTCATGTGTGTTTCGGAAAGTCTGAAAACCAAAGGGATTTAATTATGTTTTCATCCAATGTGTAGTTTCCCAAGTTGGCAAATATTATGGTATTGAGCAGATTTAATAGGCAAGTTGAACTGTTTCCTGAATGATGGACGTTTCTTCCCCTGTGATTTGCTCTTCGAGCACCAGACTAAGTGAGTTCTAATCAGTGGAACATGAACTTCTTTGCAATTTGAATTTAGACCTAACATGGCTCTCACAATGGGGAAAAGAAACTGACATGCTTGACTTCCACTAACTCTGGAACTGATATTTTGTTTTAGAAAAAGATCAGAGCAAAACATCATCCAGCAAGCAGAGACACGTGTCCTAAGGCAACTTTGCAATCAATGCACATCAGTAGATTATCAACAATCCCCACTCAGACAGTGACAGTCCTTGAAGTCTGAATTTGAGTTATAAGCACTTGCCTTCTGACTTAATCCTATTTGTTTTCAGTGATTAACTGGTCAGAGTTTCAGCAGAAAACAGGAAAACTGCTATCCCAGAATTTGAGTCTTCACATTTTAGAAGAAAAATATAAAAAGAAACAACAATAAACCTATTTTAAAGACCCACTCTGATGAAAATTGTGTTTTTGTGGCCTTTTCAGATGATGGCAAACATATATTAAGAAAGTTAAGCTTTAATTCAAATTGTTGTGAATCAGGAGCAGACAGAAAATTCAGTCTAAACAAGAGCGGCCATGGGTCACTTAGTAACAGGCTGTCACCAAAAAAAAAAAGAAAGAAATAGTTCTAAAAAAAAAAACTTTTTTTTTTTTTTTATAATTACTGAGTCCTGTGCATTACTTACTCTTGATGCGTGTCAAGACATTTGTTCCTGGTGTCAGAAACATTTGCTATGTTCTTAAAGTGGTTGCTCCGACAGGTAATTTAAAAGCTCCAAGGTAACAAAGTTATTTAAAAAACTAACGTCTTTCCAAAGTTTCTTTTGGGAGAAAGGAGCCAGTGAGGAAATGGAAGTTGAGTCTTGAACTTTAAAAAAAATTATAAAAATAAAAGCTGCTATTTCCAGATGAAACCACAAGTTTTTCCTTCAAATATGGATTTATTGAGACAGTTGTTCCCACCAAGCCCTCAATGCGTTATATAAGGCGACTAGAGGTGTGACAGATCACAGTTGATCTGTACGGATCACTAGCCATGGTTCAGCACCCACGTGTGCCATGGATCACCCCCAGCCTCCCTTCTTGTGCGCACCTTGTGCGTGCATCATTTAAATCAACTGTTCATTCACACTGAACGCAGGATGCGCGCCAAATTCAATACTTGTAAAAGGAAATTTCCTACAGAAAAGCTAAATCAGGCAGGCACGTATTAAGAAACTTTAGCACAGAAAAATACACTTACACATGAATACATATGATGAACACACACAAATCAAGACTTATTTAAAAACAAAAAAAGGATGAAAATGTCTGCCTTGAAAGATCTGAGCTTGAATAAAAATGGCTTGTGTTAAAATGGCATTCTGAATTTAATTTTTTTACAAGGCAACTTTGTGTAAAAAACAAAAAACTACAGTGTAAAAAAAAACAGACATCTTCAAACAGTTTTTAAGGCTACATTACAAATAGGAGCACTTTATTTAAATATATATTTCGTAAATCGGAAACAAAAAAAACAAAAAAAAAAAAGCCACCTTTAGCCTTGTACAGATGAGTCCCTGAAGAAAATAGTGTCTGACGTTAAACTGGTCAATGGCCTAAAAAAAGGTTAGGGACCACTGACCTAAACTGCTTAACATCAGGTTGGGGAACTTTTCTTTCTTTTATTCTCCTGCATTAGAACGAATTCTACTTTTTTTCTCCACTCTTTTTTTGATGGCTTTAGCTGTTTACACATTATGTTTTGGAAGCACTGATTATATACAAACCTTTGAAATCCAGTATGCAGTTGAAGATCGACCTTTTTATTTCCTCTTCTCCTTGACACCTACCAAGAAGCGGCGTGTGGACAGAGTCCCATTTCTGACATCTATGGGTTGCTAATATGGTCTGCAAAGTGGGAATTTCTCTTCCTGCAGGTTTTATCTCAACAGGAAGAACTTGTGGAAGGATTGAAGACCGCTAAGAAGGAAGTTCATTTTTCCATTTTGCTTCTAAATAATAATTATCCTCTTAGATCAGTAGGAGCCCCTGTTTATAAAACAGGAAGTGAAGTGGATACAGCTGGTTCCCCTACCTGCAGTCACAACAAACATGCTTGAAACTACTCCTTTAGTATCAAATGCAGAAACAATTCAATAAAGATGATTTCCTTGTTGACAAAACAGTGTTCAACTGTAATAACTATTTTTAATCTTTATGCAAGACTTTTCAATTGAGCGCAACTGTTACTGCAGTCTCCTCTAATGCCTTACATGCACCCGTACAGGGGTTGACTTGTTGCCCACATGCCAGAAGGAGAAAAAACGTGCATAAACTTTTGTGTTCTTAAAATTTGGTGCGGGTCACCTACGTGTCCCATGCAGGTTTGCCCGTTTTTTGCTTGCATCCAGCTGTCGGAGCAGTTGTGACTAAGACCTTACCTAGGTTCTTGCTCACCTTTTGGCATATCTATCTATTTAGTGGTAAAAGTTCAATTTTGATTGTTGAGACCCATAGTGATTATGTTATGGAGAAAGGGTAGGACTTTTGCCTGAATGAATGTTAATAATTGTGACTCACCTGTATGAGGCGGCCCTGTTCTGTCTGCAAGGCATTCAGGTCCTGCCCCAGACTGCCCTGGCCTCTGCGTAAAGACTCGTATTCCATCTTCAGTTGCCCCGCATGAGCTGAGAGCTTGGCTACCTCCTCTGCCAGACTGACGAGGAGAGCACGATCCTGACCTTTCACCGACTTCAGGTCAGCGTCATGGTCAGTCAGCGAGTGCAGCAGTGAGGTCTGCACGCCCTCCAGACGCAGGAAATTACTGTTGTAGTCAGGACAGTTGGGGTCGATGAAGATGTTGATGCGAGAGCCATCTCCTCTTTCCACGGTGACCAAGGCATTCCCCTCATCCTGATTGGTGGAGATGTGGGGAAGGCCATCGGACATGGGTGGGGCCTGGTAGTGGTTCATAAACAGGATGGTGCCAGTTACAGTGACAGCCAGCAGCACAGCGACAAACAGCAGGATAGTGCAGAGCAGGTAGCTGCAGCTCATCCTCTGTAAACAAGAATGGGGGAGGGAGGGGTGGAGGGGGGGCAGAGAAAAGACAAAGCAGCTTTTAAGACGGCACTTGCTTAAGCAATAAAAACAAATCACCAAAGCACGCTTTTGAAATATTTTTGACATTTTCTGCACTCAAATGTCCAGTAGAATCTAAAAATAAAACGACTTAGTCTTTCTGAAATTAGCTTTTATGTTTTTAAACCAAAAAAGAAACTTCCTTGTCCTTCCCTATGAAATTCCTCAAATTTTTTCAACTACTTAAGTCCAACAAAAACCTGGAAAAGACAAAGACAGACATGCCTCGACTATTTACATTTTGTTTGTTTCCTTTTTCCATTCATCCATAGATTTATTTTTTTTTTTTAACTCGCTGAATGCCTTTTAGGGTCATGGGGTTACTGGAGCCTGTCCCAGCCACTGTTGTGAGGAAAGCCCTCCATGGACAGAATGTGTCTGTCACAGGGCCACACAATCACACACACTTACATGCAAACATAGGGACAATTTAGAGTCAACAATTAGCCTATGAAGCATGTTTTGGACTATTGGAGGAAACCGGAGTGCACGGGAACAACATGCAAACTACACAGAAAGGTCTCAGCTGGGACTTGAACTTGAGCCTTCTCACTGTGGACAAGAGTGCTAACCACTACACCACCATACAACCCTTGTTTGTTTCATTTAATATAATTTTTTTTTAAATAAAACAAAACAAATAATCTAAAGAGAGAAGAAAAAAGCTAACTTTTATTGTTTGTCCTTTTTTTAACAAATGTAATCATTTTTTTCTTGATATTGACTAAAAATAAAAATAAGTAATTTTTATACAATGAAGAAAAACATGTATTTTGAATTTGGAAATGATCAGATTTTAATACTGCACCAACATTGATTTAGGTCATTAAGTAAGTAATCATTTAGTAACAATGAATTACCTTGCTTTGTATGTAGATATAACACTATTTTAAACTTGTTAGTACTTTATGCAAAAAAAGAATCAGTGATGTAAGTTTCAAATATCCACAAATGTCTATTATTTCTCATAAGAAAAGCTCAGCAGTTTCCAACAACTGAAAAAAAATCATTTACAAAAGTCAGTATAAAAATAAAAAATATTTATGCAGATTATTTTAGTAGACCCTTAGTCATGAATCACACTTTAAGCAAGCAAGTCACAAGCAAGTCAAGTGATTTGCCTAGAGCCTTTATCAAAGGGTCAAAGTTGACCTAAGAGGCAGCGGTAGATTCGAAGCGTCATGCTTTCTTGAAATCATATTTGACTCTTATTTTGCATCAACTAGAGGCTCAGACGTCCATAACCATACACTTCTCAAAGTCTGTCATGCTGGTTATTACGATCTTAGACAGATCCGGTGGACCCAGTGGTTTAACGTAGATCCTGGAATTCAGCAACAGGTGCTCTGGATCTGCTTTTTCCACTTTAAGTACCTGGCGTGCTTTGCCAGTTCACCATTATATTTGGAGAGATAGTCATTAAGATAAACACAAGATCCTTTGAGGTGTTTTCTTTTCTTCATTAGAGCTATCTTGTGCTTTTGATTCAAAACCTAATAAGGATTGCTGGTTTATCTGACTCCTTTCTCCTGGGAAGCGGGTGGCAGATCTGGATAGTATTCAAATCCAAGGAAATCCCTTTAGAAGTGAGAAATGATCCAACTTGACTCTCCACGCTCTCGGCTGTGGCCACTGCAGCCCCGCTAGTTTATGTGTTAACGCTAGCTGTGCCAGGCCATGCCCAGGGTTTGAGCTGAAATCCTGCGAGAATGATATGATTCATTCTTACTTGTTGATCCAAGTCGATTGTTCTTCTTTCAAGGAGGTCAAGCCAATTATCTCGTCATTTCTCACTCTTTCTTGGAAATCTTCCGCAAGTTGTATCAGAGGTGTTAGCTTAGCATCTAACTCCAACAGTGGAATTAGCTTAGCTTGGATGTCGGCAAGTGCAATTCTGAACTCTGCGAGGTCAGATGTTTCTTGGTTTTTCTTCGGTGTCATGTTCAGCTGTCTACATTGCAGAATTACTGCTTTTTTGCAGTAATTATATGATAATTCAAGATTAAAGTCGCTTATATCAGGAGAGCTGGAGACACTCGTCCTCTCGTGACAAAAACCAGAAATGTCTACATTTATTTTTTCATGTTTTCACATATCATCACAACAGTTATTCTTAAAAATGTGGACATTTGAATCCATTAAAAATATAATGTATATAATCCATTTCTTTATTTTTTTAAATATGTTGTGGTTGTTCCATCATATTTTATTCACAGCATTTCCTTCGGGTCGATATTTCACTAACATTCTTCTGAGGTTGTTTTGTTTCTGGGTTTATGTAGTAGCTGCAAAATATTATCAAGATGGAGAAAGCAAAGGTGACTGCAGATGCTTGTAATTTAAACAAATGGACAGATTGTTGAATGGTTTCAGAGAGAAAAGTCACCTGGGAATATAGTTCCCATTATCTGGACTATTAAGCTCAGCAGTTGTTCCTTCTAAATGACCCCCCCCCCCCCCCCCTTTTTTTTTTTTTGCAAAGGTAAAGAGAATGTCAGAAAACAACAGTAAGGTTCGTCTTGGGCCTGAAAAACAATGGTTCCTTTTGGTATGGTTCAGTATGTGAAAGTATTCCTGCCAGTTACTTTTTTACCTTTTCGGTTACAAGAATAATGACGAAAAATAACCCTAAAACAACTCAAGCACATTCAAGATGGACATGGCTCAAGATATTATTAACTGGCTCCCTTTGAATTCAGACAACAGTGTGAAAAAAGACACACAAATAAGTGACACACCAACCTGTGCACAGCCTGGATTGATTGCAAGATAGCCTATGACTCAATGCCACACACCTGGATCACTGAATGCTTGGAGCTATACAACATTATAAGGACTGTAAGAGCCTTCATAGGAAACTCAATGAAGCTGTGGAAAACCAACCTTGAAACCACTTCCAAAATTGGTAAAAGAATGAGAGAGCAAAGATCCTGTGGGACTTCCAGATACGGACGGACAGGAAGGTAATGGCAAACCCGACAGACATTGTAGTGGTGAATAAAGAACAGAGGAAAGCTGTTGTGGTGAATGTGGCAGTACCAAGCGATGGTAACATCAAGAAGAAGGAACATGAGAAACTGGAGGAATACCAGGAACTCAGAGAAGAACTGGAGAAAGCTTGGAAGGTAAAGGTGACAGTAGTGCCCGTGGTAATTGGAGAACTCGGGGCTGTAACCCCCCAGTCCAGAAAAGTGCAGTGCTAGGATCAGCTAAGATACTGCGTAGGACCCTCAAGCTCTAAGGCCTCTGGTAGAGGACTCAAGCTTGGGGTGAGGTACCACCCGTGGAGGTTTGTTTTGCTTTTTTCATATAGAAAAAAACATTTTCATGAGTTATTGCCCTGGGTGAGGGACACATACAATCAGTGACTTTCTATGTGCCAGCATGCAACTTCCATAGTTACATGATTATAAAAGGTTTCAAGTGTTGGCCGTTTTTTTTTTTTTTTTTTTTTTTCTTTGTACACAACCTCATTTGTATCCCTTCACTTTTTTTAGCATAACAAATCAAACCCCTTGAAAAATATGAACAGGTGCTGTTGACTTTATGCTTTAAGACCACATTTTTTACCTCTAGCCTAGGTTCAAAAAGCATGAACAATGAGAAAAGCAGCTTTTATGGGGAATAGTACTGTTGATATTTTACCATTTACCACATTGTTACTAAATATTTTTGTTTGGAAATAATTGGTTTCCAGTTTAAAACATTTACATTTTTGGATGGTTTCTTCTAATGGGTAGTACCAAAAACAGGTTGGGATCAAGCCGAGGTCTTGAATAATAGCACAAGCATTAGTGAGATTTTTAGTATAAATCAAGTGCATAAAGAGAAAGCACAATTTACTTTAATTCCAGACATTAAACCAACTAAATTAATAAATTTGTAATTGTGAGGTCACATGACCCATTGGTTTGCATGACAGTTTTTTTTTCTGGGGATGTTAGTCACCAAATCCTATGTTTTACAGAAAAAGGACAGACATTTCTGACAGCAGTTGAATCATGTCTAATAAGGCATTTTTAAAATAATATAATATAACTTAATAGTTATAAACGTTTTAATGGTCATGGCCTTCTTATTTAAGTGACCTGCTTTTAAGATATGAACCCTCGCGGACCCTGAGCTCCTCCGGCACCGACCTCTTAGTCGTTCCTAAGGTGAGGACCAAAACCTATGGGGAGGCCTCATTCCACCATTATGGAACTCGCCTCTGGAACAGCATGCGAGAGCCGCAGAGACCATAGAGGTTTTAAGAAGTGGCTCAAGACCCACCTTTTTAATCTGGCTTTTTCATGACTTTTGGAATTATTTAATTTGATCTTTTCCTCTCTTTTTATTTATATTTTACCTTTCATTTTAGTCATTTTATAGTTAATTTATTTACACAATTATAGCTTTAATATACTAACCATGTTTTATGATTATATTCACATTATTTAAGTGTTTGTTCAATTGTAGCTTTTTATTCATTTATTCTTTAGCTCCAGTGTTTCCTCACGGGGATCCGCTGTTCTGGGGCCCTCCTGGCTCTGTCTATGGGTGAGCTGGTGCTGCGGTGCTCATTCTCATTGGGGCGGCTGGGGTACCTCCATGTAGAGGGGGCTCTGAGCTGCCCTGTGTTGGGTGGGCACTGCGGTGATGACCCCTGTGGTTGTGCTGGACCTTGGAATAAACGGATCTCCGTAATACCGTTTCTGCACAGCATCACCGAGCCAGACTTTTTCCTTAGAGCTGCAGTTTTTAGTCTTTGTTCAGTTTTCCTGTGGGAGGTGTGTCATGTATTGTGGGGGCTGGGTGGATGGAGGGAGGAGCTGGGGGAGGGAAGGGTGGTTGTTTTGCTTGGCTGTTCCTTTTACATTGTGTGTATTTGGTTGAACCTCTGAGTTTTTAATGGTTTTTATTATTTTCATTATTTATTTATTCTAATTTATTTATTTTATGTAAAGCGCATTGGGTTTGAATTGAAGGAAAGGTGCTGTACAAATAAAGTTTGAGTTTTTTACAATTGGTAATCATTTTTTTGATGTGTGAAATAAAATGAATTAAAAAAAAATGTTCACCCCACTACAGTTTACTATGCTTTAAATGACAAGAAAAAACAAACTATACTATAAAGGAAGAGACTAATTTGCTTATAAAAGCAACCAGGAAGTCAACTATTCTGATTTCAATTACTTCTTTAAACTGCCTTCAAACAGGAAGTCGTATTTTTTGCTCCTTGTTGCAAGTACAGAGCTTAACTGTGAAGATCCTCCCCCATGTGAATATAGTTTCATTCATTAATTTCTTCATCTTCTATACCGTTTTGTCCCTTTCGGGGTCACGGGGCTGCCGGAGCCTAACCCGGCCACTCATGGGCAAAGGCAGGGGACACCCCTGGACAGGTCACCAGTCTGTTGTGAATATAATTTATGTGAAGTTATCCCATCTACAGAAGTCATTTACTGCACTTTTAGAACAATACTGTTGTAATTATGAACAATGAACATAGGCTTCAGATTTTGGAGAAGAACACCTGCCAAGGAATCAGCAGGCAGTTTCCACAGACACCTCTGTTTTTTTGACCCACAAACATCATCACAGGAAGTGCTCCAGGGAAGCAGTTGCAGTTTGTTTTTTAATCTTTTTGTCTCTGTGCTTTAACTCAACATGTTAACCATGACTATATTATATCTATACACCCAGAGTAAACAAACACCAGCAGGAGACTCTGTCATGAGGCTGTTCACATATGCACCATATCAGGAACTACAGATTCAAAGAAACTGTTTTTTGGAGCCTCTCCGCTCTGACATTGAGTATGAAATAGGCCACACACTGGATAGCCTGTGAGTCTATCTTGGGTCTCACCTTGACCCACAACCGTGCATAAGGAATGTGGGAGGAAAACAGACACGGTGGAGAAATGTGATCCAGCCTCAAGGACAAACTTAATTGCATTACCTAAAATATTTAACATTGATTGCAAAAATACAGTAATTTTAATAGAAACCTATCCATTACAACAGACATGGAACATTTTGCAAATAGTCACAAAATCAGAAATCTCTTCTCTTATGCATGTTTCTCCAGAAAACCAGCATAGTAACAGATGATTGAACCTGAACTTTTTAGGAAAGCAGGTGGGTAGCCTTCTGCCATTTTTATTTTTATTTTTATTTTTATCTTTATATCAAAGCTGTCGCTGGTGAGACCTAAATAACACACGCTTGTTGACTTCCCATACATTTTCAACTTTTCGACTAGCATATCGATGCAAAGCCGCTGTCCTCTGTGGAAAGAATCTGCGGGAAAAACATGAGTTGCGTTAGCAGTTTAAGAGTTACGGTAGTCCAAAGAATGCAAACACTGAAGCTAAAGCTTTAGTTCTGAAAGGTTAAATCTGTATAACAAAGAGACTGGGAAATAATCCTAAACATTGCACCACTAACTGATCTAATAACGAAACGTTTGCTCTTAATGTGTTTAGAATTTGCATCTTGTTTTTTTCAATTGTTATTTAATGAAAATGTAAAAGAATAATCATGCTTTTACTTATAACTAGCACACTTTTTATGTCTTGCAAACTTGTGGAAACTTCTAGGATTTTTTGTTTTTTTAGTGTTTGAATATTCTTGAATGCTTTTTTTATTTTTGCATTTCTGCTTTGGTTTTTGACTTCTTGTTCTGTTCTTCCTTGCTTCCTGTTTATTTCTCACACCTGCTTGTTAACAGAAACACCTGTCTCTGTTTAGATTCTACTCTGATTGGTAAAAAGCCTCACATTTCTCTGCCGTTTTACTGCTAGATAATCCCTATCATTATGTCAGTTTCTGTCACTTTAAAACAGAGGAGGCGCGCGTGTTGCGTTCACTGCTTGGACTGGCTCTGGTCATTGAAGGAGGTCAAACACAGACTGAGATGTTTCAGAAACATCAGCGCTCGCTCAATGGTAAAAGATAGACATGCAGTCTATTTTGTCATGCTGTGGAGGATGGTCTGCCAGTTTGCAAAGAAAAGATCGAGAAAGCAGGAAGTCTTCCACAAACATAAAGGTTGGAATTGGGAGATCCATGCTTTACTAATATTTAAAGTCCCACTCTGATCATCTATTCATCTATTATAAAAGTGACAGCATTTCAGCCAAAATCAGATTTTTTTTCCCTAAGATATAGTTTCTGCAGAGTGGCAGTAGTTTATCAGAAATTCACCTTTGAATTGTGGGCAGGATGGTGCAAAGCAACCCAGCCCCATTTCTTTTTCTGTTGCTGAGAGCTCTCTGTTTACAGGTTCTCTTGCTAGCTTCCAGCCCTGATTCACAACAATTTAAAAAAAGGAATACTCAGAAATACAACTTTGAGCTTAATTTTCTTTATGTAAGTCCTTCATCATCAGAAAAAGGCAACAAGAACATGTGAAGAACATCAAAAGCACCATGTTCATCTGAGTGGGTCTTCAGACTGCACATTAAATGGACACTGAATATTTTCAGTCCTGATAAACGGCTGATTTCAAAACGCGCTCGGGAGAGACTTGCACACGGAGCAAAACTGTCCTGCAGATGCTACATGTCACGACCGTGCCGGGTGTCAGGCTCTTCAGTTTATTCAGGGCTTCTCTTGCTTGTGCAGCACTTTTTGCCCTTTGAATTAAAAATAGTTTGTTTTGACCTGTCTGTTCCCAATAAATGACCTTTCGGTTCTCATGTGTCCCTGAGCTAACTTCTCCACAATAATTCAGGCCAGACTTTCCCATTTCAGTAATAGATGCAAACATGGCTTTAGTGCTGTTTCATTTAGGTAAAATATTTAAGTTCAGCAAAAGGCAGTTTTATTTAAGGGCAAAAAGAGTTTCAGATTTCAATGACTATATTTTATACAGCAAAAAAACTATAAACCTAAGCTGATTTCAGTAAAAAATGTGTTAAACTTTTGTATTTTACACATTTTTGAAATTGTATTTTACAAATAAAAAAAAAAAACATCTGCTTCAGTCACGTCAGTTTTCAGAGACTAGCAGAATCTTCAGTCAGACTCTAAGTCTTAAAGGAGGAGACAGACAATGAGCATGACACTAATCCTGAAAATATTCATACTTTCTTTCATAGGAAACTTCCCCCGTTGAAAGTATTTTGAAAAAGAAAAAAAAAATCTATTGACGTCTCTTTTCAGATCTTCAGAAAGAACTCTTTGTTCAGCTGCTCTTTCATGTATATTCGCTTCTATCTCAAATTTAACCATGTTCCAGAATAAAATATGCAGCCAAAATTACCAAGGTGATGTTCGAAAAGTGAGCTACCACTGAGGCACTGAAGTCTCACTTTTCAATGCTACAAATTCTCCAGATTCTGCTAAAAATTCATGGTTTGGGTTGAAGGACACCCCATGACAATGCTTCAGAACATGAAAGAAAAAAAAAAGGAAAAGAAGCACACAAGGTTTTGACACGTTTCCCTCTTACGTGTTTACCTTTGATGCTTTTCATCCTGTCCAGGGTTACAGCTTCATAGATGTCTGCATTTCAGACTCAAACGCAGACTTTTGTGTTTGTGTACATACAAACAAATACCAAAAAGGCAACATTTGAACAGCAAGTGTTTGCTTGTAGGACTCTAGAAGTTTCTTACCTGCAAACCTTGCACAGACGTGCACATTGTATTTAATTACCATTAAAAAGTTGCAATATTAGGGCAATAAATGTCATAGAAATTGATTTTTTTTCCCAAGACTGGAGATCATTTTTATCATAATTTTCCAAAAAAGGGTAATTTACAGCGGAAATTTATTAAAATGAAACTGATTGATAAATTGGAAATAAGCATGACTTACTGATAGCATCCTGAAATTAGTTTTTAATTTCTTCTGTCTTTTGTGTCTGGAATAAATGTCTAAAGGTTTGTTTTTTTTTTTTTTTTTAGGGATTTTTACCACTTTTCAATTTACTCTCATAATTTATCTTTTAGTGAAAATGCTTGATATCCATAGTTTTGGTGCAAACCCATCTTATTTATCATTCCACAATGAACCTAACACTATAAAAACTCAATTCCAAATATTGTTCTTTGCGGTTTATAATTTGCAACAGCCAAAAAATTTATAATAAAGAGTCGCACTTGTGGAAGGAATTTATTTAACGGATTACAAAAACAAGAATGGACATTTCATCTTGAAAATCAAATCATAATTGCGGAATAGATAACAATATTAGACTGAATATATGCAAGCTTCACCACCGCAACATGGGAGGCATCTTGTATTTTAGTGCAACATATAAACTATTATTGAGATAAAGAAAATGCTAACAAGTCAAATAAACTCTTTATTTCACCTTAAATTACTATATCTATTGGATTTTTCTATTTTTGTCACTTTGGGACAATAGACCCTTTTCACGGCGATGCCAGACAAAATGGCGATATTGCTGCTTTTGTGTAAAGTGACTTCCAGGTTTTTGGGTTTAGACCTGCAAAGCTGACAGCTGAATTATTTATTTTACATAAATAATAAAAGGTAACCTTACCATTTGTAACGGAAATTTGTACAATATTTATTTTACAAATGTCCTCCCTAACTGTATTAGTTTTCCTCTCTTAGATCGTTCCCAAACCAAATCATAAAAATTTGAATAATCCTAAAATATCGACCTTTTCACTTGAGCACATGTTCTGTCCAGCAGGTTATGTTTAGCCTGAAGTTATTTGCACGTATCTTAAGTGCGACCGAGCACAAGAACTGATGGAAATTCATGTTGGCCGCATGTAGTACGTGCAGCAAAGATGCACATAGCTGCATGTCCAAATGCATTTTAATTCGTCCAAAGCTAAATTTTGTTGCTGTTTTAAGATGAATTTGTTGTTTTACGGGGTATTTTAAGGGGTAAATGTTAAAACAGGAATGGTTACCAAGCGGCACGGTGATTATTTTTAGTACGGCTAATAAGCCACATATTTAAAGCTTTCAAAATAAGTGTGGCCGAGAAAAAAAATTCAGCACTGGCCGCACATATCTTAGAAATTGCGAGCAAATAGTCACTTCCTTGTATACATATTTTTGACGGTTTCCAATTAATTTGATCCTTTTTTGCCTTTATTTTCGCATAGATCAGACATGGTTATGAACAACAGCAAAGGGAAGCTACTATGGGTTGCAGGAGAGAAATGATTCACAACTCGTTTAATATTGTCCATAAGAAGTTGGGCAAGCAGCTGTGCTGTATTCTGGAGCCAGGATTACTTCCACTTCTATTTTGATTTGTGAACGATCTAAGATAGGAAACAAATACAGTCACGTAAGACATTTATACAATAAATATTGAACAAGTTTTCCGTGACAACTGGTAAAGTTACCTTTCATTATTTACGTAAAATTGTGTAACAGGATGTCGGCTTTGCCAGTCTAAACCCAAAAACACGAAGTAGCATCACACAGTAGTGGCGATGTAGTCATTTTGTCTGTATTGTCATGTGAAAAGAGTCTATCACACAAGTTCCCCATGAAGTAAAAGAATGGAAAAAAAAAAAAAAAACCTTAAGTAGTTGGAGCTTATCTGCTGCTTTATTAATGTGATGGTCAGTAAAAATAAAATGCAACCGCAGCCTGAGTCTAGTCTCAAGAGAGCACCTTATGCTCAGGAGCTGTAGTAAAGTAATGACGCAGAGAGTGGGGCGTATGCAACCTTTTAACAGTTTTTTTTCCTCTCTTCGTGAATGATTTCCTCCATCTCACAGCGGGAGCCCACTCTGTAATTAGTGACTGACTTTCAGATCCTATCCTGTCTTCTGTAATGCCGTATGGGATTTGACACGGCAACCAGGGGGTTCTAATGGGCAGATTGGAGAGGTGGAGGAGAAGAGAGAAGTCTCCTTCATGGTCATGCTGTTGTTTCCCACGCATGAGAGCTGGCTCTTGGAAGGAAGAGGACTCTGTCTGCTCATTAGAAATGCAGGAAATTCTAAACCCTTTTACGAGTCCCCCCTCTTTTTTTCTCCTGTTTTTCACAAATACAGAGACAGTAAGGCTGAGATGACCATATCCGCCCAGAAAATAATCATTCTGCTTAACTCCTGCACAAAAAAGGAAAATATGAACATTTAAATTAGCATAAAAATGTAAAAATAAAAAAAACTACAAAAAAGATCAAGTTTTGTTTTTTAGCATGAGAGACATACAGTAGTGCACATTATAGGTGGTTACTTCAGTTTTAGTTTCACAAAAAGAGAAATACTAAGTCATTTAATGAGTCGACATTGTTTATAACAAGTAGTAGGACATCCAAAAGAATTAGCATTACAGTGGGTTTCTTCAGAAGATTCTTGACCCACAAGAGTGGATTTCTGGTGGACGCATCATTTACGACATCAGCAGTTTAGTTGTAGAGGTCCAAACGCATCATCAGTCATGAACTGTCATAAAGTAAGTAAGTGCGTTCTCACTGTTTCCTTCAAAAAGTATGCACAGCATATTGTGAGTTTGGGTTTTAAGCTGATCTGAATTGCCGCTCAGTGAAAATAAGTCAGGAAAAACATTAAAATGCCTTCACGCTGTTGCTTCCAAAGCAGGATTGTGATTTGAAGACACTGATGTGCATGAGAACCCCAGCTTACATAAAGGCAGATGATGAAATATACACTACACAGCTAAAAGGAAAAATGTGAAGTAAACAAATAAAACAAACCATAGCACACACATGTTTAGAAGGACTAATTTTGTGATTTTCTTTCTACCACTTAGACCCTTATATTTTCAGGAAATTCCTTTTTTAAGATGAGGTTAGACTTTGCAAACAAAATTTCAGGAGTCCAACTTTAAAAATACCTGTATCCATCTATCTATGCCTTAACTGTGGAGTTGAAGAAACATACTCAGACCTTTATTTTCCCGGAAACAAGTTCCAGCTGTTCAAGAAAACAACAAGGTGTTCCTAGAAAGAAATAACCATTTCAGCATTGGCAGGGTCTGACGCAGTTCCTCCTGCTGGTTAGACAAGCTGTTAATGCCTCAACAGAAAGCCATCATTTCCCCCATATGTTCAAACCACCTCAACCAATTATTCTCAATGTGGATGATCAGTGAGGAGCTGTTGTCATGTGGCTGATTTTCAAATTCTTTCTTTAAGGGAGATTCAGCCACCATCCAAACGCAGGGGAGGGCGGGCAACTCCAAGGCTCAAGGGCCAGTGTGTCTGCATGATTTCCAGATATCTGTGCCCTACGCATGGCTGATTACCTTGATCAGGTGTGACCGACCAATTAGGACATGGCATAGCAGGGCATGTTGGAAAGCAAGCAGGAATTTGGATTTCTGTGTCAAACCCTGATCGAAAGGACTCTTATGTTGGTTATTTGTAACTGTCATTTCCTTGTATGAAATGCAGTGAAGTTTAGAGCCACAGATTCACAGATACATTTGCCTTTAGCCCACAGAATCTGTGCTCATTTGATATCAACCAAACTTAATAAATAAATCCAGCACCCTTTTCCTGTCGCTGAATTTTTGATATTTTGAAAAGTATCAGCCAACATCTCAATCAGAAGGTTGATCTGACTTTTCTTCTTATTGGTTTGTCAAAAACTTAATAATTCAAATATTTTGTGAAATCTCAGTCTTTTATTTTAGATTATTATATTTTTAGTTAGCATTGTTTTTTTTTTTAACTCAATCATGGATCACATCTTTGTCCAGATCTTTTCTTTATTGCTGAATCATGAAATCTGACCTTACATGAGTTTTACTCCTAACTGCAAGATTACTTAAAATGTCCTTTTGTAACAGTTTTCTTTGGAAGGCAAAGCAGATGCATCATTCCTTCAGCCTATAGGGAATGCAGAGCTTCAAATGCCATTATCTAAGCTTTATTAGTACACATGCACATGGATGTTGTGGAGACCGGGCCTTACCTTGGCCGGAGTCTCCCTGGTAGTTTCTGAGTCTGACCAGCGGTGTTTGAGTTGGGAGGAGCTGGGCACACATTCACAGAACGTCTGCATGGGACAAACAGACAAGGGCCACCAGTGTTGGCGTTTGTTCAAGTCACATGTACAACCAAGCATGCAAGCACATGCGCACAAACTGTCTCATGCACAAATACGCACACGGGGGGACGTTGGATTTGGATTTTAAAAAGTGAAATCCCTGCATGCATTTTGCAAGCCAAACACTCAGGTTTAATACCAGATCATTGTTGGGAGATAAATGGTACTCAAGCTGATAAACAATATCCTCCTACGCTCAAAAATAAACACTGACAAAGACAGATTTGGATAGGCATTTACATCACCAATCAGTAAATTCAATAGTTTGTGACAAGCTAAAACCATTTTTGCAGAAATTGCTTTGCAATACCCAACTGAAAAATATCCTCTATTGTGTGGGCAAAAAAGAGAAGTGTTTTTAACTGTGGCTGAGTGTGAGGGATGTGCGAGCAAGAGTTAACTCATGCAAGTTAATGTGGGCGTTTGCATGCAATATCTGAACAATAAATGCTCCACTATATGAGCCAATTTAAGCTTGCATGTGCATTTGACTAAGAAGATCTCGCTTCAGCATAGATAAAAGCAGAGTAATTATGAAAGCAGCAGCTTTCTAACTGCACCAAGTTAGCAGCTCACAGTTGCCTTAAACATTTGTGCTCCAACTGTGGAATTGCTCAATTAGCCTGGGACAATAACACAAAAAACAGAACTGTCTACAAGAAGCCACGAGTAAACATTAGCAATAATGTAACACGATGTGTTTTTCTCTTCAAGCTAGTTATGCGTGCAAGCTACTAAAACCTCGTGCTTTTGCGACATACTGTTAAGCAATTTAAAACACGTCCCAAGATTGTCTCTTTATCTTTTAACCCCTTAACATCAGATATATCACCAGCGACACAGAAATATTGTAACTTCTTTACTCGGTCAAAGTAAATCAGCTAAATCTTGACGTGGCGAAAAACAGCTTTTTATGTCAGCCTTGCACCAATAGACAACACATTACTAACGTTAAGTGTTGCATAATGGCACAAAGCCACTTATCTTCATCTCAGAATCCGCTGCGTCAATGGTTTAAGAGCTACGGTAGTTGAGAGAATGTCAACACTAGAGCTTAACCCACTAGAAACAGGATGTCTGTTCGAACACCAATACATTTACTGTAGATGTCTAAAAGATATCTGTATATAGAGGTATACTACACTTTTACGTGTAGTCATCTCATCATGGCATATTTTTAGATATCTAATAAAATACTTTTTAAAACTTTTACTAGTTAAAAAGTTAATTACTGCAATTTTACATACATCTATCCATCTTCAGAACCCATTGAATTCCTTTTTGGGGCCACAGGTTTGCTTGTTCCAATCCAACTACTGCTGAAGGTGGAGTGCATTCTAATCAGGTCACTAGTTTGTCACAGCTCGACACAAACACACAGAAACAATTTGAAGACAGCAGTAAACCATTGAAAATCCACTCCTGTAGAGGAAGACCATGCAAAGTTCACACAGAAAAACAGCTAAAATTTAAAACAGGTTCATCTTGCTGCAAGGCGAAAGAGTTAACCACTATGCCACCGTGCAGACTTTTTTTTTAAAGACAGCTAGTTATCAAAAGTTCTATATTTCAAGAAGTAGTAGACATTTCCACTGAAATGTACCTGGGGTTAAAGGTCTCAGAAACTTGCATCAAAACAATAATCCACCATATATTTTTTTTTGTTTAGATTTTTTAGCTTGTCATATCCCTGAACAAAATGATGGTAAAATGTTTAATCTATTGGTCAGATTGGAATAATATTAGAATGATCTTGAAGCACATTTTCTTATCTGCTGCTGCACAACAGTGTCTAGTTACTGTTTAGAGGCAAAGTTCTAAAAGTATAGACTTACATTTACATGTAAAGATTAGGAAAAAGTGGACTCTACACAAATGTTGTCATGTTTACATTTGCTGGTAAAAGAAGAAAAAGGATGACGGCACACCAGAATCCCAATGACACAAACATGTTTGACTTGGCTTTTCTATTTTATATCTAGTAAATGCTTAAAAAAGTACTCCAGTAGATATCTAAAAATATTACAACATTAGATGTCTACAAGTAGATGTGTAAAACCTGTTCTGGTTTTGCAGAACACTATTGGTAGACATCCAACAGAGTAACAAAATAATGTCTGAGATGTCCAGAAGACAGTAGACTGTAGTTATCTAATTGAGATTTACAATTGATGCCAATTAGTAATCTAATAGACATCCACTGTAGATGTTTATGTCTATATGTCATCTACATATAGTGTAGATGTACATGCGTTAATTAATAAATATAATGTGTCTGGTGTGAAGAAACTTCCCAAATGGCGTGTTTAAGGCATTGCAAGGTATGATGCAACTGTGGGAAAGTTGTCTGCAATTGATCTAAATCGCAATATGCAATAGACCTCCATGACTCAACATCTACCAGATGCATAATGTATCTGGTAGGCATTAAGTCATGGAAGTCTATTGTATGCGTAGCTGTGAGCTTTGAAACAGCCATGATTAAGATATCTAAGAGATGTGTCCATGCCTAATGGGAAGCTCTGGTGCAGAAGGGCTAAAGTCCCACTCCGATCATCTTTGCATCTATTTTTATTTTTACCAGAAATTTGCCTCAGACTTATGGCCAGGACCATTTCCCATCATCCCTTTACTAACACTCTCTCCTGCTAGCTTGCAGGCCCCAACAACCCCAATTTAACATTAAGGGTGAGACAAAAATGGTGAGCAAAATCTGAGCTATCCAGCTGTACAGCTTTGTTCCAGATGTCAGCTCAGAGTGCACCAGAGCACCGTGGCACTGTGATCAGTGGTCTCGCCCCACAGCGAGAGGGCCCCACTTCAAATCCCAGCTGGGACTTTTCTGTGTTGACTGTGAACGCATGTGTTTTCTCTGGGTAATGCGGCTTCCTCCCAAAGTCCAAAAACATGCTTCATAGGTTGAATGGCAACTCTAAAGTGTACTTTTGTGGGAGTGATTGTGTGCCCTGGGACTGAATGACCACCTGTCCAGGGGGTACCCCACCTTCATCCAACAGTAGCCAGGAAATGCTCTGGGAACTCCGGGTTCCCAAAAGGGATATAGGGGTTAGGGAAATGGATGGATGGATGCCAGCTTGGACAAGGAAAACTAGAATGTACATAGATCTAGCGGTCTACAAGTAGATACATCAAAATGCATCAGAGCAGAAAGCTTGTGGCTTCCTACATATTTCCAATGGCATTATTTGTTTGCTCTCAATTCATCATTTGAATAAAGAAATATTAAAAATGCTATTTAAGCTTAAGTTTCTTTACATATGTCCTCCATCATGAGAAAAATGCTACAACAACATTTTAAAAACACCCAAAACACAATTTTCACGGGATTGGGTCTTTCAAATATTTGGTGCATCAACTTGACCTAGAAAAATTCGACATGTTTGCCTTTGAGCTGCTCCCTTTAGCGATCATCAAGGCAAATCATATGCCTCCATCTAAACCGATCTACTACCCCCTTCTTCTTCTTCACATCAACCGCCTAAACTTCCTACCTCACTATTGACCTCCACTTGGTCTTCCTCTACGACTCTTTCCTGACAGCTTTAACCTCAGCATCCTTTTACCAACCACAATAACTGTCCCTTTGAAAATGTTCAAACCATCTTACTCTGGCTTTCCCACACTCTCCGTTGCTCTGGACCGTTGACCCTAAGCACTTCAAGTCCTCCACCTTCATCACCTCTGCTCCCTGTAACTTTACAGTTCCACTTGAGTCCCTCTCATTTAAACACAGATGCTCTGTCGTGCTGCAACTGACATTCATTCCCCTCCTTCCCGGAGCTAAGCTCCGCCTCTAGATATTCCTCCACCTGCTCCCTGCCCTCACAGTCATCTGAAAACTCCATAAACCACAGAGAATCCTGTCTAACTTAATCTGCCAGTCTCTCCATCACCACAGCAAACAAGAAGAAGCTCAAAGCTGATCCTTGATGTAGTGCCACCTCCACCTTGAACTCCTCTGTGACAGCTACAGCACATTTCACCACTGTCACACACGTCCTGCTCAACTTCAACGTACTTCTCTGCGACTCCAGACTCCCTCATCCAAATCACAGCTTCTTTCTCTGTATCCTGTCATAGCCTTCCTATAGATCTACTAAGGCACAATGCAGCTCCTTCTGACCTTCTCTGTACTTTTCCAGAAGCTTCCTTAAGGCAAGAATTGCATCTGTGGTTCTCTTCCTTACCATGAAACCGTAATGTTGCTCACAGATGCTCATTTCTGACCTCAGCCTTGCTTCCACTACTTTTTCCCATAACGGCATTGTGCGACTCATCAGCTTTATTCCTCTGTCAGTGGTTAAAGGTTACAATTTCAGGGACTTCACTTTTTCTCTGTTCTCTCAACCACAAAAATATACAATATTTGTGCAGCATTCAAAGCATTAGCGATTCATTATCTAATAAGGTGTGAAACGATATGAAAGTGATATGTCCTTTTTTCAGGTGATTGCATCACATGCTTATCATGCTAAGGATGCGAAGACATCTTGATAGAGAGAGCATTTTTGCTTTAGATGAATACAAAGAGCTCTGTATTAAATATCTTAAATTCCCACTCAGATAATTTTATGATCTATTGTAAAATTGTTCACAGTGGTCTTTTATTTATGATAATAAATTTGGCAATTTAAAAAAAAAACATGTCATTTTCAAGGACATAATTTCTGCAGAGTGGCAGGAGTTCATTAGAAATTTGCCTCTGAGTTGTGGGCAGGACATTTGGCACAGAGCCTCCCCACCAAACTTTCCTCTCCCAGTTCCTGAAAGCTCCTGTTTCGATGCTTTCCCACTAGTTAACAGCCCTGCACACCCCCGACCTAACATTACCTGGGCAACAAAAACTGCAAGCAATATTGGAGTTATCCAGGCTTGAGCCAGATCCCACCTCGGAGAAGGAAAACAAAGACATACATGGATCTATATAGTCGTCTACAAGCTTATGCATCAGAATGGAGCAGAGCGGGGAGCTTTTGGCCCGCCCAGCATATTTTCTACACAAATAAGCTCTTTTTCAATTACACTTTTTTGTCTGCTCCTGATTCACAACAATGTGAACAAAGAATTACTCAGTCAAGTAAGTAAGTAAAATATCTATTTCTATAGCACTTTTCCCAGATAAAAATCACAAAGTGCTTCACAAAAGTAAAAACAAATAGAATTACAGCCAGTAAAACACGAATTACAAACAAACAAAATAGAGGGAAGTAAAAGGGAAAAAAAACACATTAAAAGACAAAACACATTAAAAGACAAAAATAGATTAACTGAAACGGAGTCGATCTGTCGTACTGACAAAGGAAGGTCGATCCAAAGACGAGGAGCAACAGCTTGAAAGCCGAGGTCTCCTCTGGTTTTGTAGCGGGTTTTTGGAATTTGTAATATATTTTGGTTTGAGGACCTCAGAGACCGGACAGAAGAGTAGGGGGTTAAAAGGTCAGCAATGTACTTGGGAGTTTGTCCATGAAAGGCTCTAAAAACTAGAAGTAGAATTTTAAATTCAATTCTAAATTTAACTGGGAGCCAGTGTTAAGACAAGAGTAATGGGGTTATGTGTGCTCGTTTATTGACTCCTGTTTAAAAGCCTTGCCGCAGAGTTTTGGACAAGCTGCAGATGCTAAAGAGCTTTTGCTAAAACAGGTAAAAACTGAATTACAATAATCCAAACGTGAAGAAATAAAGGCATAGATAATCATCTCCAGGTCAGGTCTAGATGAGATGTGTTTGACTTTTGCCACATTCCTCAGGTTATTCATCCAATTTTTTACAGTTTGTTTAGTATGTCCTTCCAAAGATAGAGATTTGTTAAACAACACCCCAGAGTCATGCAATTTTAATTCTTACATTTCTTTATTATTTGTACTCCATGATCAGAAAATTCCACAAGAACATGTTAAAAACACTTAATATCGGAGTGGGTCTTTAAAAACATGTTTTTTTCAGAAACAAAAAAAAGGAAAAAAAAAGCTTTATGTCAGCACACAGTGGTTTTTTTGGTTTTGTTTTGTTTTTTAGTGAAAATCAGTTATTGATCGCAGGAATATTTTTATTCCCAGGGCACAAACTGTTAATTTCAGACACTCTTGGGTTTATGAATCTCTCTATAGCATTGTCATTTGGTGACACTGTATGAAATGCATGTAACTGTCATTGTGAGATTTTTGTGGAAAGATTATGGTGATCATACTCATTCATTCATTTTCCAGACCGCTTTAACCGGCTACTCATGGGCGAAGACAGGGGACACCCCTGGACTGGTCGCCAGTCTGTTGCAGGGGCCACAATCACACACCCATGCACACCTAGGGACAATTTAGAGTAACTAATTAACCTATGAAACATGTTTTTGGATGGTGGAGAAAACCCACACATGCACGGGGAGAACATGCAAACTCCACACAGAAAGGTCCCCCATTTGTGATACTGTTTCAAGTCCCCCAGCCAGGACTTGAATCGGGAGCCTTCCTGCTGTGAGGCAAGAGCGCTAACCACTGCGCCACCGTGCAGCCCGTCATACTCTATTTTTGGTTTTGCAAAATTTGATTATTCTTCCTTTTTAACAGCTGTCTGCTCACTAATTGGAAAAGTCATGTTCTAAATCATTATGAAATGTTCTTTAATTTAAATTTGAGCCGCCATAACTTCTCTAATCCTTCTTGACCAAATTATTATATATATATATTTTTTTGCTGTGTTGCAGGGATTCACTTCTTATGGTAAAAACAGTCAACAGGGGAATCATAAGCACCGCTTAAATAAAGCCATACAGTAATTCTGTGGGTCTTAACAAGGCTTTAAACAGGCTGTAGAGCTGCTTAGTGATTATCTCTGAACTCTGCATATAAAGTCATTTAAAAAAAAGATGCCCACCATCTTGTGATTATAAGGAAAAGGAAAATGTAGAGTTCAAAAAGTAAAAAAAGTCCCTCTGACCAAGTTCTTTAGGAAATAAAATAAGCAACCAACAGCTTCTATTTGTGAAATTAACCTGAGCAGTTTATTTTGAGCATCAATGTAAAACCTGATGTTTGGACAGTTTGCTTTTGGTGGATGATTCAGGTTTCAAAGCACAAGAAAAAAACAATGAAATGAATGTATAGAAGTGCATAAGATTGTCTTACTCAATGCAAAGTAGGTGTTATTTAAGTAAATTTAGAATTCTTGAGTCTTGGCATCTCAGAAAACACGTTGAATGATGTGTCAACAAAACATCCAGAAATACAGACAAAGTTATTTGACTTGTATGCTTCCACTTAATCATACTCCTGAAATTGAACACATTTAATAGATTTTTTCCTATGAGCTACATCAATAAATAAATGTATGTCAAATACTTTCTAAAAATAAATTATTCTTGTTTCAGTAAAACTTCCTTAAAATTTACAAATTTAATAATGCGAAGCAATCTAAATTTAAAGAACTGACATGAAGTTTGTTTTGAAGATGTTTTTTTAAACCCTTGATGAAATCTACCAAAAACAAATACAGCATCCTTTTATTATGCGTTATAAATTGTATTAATTATGCTACATTGCGATAAGTCAGGTAAGTTTTTGGTCACGACAGTACCAATTTAAGATGCAAAAATATATGCAATAGTGTTCAGGGGAAAAAAAGTCCCTTATTTTCCCACTGTTCCTGAACACACATTTAGCATGTGGTGTTCACTGTTGCTACCTTATACTAGCGCATGTATCTACAGTTAGAAGCTTGGTCCGAAATGTGGAAGCAGTGCACATTTCGGAAAACATGCTCCAAGTTTTATCTTTCACAGCTTTATTCCAATATATGAAAGACTTGATTTTATTTATTTATTTTATATAATTACAGCAAGACACTTCTGTGAATGAAAAAGGACACCATTCATATATAACTACCAAATCTGAGTCCCAGATTGGTCAAAGTTCAACCTGGTTTACCTTTGAATGTACGGTCAATGAATGCGGGTTTTGTACGCTGCAATGCCCACAGAATTTGTTTTTTAGGAGTGGCTACAGGGTGGCCAGAGAAAAACGCAGGGTGGCCAAGGGATACCATGTCAGTTATGCATAACGACAAATGTTGACGCACCCTGGGCACAAAAACAACAAAAAGTTTGTGCTAATGCTCAGAAGAGTTCCTGATCTGCAGTGTTCCTAGAAAACAGAAAGTATAAATCAAATTGTCTTCTAAGATCCAGTAATTGCAGCTGTATCAATACAAATTCCCACAAATTTAATTATTATTACATTATTATTATTATTGCTGCAATCCGAGCAACCATAATGCAGCTGTTCATTCTGCAACACCTAAAACTGAAATGTGACTTTAGATTTTTCATTAGATTGTTGGATGTAGACTAGAAGGATTCCAAATATTGTGGCTATGACATGCCACCTAAACAAAAATGTTTCTAGAAAACGTAATGGGTGATTTTTGCCATATATGAACATTGGGTAGAACTTGTTCCTCTCAAAGTGTAAAGTGAAAACAGCTACTTGATCTAGTCGAACAAACTTGACATGTGTAACCCATATCTCTCATTTAAATATATACATTTATTTACAATTTGATTTTATTTACATCCTTTTTCAAAAACTACATTACAAAAATAAGCAGTCCAAATCTCCACTTTAAATATGCAATTATGTACAATTTGGCTTTTCTACAAAAATCAAAAGCAGCATTGTTCTTTTTTCAAGGATGTTTTTTCAAACAATACAATGTTTTGCTGCATGATTCACTTCTACTATTGCATTAGGTTTTGTCTTGAACCATCAATCACAACAGTGTTTAGAAAACTTTAGGAATAATGTATAGCTTTTCTTGTCCCATTGCCAACTAACCAACTTCCAACTTGCACAGAAATATGTCTACTTAACTGTGAATGAATTGAGCGTCCCCAGACAACAAATTAAACGTGCACAGTAAGACGTTCACGCTCAATGTGTTTGTTTAGGGAAGCGACAGAATTAGCAGATAACGTGAGGGGAGAGAGGGAGGTAAATCCATTGACATATGAGTAATTGCATCACGTAGCAATAATAAGACACTGAAAACCACAAGGATGCACTCAACATCCCACCTCGCGTGTGCACACAGATATATGCCTTGACCATTCACGTGCTTGAAGAGAACAAAGAAAGAGAGAGCCAAAGAAAGTTAAAAAACAAAACAAAAAAAACCACTGCTTCCAGGAAGGAGCCACACCGTTGCTTCACATCGCCACCCAGTCAAAGCTGCTGCAAAGTTGTGGTGAAAATGTAAAGTTGAAGGGTGTGCAACAATCAGCAGGGTTCGCTTTATTCTGCGTTAATAGTTGCAATCGCAATATTGCAAATTCCTGAAGGGACTGCATGTTGTTAGAGCCGCTGTATGAGAAATTTTGTACGAGAAATGCTAAACGATGAAGTCCCAGCACCATTATTAAGACTTCGATG
Organism: Adrianichthys oophorus; assembly: GCA_036245035.1. Taxonomy (NCBI): domain Eukaryota; kingdom Metazoa; phylum Chordata; class Actinopteri; order Beloniformes; family Adrianichthyidae; genus Adrianichthys; species Adrianichthys oophorus. The sequence continues at coordinate 6,814,504 of BSAI01000108.1, forward strand.
TTAAAATGAAGAATTTCAGAAAAGCTTATTTGAGGCATCATTTCTGAATTCAGTAATGCAACGCATTTAAGACTTTTTAGGACCACAGGAACCCTGTTTAAAAGTCAAAGACTAGCTAGCTAGCACTATCCATCAATTAATTAATTATTTTAAACATATAAAAAATGAGCAGAAAAGCATAAATGTTAAGCTGAAGCATGTTTTCATTTATTACTTACTAACGATTCCATGCCAACTAACTCCATCTTCTGAAAATCCCGCCTCTTTTTGCACGATGCGCATAGTTTACTAAAGGAACTCCAGCCTCCGTCCTCTACTGAGCACTCTTAGTATGACTCTTAGTTTGACTTTTGAGGTGCTCTGTGCACGCCTGATTATTTTTTTCCCATTTATTTTATTATATATTGACATTTAAAAAGAAAAATAATGCTGAGCTGTGCAGACAGTACACAAATGTTGACAGAAAATAAAATTGTAGAATGTTTTTCTGGGGTGGCCAGCATTTTTCCTGGCAGCCACGTGTGTCATGCCTGTTTGTACGTTGAGTCCAATAATGGTCCTAAAAATGTGCATAGCTACACGTGAACATGAGAGACCTGAAATGCAAATATACATGCCTTTGCATACATTTTTTTATTGGAAGTGGTCATGTGAATGCAGGTTGCCGAGGGCAGTATAAATGTAGCTTCATGATAATTAGGGCTCTTTTTTTTTTAACCAGACACAGGGCCTGTCAAAGATGCAGATTACATTTTCTACATGTCCCTGAATCTACTCAGGAGTTGACTTAAGGATAATCAATTTGATGGTTAGATGTGAGTGTTGCTAACCTGACCTGAAGCACCAGAGGAGATCCAGTTGTTTACAGCTGCTCACTTAGTGTTTGTCGCATTTGCTCACTCAAGTGGTTCTCTATGAATTTGAATTGCTGCATATAAAACTCAAGAGTTTAATTGTAATCATCACTGACCAATAATTCACCTTTACCCGCTTGGCATTTTCTTACAATGACTTCGACAGCAAGAGAGAGAGAGAGAAAAAAAAAAAGAAGGGATGCAGGAGAGAAAAAATGTGAAAGCACAGCGGAGGTTGGTGGGTGAAGGGAAGGGGAGATGCGAGAGGTGGGCTGAATTCTAATGAGCAGCCTTAGGGTCAACGATAGAAATCTATGTGTGCTCTGCCTAAAACATTGCAGCAGTCTGAGCTCGCAGTACACAGAGGATCTACAGAGCTGCATCACTAAATAAACAACGACTCTTCAGAAAACGAACAAAATCAGCTGCGTGGTAAAATCTACAGATTCACATTAAAAGCTCTTTCGTAAATGTTGCATGTTTCTTTTATTTTCTTTCAAATTAGTGTGTGAAAGAACACACATTTGGCTTTAAAACATCATCTTACTCCAGGAAGAAGGAACAACAGGGAGAGCGTTCATACAGTCGCAGGTGAACTCGCACACGCAGAACAAAGGTTGTGTACTGCAGCTGCAACCCAGATTCTCTTCCCATTACACAGAGCAGCATGTATCAGAGCTTTAATTTGCGTATCCCCTTGTCTGCTAATGCTCACGCCGGGCTTCTTTCCTGCCTGTGCACACATGCATACACACATGTATCACAATGAAACAACAATAAACATGTGGCTCCTCGCTGGGAGCCAAGCAACTGCTTGGTTGTGTTTGTCTGGTCCTAATCTGACTCCTCAAGCACCTCCAACAGAGAGGATTTAAAACCTAATAGAATATGTTGCTTTTTATTTGTTGGACCTTGCACACAGAATCCTGATTGATGAGACGCACATGAAAAGGCAAGAAGGGCTTATGGCTTCCCTGGGTGTGGATGAACACGCATGCTTTTTGAGTCTGCCCAAATCTTTCCAGCAAAGGTTCCAGCGTATTCTAGGAATATTTGGGTCGTTTGGTTGGTTGTTTTTCAGGATCCACTGCGTTAGCTCACTTTGCTGAAAACCTTCGCAAGAATGTGTTTGACAGGGGCTTTAGCAAAGGTGTGCTTAAGCCTTCTGCTCACTAAGCTGCTGATTGAGTGGAAGAGGCTTTGCATATATTGTGGGCTTACTAATCATTTAGCAGGACTTGCAGACTGCTAAATGAAAGAACTCAGACTGACAGGATCACGGAGGAGAGGACAAAGAAAGGAAAAATGACTTCACAAAGGAGAATAAAGTGCACAGGGAAATTTTGTTATGAGGCAGGATTGAAGCATTTAGCTCAGAGGTGCTTCAAACATCTTCTAAAAATGTAAACTGTAATTGCCACAATCAAACAAATGAAAACATATAAAAAAATGTGTATATATAGAAGATCTGGTTAACAGGACTGTGTCAATTTTAGAATGCAACAGTTTCAGAGATTGTTTTTGTCATTTAACTACAGCATTGTTTTAAAAGTGCACATAGATATTATAATCTGCTTTAAGATCAAGTTTCTTTTCATTAACTTGACAAAACAGCACTGACATAGAACATCACAATTCAAGATAACTGTTTTTCCAATGGCTTACGATGCAAATGTGGGTCATTCAGTCTTTTCATTGCACAGAAACATAAATGGGTGGTGGAAAGCTATTTATTCTGAATTTTCAGGTGAAATAAGCGTTTTTAGAAAACACAAATCAGGACACGTCTTTATTAAAAACTTTAAATTGTTTTTTGGTGTTATTACCATATTCTTGTGGCACTTTTCTCATGATGAAGGATATGTATAAAGAAAATAAAGCCTACATTTTTCTGAATATTTTGTCTGATCAGGAGCAGATGAAAAATATTCAATTGGAAAACATTTGTAGGTGTGACATAGAACCTACAAGAGCAAGCCCCAAGCTCCCTGCTCCGCTCCATTTTAATGCATTCACTTAAAGCCAACTAGATCCATGTACGTCTTCGTTTTCCTCGTCCAAACTAGTATCTGGCTCAAAACTATATGGCTGGATAGCTCCAATTCTGCTCACCATTTATCATCGGTAATGTTAGGTTGAGAGTGTAAACATGTGGATGACGGGAAGTAAGGGTGGGCTTACTCCACACCAACGGTCCCACCCACAACTCAGAGGCAAATTTCTAATAAACTACAATCCCTCTGCAGGAACGTTGTCCTAAGAAAACAACACAGATTTTTTTTTCTTTTTATTTTGCCTAAAAGTGGCATCATCCTAATTAAAAGATCACTGGGAACAATTTGAGATCAAAAGATGATTGGAGTGGGACTTGACGTGAAAACTCATATTTTATTTTCGATAGATTACCTGAGATTGAATGGGCTAAATAATATGGCAAACTTGTTCTACAAAATTTGCTAAAACAATTTCAGCGCTAACGTTAACAGCTGAAAACGATCCATACTGAATTTGATACCGTGTTTTTTGAAATGCTCCAATATCACTGCATACAGCTCCTTGGCAAAGTACACTTGAGTATTGATGTTTGAATCAGAATGCTGAGCTTCTTTCCCTCTGTGTGCCTCATGTTTCAGACTCATGAGCTCTTCGGTATCAAAATTTCAGAGGCCATTTGTGCCCATGTACAACATTTACTCATTCACTCTCATTTTCTCCAGCAGCTTTTTTCTGCTAGAGCCTATCCAAACCATCACAAGCTGACAGATGGGGGACATGTCACCAGTCCAACCACAGAGCTGTACATAGACACACTAACCACTCACACGTACAAAATATCCCAAATTCAGTTTAGAATCTACTGTTAATCTCTGAAGCATGGTTTTGCAATTCCGAGTTATAGAATCTCAACAAGAGTTACCTTACAGAGCTGCTTTAAACAATCAAATTGTGATTTTAAAGTCAATCACACAGATGTACACAGACTATTATTCTCTAATTTCCTTCACGAAATTCAGAATGGTGAAGGATCATGTAGGGAGAAGCCGGAGGGGTAGAATTCTGATTTGGCCACTGAGTTTGCAAAACTTGCTCCCACTTCAACTGCAGTGCATGAGAAACATAAAACAGGGGTGAACATTTTTAGAGACAGACTGTTACTACACGTTCTGTGTTTTAAAGCTGGGTATTTATTAATTAAAGTCAATAAGAACCAACCTGTTTATTAAACAAGCAGTGTAGTGCTTCATGGTCAACTACACCATACTCCAGTTATTTTTGTTCTTAATTTGATTCTACTTGTCTGAGAAGTTAAAAAGTTTGGTAAATAAAACAATAAAAAACAAAAAAACTAAAACTACTGTGTTTGGCTAACCTACGTTTTAGGTTAGCTACCATCATTTTTTAAAGAAAACCATTTTACATTAAAAGAAACACAAAGACAACTTTACAGCAGGTTTTATCAGATGGAAATCACATGTTATTATCTGGCTGATACCATATTGAAATATTAGTAAATACAGTAAATGTTGCACAGTTCTTCACTACACTCAAATTTTCAAGAGGTTCTTCTTTTGAACAACAGAAATCTATCAAATACATCTACAAGTAACTCTTTTCTTGTTTTTCTTGCTTTTGAGTGAGTTTTTATTTTTGTATATGAAGATCTTTTTGATTTTGAAGCATTCCGTCTTTTGGTTGTTTGATAGCATTTACAGTGTTCCTTCATGTTACACCCTCAATCCCCTGAAAAGGACACAACATGAAATGAGGCCCCATCCACCCCCAGTCTCAAAATCCACTTCAAGCAGGTTACTAGAGTTTATTTGGTTAAACACAAGCTAATAGCTTAAAAGCTAGAGCGTTTACTTCAGAGTGGACCAAGGCCAAAATAACAACCAAAAAAGGCCTGCCTAAAAAGAACCCAAATCTTACCTAGCAAAACCAAAATAAACCAAAAGACAATAACTTAAACAAAAACAAGAGAAAACATTATTCAAAATAAATAGCAGTCCACTCCTACAACTCTAAGCTCCATGTAATGGTTTTGGCAGAGGTGGGAAAAATTTGCCTCTCTTGGTCTTCTTCCTGGTTCCTTTTATAGCAGGTGTGATTCCAGGTGCAATTTCTGGCAGCCAATCCATGCCTGGTGCTGGAGTACCACAACAACCGCAGCCTGGCACCTGCACACTGAAATTTGCAAGAGTAAAAGGAAACAAACAAAAAAAAAAGTCCTGTGACATATTATCCCATTCCTAAAGATTAAACATTATACAAAGAAAACAGTTAATCCAACCCTGATCGTGAAAGAGTGTCAGCTAATACATTATCAGAACCCTTCTTGTGACGAACTTCAAAATTAAAGTCGTGCAAAATAAGGGACCAGCGCATCGATCTCTGATTTGAATTACGCTTTTGAGACAAATACCAACAGATTAGGATCAGTACAAACTGTGATGGTTCTAGATCCCAGGTAGACCTCAAAATGCTGTAATGCTAACAGGAATGCAAGAGCCTCCTTCTTTATAGTGCTGTAGTTTAACTGATGTTTATTAAACATCTATGAAAAATGACAGACTGCATGATCAACCCCTTGTTGATCCTGCTGCAAAAGAACTGTACCCGCTCCACTTGCACACGCATCAGCCTCCACAGTAAACGATCCGGAAAAATCCAGTCTGCCACAAGTATTGTATGTGTGAGAGGAGCTACCTCTGCAGAAAAATTCTTGCAAAATCCTTGATGGTAACCACACATCCCAAAAAATCAACGCATGCTCTCTTGGTCTGCTGGACAGGCGAGTCAAGAATAGCCTGCACTTTGACAGCCAGTGGGCGCACTTCTCCTTGTACTACTTGTTTTCCCGAATAAGTAATTGTGGCCTTGCCAAACTAATATTTTGCAAGACATCCTGGGACGTAACACTTTGCTACATTGCGATTCACTTTAAGCAGTTTTGCTGTTTCGTGAATGTTTTTATGCATGCAGTTTTGCATGCTTTTCTTTAAAAGCACAGTGCGTCCTGCATCCTGTTTGGCCGTTGACCTTGTCAATCAATCTCCTTTGTGCCTTGTCTCCTATACAGAATGCGTTCTGCTTGGCAGAGTTAAATACCCAATTACGAGCCGCTCTTTCATTCTATAATATTAGATTTTTTTTTCTATGAAAGTTTAAACTTTGAGAGTTTAAAATATAGAGAAAAGTGTATAAATGTTCATGTGTAAAGTGCATACAAAGTTTGTTGTGAGGGCTTTTAAACCCTTGAAACATCTTGGATCCTACTTAGCGCACTTCCTCTATTGATGGTTATTTTAAGAACGTTAACCCCACAATAAACCAGGCCACATTTTTTTAATAAAAATGTGAGTTTTCTATCAAAGAACAGCATATTCTTTGAGGACCTTTTCATGACTTTTGTCTGCTTTAATCATACAGCCTAATGCATCCAAACATGTTCTAGCTGGAACAGGCAGTCACTTCAGAGGTGCAGTCTTGTATAACATGTATTGAATAAATTACAACTTGTTGGGTCTCTTTCCTGTAATTTGAAAGCAGTAGTACTTCTTTAAAAACTCCTGTGTGTTAGAAAGCATGCATGTCAAAAAGTAAGGTCTAAAATATTCACAGGCTTCAGTGAAAAGAAAACAAGTGGACTGAGTCTATTCGCTGATTGAGAAAAATGTTTTTGGGTGTCAGTCCGACTGTCCTCTTAATGTAAGTATTGTCCTTCCTGACCCTGAAAAAAACCTTGTAAATCTGTGAAACACAATAACCTGCGTCAGCTAAAATGCAAGCATGCAAACCCAAAGAGAAATGCGCTTCACCTTCAAAGTAAGACAGCATGTAGAGGCAATAGTAGGAGGAGAGGGCTGCAGGGATGTGGTGGACGAGTTCAGTCCTAGGAGACAAATCACCTGCTCCACCCTTCACCGCTTGTCCTTGGAGCTCTCTTAGTGAACAAGCCTGCCCCTCCTCGCTGTCCCTGAGATGTAGACTTACAAACTGGCATGCAAAAAGCTGTCATGGCAGCCACCATAATAAACAGGCTGTGTGGTTGTTTGGGAAGTAAAGAGTTAATTTAGGAAGGACTCGTTCTAACTTTATTGAAAAATGTGCTTAGTCCCCCCCCCCCCCCCCCCTTTTTTTGCAAACTCTTAAAAGTCTCAATTAAAAAGAAAAAAAAACACTGTACTGAAATCATGTGGTACTTTCTTGTATATTATAATGCACTTTTTGTTCATTATTTCAACAATTCTAACACGTATTGTTTTTAATAACCTAGCAACTTTTTAATTAAGCACCAACTTAATTACAATTCCTTACTGCCTTAACTATAATTTTTTTTTTTCATTTTTAGTGACCTAATGATTAACTTTTTATTTATTTGCATATTTTCTTTGGTATTGTTTAAGTCATAAATTTTATCATGGCAAGTTGATAAATTGTCATATCCCTCCATTCATCCATCCATCCGCCTGCAGTGGAAATTGAAATCTGCATGCTGGCTGCACATACATTATCATACTCAAAATAAAAACAAAAATAAAAAGCACTAAAAGGCCCCATGGGAACTGGGAAAAGTCAGATGTTCCATCACAAATGAATATATGTACTGTCTGGTGCCAGATATGTTTTCAATGATTAATGCTTTATTTTTATTTATGAAAATTGCATTGAATGTAGTACTATTTGATTTTATTAAAGCTCAATTTTATGAATTGAAGGTACACATTCTTTTTGATTGGCAAGTGAGCAGAATTCTGGTTAGACTCAACAAAACCCCCACTTTACTTTGCGCCGCACAGTTGGCCATTTTTTGGAACCTGGTCACTTTTCAGAAAACAAACTTTAACTGAAAACTGAGTTAAAGATTTCTCCTCCAGCACTTAGCAAGGAACTCAAAGCTCACACTGGGACTTTTGAAGAAATGCAGAAATCTCAGAAATGAGTGAGAGAAAATGCACCAAGCAATGGCTCAGGACATTGCTTGCCTCAAAATAAAGCTTCAGCTGAGAGGGAACAGATTTTTTCAGGTGCAGATGAAGGGCTTCGAAGCTCAGCTTAAAGAAGGAGAAAAGGGAGTCCTTCTCAAAGATTGTCTGGTATTTAAGCTAAGAGTACAGACAATCGCCGAGCTCAAGCAGTACAATTTCAAGTCTGTGCTTGTCGCAATGAAGGCAAATCAGGACTCTAAAGAAATCCATCACGAGAGAACAGATCAGTCAAAACCTATGATGGGGTTTCAAAACTCCAGTTTCACAGAAAATCAAATGTAGCATGATCAAATCAGAAGGAAAATCCTCCAGACAAGCACATTAATGGCAACTGTTAAAGGTTTCTGGGTTTGAAGAAAGTAGTGGCAAACACCAAGAGTTAGCAAATTAATCCAGCCATTAACTTAACATAAATCTTTTTTTTTTTTTTTTAATAAATCGAAATGTTTTTAGAGTGGACTGCTCAGGGTGGTTCTGTTCTCTCCATTTGACAACATCACATGTCTTAATGGGTACATTTTTGGTAAACCATAAAAAAAAAAAAAAAAAAACTACAACCTGCTCAAGATGTTCCTGGTTTCTTTTTTGGACAACAACTGGGTCAGATTTCAACCTAAAATCCATTTTTTTTACTACAATATAATTGATTATGTAGGGATGGGTTATATATGTATATAAGTTTGCTTCTTCCCACTCCTTTTCAAGCAGTCAATCAAGCTCTACTTGACTTTAGTAATTAATCACTATACTTAATGAATCAAGTATGACTTAAGTGAATCTTTGTTTGTTTGTTTTTTTCCTTTATCGTTTAATGACTGCATTTCATTGTCTCTGTGATGAGTTTGATAAATCTGTGTGGTTTTTTGTCTTATCCAACTTATGCACAAAATAAACTACATCAATCAATCAATCAATTACATTCAAGTTCATCCATCTATGTGCAATAGTGTTATTAGGAACTATAGTTTGTGCCGAATTTCACCAAATCAACTGCGTACAAAATGTGTGGTTTTTTGTTTTATTTAACTTCATTAGTTTTCATTTGTATGGTGTTGTGCACTTTAACTACAGCACCTGAAGGCAACACAGTTCCCTAAGTGTAGCACGGACAGGCTCGGTGCTACTTCAGGCCACACAGGAGGAAGGTGTGTGGGATTTGGATTCTATTTTTACATTTTGTCTCTCACAGTGAAGTGTACCAATGATGAGCATTACAGACAGTAAACAAAACACTTAAACGTATGTCTCTTTAATCAGAACCAGCTTTAATGACCAAGTATGAAAGCACATACAAAGAATTTGACTCTCAACTGGCATAATTTAGGTTGATCAAACTGATGAATCAGTGATGGACAAAGTAGAAAAAAAAGGAAACATGTCAAGTAAGTTTAGTACCATCCCTGAAGCAGAGAGCTATCGGCAATTGTTTTGCAGTTACGCACAGTTATGCACTTCTCTGGTAAACATATTTTTATAAACCCCTTAAAAGACAAGAAAAAACGTTTTTTTTTAATATAAATCCTCCTAATGTTGATTTTTTTTTACGTCTTTTGGGTTCTGAATCGGAGTGAGAGGAAAGTTAAATGGGATACAAAAGTCCCTTGCTATAACTCAGTTCCCCGTTCATGGTGTCGCTGTTTGGCTGATTTATTTTTTTTTTTTTTACAGCACATTGCAATCCTGTGTCCTGTTTGGCTGTAGAACATTGTCAATCAACGTTCTCTGTGCAAAGTTTCCTGTGCAGTATGTGCTCAGTTTGCCAAATTTGCATTAATGTTCAATCACATCTTTGTTTTCATATTATAATTGTGACTGAAAAAAATTATGAAGAATGTGGTGTAGCCTTAAAATATGCTAATTTTTAAAAATAAAGCAAACAACTTTGGGGGTTTCAGCTGTCGCAGGTTTTTTTTTTTTTTTTTTTTTTTTAAAACGCAACTCCTGCAAAAAATAAGCGACCATTGCAGAGGGTACAAAGTACAGAAAAACAAAAATATTTCCTCTTTTTCTCTTTTAGTTAGTTTGCCAACACAAATCACAACTGTCTCCTAGAATTTCCTCCTTTATTTGTGAATCTTTTTAATGTACCTCTAAATATGGTATCAGCCAGTACAAATCCACTTTGCTTATCTTAACTTAAAATGAAACTTTTATGTTGAAGATGCAAGTCAAGTATGGAGGATTTGAGCAAAGATGGCATAAAATGTCAGAACCATTAAACTCAGGAGCACAAGTGCACATGCACCGGATAGTCATCCTGCAGGGATGCATTCTAATGGGGATTAAAAATGCAGAAACACCACTTTAGTGAAAGTAGAAAGATTTTTACTGCATCATGAGTGTTCTGAAGAACAGAACTGCGACCGTGCTTGTGGGCTTTTTTAAACACACAAACAAGAGAACACGTAGTTGTTTTAGGACAAAATAAAATTCATTCCTCCGTGAATTAGAAAGGAAGCAATTATAATGCCATTTGCTTTTTCTGTGCCAAAAATAACATGAATAATTCTCATCAAGGCCTCCTTAGATCTTTTTTTTTTTCAATTTCTAATTCCCACTTCAGCTTTGCTTTTTTCAAACTGCCGACCACTTATAGCTGTGATTGCAGTTGCAAGCACTGTCAAGTGCGGTGGTCCAGTCATGCAGGCAGCAAGTCTTGAAAATACCTCGCCACACAAAAACAGGTGAATGCACATATTCAAAGGGACAAATCATTAAAAGACAAAGTGAACACCTGTCCCACAACTTTGCTTTTTTAATCAATACCTGATAAGAAATCAGACACTTCCTCCAACAGGCAGAACTGATAAGTTCCCTCTCCTGTATGACTTTGCATATATAGCTCCATGTGCAAACCATACAGGAACTCATAAATAATACATTAACTTTAGGGATACTGGTGTCTTCATGGTACAGCTACCTTGCAGAATGAATAATGTTGTAGCTCAAGTAGCGCGTTTGGTCATTATGTCTCCATCCGTTTTTCCGTAATCATCTGTCTTATTGCGCAGGTTTGTGACTGTGCCGCCATGCAAGTGATACTGCGAATCCCAACAAGAGCTTGGCGCAAGGATCAAGGATTCCGCAGCTGACGGTGAGACGCAAATGGGATTTTTTTTGGTTGCTTGACTCATGGTGTCTGTGGATGTGTGTGTGCATGTGTGTGGGAGTTGGAGTGGTAATGTGCAGCGCTTCATCTGTGTGAACTCTCTTGTGTTTTTGCACCAGTGTGTGCTTTGTTGCACGCGCTAACAGATTTTGTGGTTGAGGACTATTGGGTGGCAAGTGCTTCATGCTCACTCTCTCCCTGAAGGGAATTTGTGTTGTAGTAGAAATTGGTCTTTTAAGGTCACGGACTGAAATGAACAAAGGTTTCCTACTAAAAATCAAACACTTTAAAGAAAGAAAGAAAAACACCCACAAAGAACTGCATATCTGCGCTTAATGTTTTCTACAAGAAAATGAAGCAAAATCAAGATAAATGACTCAACACAGCAAGATTAAAACTTCATAGCCCTCTCTCCTTGACTTTTTTTTGTTTGTTCAAGAAATATTTTCCCTCTGGATAAAAATGTGTAAATATTCTTTTCATATTTTTCCAAATAGGGAGGTGTAACATACCAGTATTGCAGTGCTACGACTTGGATTACTCATAAATACAAAAGCAATTTTCTCGATAGGTGCCCCACTTTAAAGAAGGCATTCAAAATTTCTGTGCTCAACAACCTTTCATACACTATCGGCAATGAGTGCAATGCTTGCTGTAAAAATGTGCTGCACATGCGTTATGAAGAGCCTCTCCATATATATTGTGTAGGGGTTTGTTCACAGGTATTTCAAGAGCATCACAGTCCTCTGTGAGGGAAAATATACTAATGCAACAGTTGAGAATTACAGTTTCAGTAGAAGACAATATGACTTTTGACAAAAAAAACAACCTTTGCCTTCAGTTAATCTAATCTAAATTCCTCTGTTTAGGGAGTGAAAAACACAAATTTATAACAAATGTGGGGCTGCTAGTTTACCTGCACCCACTAAAAGCAATTAGGATCCACAGCTCAGTATATAGATAGATACTTCCCCATTGCACCGAACTGACGCGCCTCAAAAATGCATTTTTTTTGTTTGATTTAAGTTGTTATTTTAAATATCTTCTTTTCCCCTCTATTTCCTCTTGTTTCTTGGCTACTTTCCCATCACCATTCTATCATAGTCTGAAGTGTAATTATAGAATAAAAAAGTTCATAATAAAAATAAAGTTTTGCCTTAAACACAAAAAGTGTTTATACAAATATACTCATTTGTGTGTCAAAAGCTGCAAAACTACTCTAGTGTAACACTAAAATGTGCCCAACACAGGAGGCCCTGAGCTATATGTTTGCTCAGCTGCTCGACAGAACAAGTTTCTAATAAAAATGAATAAAGCATTTAGTTTTGAATAAATAAAGGAGTTTATCTAAATATACCCCTCCATAATGAACTCCAGGGAGAGGTCTACTTAACCTATTTTGTTTTTAAATAAATGCACCGCTGGACAGGAAAAAAACAAAACAAACAAAAAAAAAAAGATATTATCACAAAATATTTGTTTTAACTGTGGTTTAGAAGTAATTCCATTAAACCTTGAGTGCTTTCTGGAATTTACGGTGCATTACTTTGGCACTCAAAACTTCCCTTAAATTAACAATTACATTGATTAATTGAAAAGAATAGAGCTGATGGCTCAGTTGGCTGGGTGTAGGACTGTTGCACAGGAAACCAGGGTTTAATCCCGGCCAGGGGTATAACGCTTTTAATCTGGGTCTTTCGGCAGGACCCTTAACACTACTGCCGTACTATGTAGCTAAAAGGGTGCCCAAGCGCCCAAGTCTCCCTGTGCCGGTCCCTAGCCCAGATAAATATGGGGAAGACACTACCCTGTAAAAAATTCTGCCAAACCACCTGTGTGAATCAGTGAGACAACCCTTGATGGGATGTGCCAGAAGGTGAACAATTGGCAAGACACTGTGGTTATGGAAAAACACTAAAATTAGAAACATCACATGTTAGAGTGCTGCAGAAAAACTATCTCAAATCTGAAATACTGCAGCCATAAAGAAATGCTAAAGCAGATCTTATTTCATCTTTTTTTTCAATGACCGTCTGTAGAATTCCCCTCAAAATAGGCTAAATCGCCAAAGTCTGTCATATCTTGAAGATCTCATGGTTCCATACTGATCAACTGAGTCATACAGCTGTTCCATATTTAATTTGTAAAACCTTCATTTTACACAGAGCTAATTATTTCCTATAACTTACTATGATTAACACTCTTTTTACTGTTTTACTTAAAATGGCTAAATACAAGTTTGGAATGCCTTTTAAAGCCCATGCATCACAACAACATGCCATACTATTGTCGTACACCAGTTTTCCGACCATAGATCAACATCTAAATAGATTAATATGCATGAGTATACACAACAAGAATCTTGTTTTATTTATCTATTCATTTCAGGTTAAAAGGTTCAAAGCATGTCCCAAGGTTTCGCAGACCCAATAGAAGAGCATAAACCTTGACCCTTGCAACAATACAGTCAATTAGGCCATGAAATTGAAATGATAATTTGTCTGTAGGGGTTTCAGCCAAGCCTCAATTCAGTCACACCTACCAGCAAAAAGTCAAGTTCTTATGAAGGGGGGATGCAGATGTAACATGCACATGTAGTATTTTTACTGTTCACCATCTGTTGGCTGCTAAAAGTTGGCATCGGTCAGTGGCCACACAGACACATTTTGAGGTCACATGGAGGCAGTCCATTGACATGCGAGGATGACGCCATTGTAAAATCAGGTTACAACTGGGTGGCCACAAAGCGGATCAAGCCAGATAGTCGGCCGACAGCGGCTCTGATTGGACAATGTGTAAATGTCTCCAGACAGCAGCCGTCTATGTCAAATTCTACTGGCCGCCAGCCAGGGTATATAAAAAGTGGCCTATTCTGCACACCTGATGACTGGCTTACTACCGCCGTCTACATTGATGACTTCGCCAGCAATTTTTTAAAAAATCTGGCAGCATGAAATCTCGAAAGATTCTGTTGATACCTCCTCATCGCGCGGTGGCAGTTATATTTGTGACTGTAGCATAAATGCAGACAAATTTCCCATTTCTTTGGCCCAAGTTGAGACATTGTCATCTAACTTTTAGAGTTCATATTTGAAAATGATTTTTGTCTCCACTGACAAAGATAGCATAATATTTTTTTTTTAAAAAGGCTGCATTCAGTTTACTGAGGATCTCGCTCAACTTTCTAAGAGTTTGCCGGATGTATTTCTTTTATAGCTTGAATGAAATAAGCCTGTCATTCTTTTTTTTAAATTAACATTTGAAAGGAAGCAGTGAGTACTTCAAAGTAGAGCTTTTGCACTATTACACCAACTGAGAAGGGTTGCTAAAAATCAGTTGCACGCAGGGTAAACAGACAAGCTACTTATTATGTTTACCAAGCAAAAGAACACATACGGTAACTCACCTCATGTCTTGGGGGGAATTACACTGCTTCCCTGCGGGTTAAAAGTTAGGAATATTTTTTGTATTAAGTAAATGATGGGCATTGCAAAAAAATAAGTGCAAATACAATCCAATGGAAGGTTTTACATACTTAAAGTGACTTTTAAATAAGTATGTTACCTCACATCCTGCACATAGTAGAATGGTAGAATCCATTTTTTTTCTGCATGAAAATGCATGTGGAAACTTAAAAAATACGACAGCAAAAGAACTTAATTAATGCCGCTCTTTACTTGCTGACAATTCCTCTGGAGTTATGAGATTCAACAACTTCATTAGTGTCTGGGGAGACAACAGACGAGATGAGAGAGGCAGAGCTCGGGGGCGAGAGGAATACGGAGTAAGTGCCTACTTTGTTAGTATTTGAAGGCTTCCAAAGCATCATAATGCTTTGGAAGTAATCATAATGCAGAAAAAATTTAATTATTTTACAAGAAAGCCAGAGGTCGTCGAGAGCGTGCCTGATAGTGATGGGTGACAATCTAATAGACCACAGGTATCGGAAGAGCACGATTTTTAATTGGTATTTAAAACTGAAGCGGCTTGTCTGAACGTATCTAGGTGTGTCAGCTGCAATTGCACCTCCTGATCCTGCCTTGCAGGATATGACAAATTTGATTAGAGAAAAACTGCGTCACTGTGCATCATCATGCAATCTGACAGCCTCCAGTAATAAGCCTGAGGTACTGGGAGTGTTTTAAAAGTAATTAGCCCCACTACTGTGGTTTGCACTTCCTCAGAGACGCAGAAACTGTCTTTCACCAAATTCACAAACGGGCAAAATGAGCGGATCTAACCGCCACACACGACTCAAGCATGTTTCCCTCTGAATGATTTCATGTTTGCATCATGGAAATTATTGTCGCAGTTGGTTGGATAATAGATAATGAGTGGCACGGTCATAAATCTGCTTTGTTTGGATGAATACCCCTATTTACTTTAATTACCAAAGAGCGCAGAAAAGTATCTCACTCTAAATGACTCCCCTAGAATTGACTGGAGTGACACACTGATAGGCTGCCTATACTAGAAAAACCACTTTGCACCTTGTTTCTGCACATCCCAGTGTACTAGTGCCACCACAGCTCATGAAAAAGCTCACGTTCTCCGTATAACTCTAAAAGGGTGATCAGCACTTTCACTTAAAACGTCTGGACTCCTGAAGGGTGGATTGGGCCTGAAATGAAAGCTCCTGCTTGTCAATCTTTTGTTTTGTTTTTTCCTTATCAGTCCACAAAACCCATTCTATGACTGGTGTTCTAAACTTGTATTTGTAGCATTTTTCTCATGATGGGGGTCATAAATGAAAAAAATAACAACATAGGAACTGCATTTCTGAGTATTTCTTTATTCCAGGGGTGTCAAACTCCAGGCCTCCACTGAAGTTCCTTCTTGGTCAAGCACACCTAATCCAGGTGATCAGCAGCAGATCAGGCAGGATTTCTGGTATACTAGCAGGAGGCCAGCCCTCAATGACTGGAGTTTGACACCCCTGCTTCATTAGGAGACAGTAAAATGCATGTTTAAAAAAAAAAGAGTGTCTTTGTGATGTAAAAAAACAAAAATAGTTGGACCACAAGCTCCTTCCTCTGCCGCATTCTGATGAGTTCACTTGTAAACGACTGGATCCATGTATTCCTCTTCTGAGCTGGCATATGCCACAAAACTCTATGACTGAATAGCTCCAGTATTCCTCACCATTTTTGTTGCACTGATAATGTTAGGTTAAGGTTATAAGGGGCTAGCGGAAGAGCATGTACATAGAAGGATGACGGGAAGTGGGGGTGGGCTTACTCCGCCCACAACTCAGGTGTATTTCTAACGAAATACTTGTTTGTTTTTAAAATAACTGAAAAGATGATGGGGTTGGTCTTTAAGACCGTTTTCTCAATCAATTCCTTCGAGGTCAATATAAAATGTTTCACCGTCTGATTAAAATCCAAAATACGTTTTTAGTCTGTTTATTTTATGTGACATATTACAAGAGAAAACAGAACTATTGAAATTTCAATAAGCTTTCCATGAATTGACATTTAGACCGAGCTACCACAAACAAAGCTGTGTGGCCGGTGGCATGGGGCCTCTAACAGCATTTGCTGAGCAGTATGATGCTTGCAAGCTGTTTTACAGTGACTCGCTTGGAAAATGTCACAAGTAAGCTGAAGCTTTTTTTTTTCCCCGTAAGCGGGTACAGGGGATGCATTACCATCACCCTCTATTCTCTAATCATCGTTTGACCCATGGCTCAGCTCTAACCAACTTCTAATCATGACAGGGCACATATGGCGGATAATTATTTAGAATAATCTGTTGCTGTGGTGATGACTGATCCTAGGGGCCGTCACACCATGGTCATGTTCAGCTCAGTGATTAGACGCAGTTTACGCTTCTAAAGTGCTGGGGATTAAGTATGTACATTATCACTTTAATCTCCTCTTCAACTTCTTCCATCAGCCAAGCGGCCCCCGTAGAGATACACCCACAGCCACTCAGCGGATCTGCATTTGGCCACAAACAAATGTATGTGTCCCAGCCCATGTGTTTTAGGGAAGCATCCCGTGCAAACAGAAGATTTCATTCTCCCAATAGTGCCGTTCTATCTCGGTAATCCACTTCAATCCTCATCTCCGCCGGCTCCCTCTGGTGTCTCTAAGTGTATGGCCGACATGCTCTCCGCTGCATGAAATATGAAATTGCTCTGCATCATAACTGAGAGGCAACAGCGAGATTAGTCACTTTGGGTCTCTGATGTGTTAAGATTAAAGGCCTGGGCCCGACCGCAGTTCAGTAGACTGGAGCAGTACAGATGGTGCGATTGCTATGTGTGCTCGAGCGCGACTCTTCGAAGCTACTGCGTTAATTATAAGACACCCCTGTCGCATGCTTTAAAACAGTGCAGCATGAGCCACAATGTAAATAAAACTGCAAACTACATCGTGTTTCCTTCTTTTATTGGCAGATGGCAAACCAATTAAAGGCGAGCATACTCCCACCTAGAGTACTGGGGTGTTTCAATTGCATCTAGCTTCAGTTGAGGGTGTGAAGCTCAATGCGTGTGCAGGCCAGAGAAGTCATGTGAGCCAGTCAATAAATTGTGACCTGCATCGCCTTGCTCACAATTGTGAGGTATGTGTGTCTTTGAATAAAATCAGTAGTTTACTAAAATGTAGTGTAAATGTGTCTCATGGAATTCTGATTTATGCGCCTGGTACACAATATCAAAATGTATGTCCTTGATTTTATATGCATTCTGAGCACAATCATTCAACTAATCCAGTCTGTCTAGTAAGACCAAATCCCCTTAGACCGAAGCAGCAAGCACACCAGATCAGACATCAGTGAGGAATTAACACTAAGGAAATGAATCTGCTGCTTTTAATATTTGCTTGACATGCAAAAAAACTGAAATGAACAAAAATCTTGTACAAAATGAACTCCACAAAAGTGCATCATACCCCCTTTGGTGTCATGATGACAAAGAGTTAGTGCTCCGTCTTATCAGGAAATGCTTTTTTATTAAAAGGCAGGAAGATTTATTTCAAGTTTGTTTTGATTTCATTTGAAATGGTTTATTTCAAGCAATCAAGGCAAGAAATAGTACATAAACAGTACAATCAACAAAGGTTTAAGTTTGTACAATGATATATCAAATAATTGGATAGTTGTAGATTGCTTGAAGGGGAGTGGGAGGAAGCGAACTTACATAATCCCACCCCGTATTCGCCTAACCATTTACTTTACATATGTTATCAGTATCGGGTTCAAAACGTCTAATCAGAGCTTTATACATTACCAACAAAGATTCAGATCATTAAACAATTCTTAAGCTTAAATGAATCACATGACTATGTAAGTAGACATAAAACTAGACTTTATCACTGTATATGCAGGTCAGAAAGATCATTTATATAAACTGAGTATCAAGCATAAAAATATATTTATATTTATTTTTCCTTTTCATGAGTAAATCATTAATATAAACCAAATGCCAAAAATTAGGAAAAAAAAATTAATAACTAAATAAATAAACTAAGTTCTTCATGTACACAGAAACCTAAAGAAAACTATAGGTTCTGTGCACGTAAATGCAAATGTTCATGGAAGATCTTCATCAACAAATATTTCAATGACAACTCTTGGTGATCAGATGGAACAGCCATCAGTTTGATTTTCACAGTTTCATATACATAAGCAAACGAATATATTATGTATTTTCTTGTCAAAACTTTAAATACAAAGGTGGAAAAATACAGCTTTTTCAAATTAAACTTGCAAAAGGCATTTTTGCAAAAGGATTTGTTGTAATCATTTTGATTTAAGAAAAAATATATAATTGCCAGCACTAAAGCATGGAACAGTATTTCTGTTAACAGAGTGCTGTTTTATTATGGGTAAAAATATGCTTTATTTTGACTGACAATGTTAATACTTCTAATAGTTATAAGTTAAAAAATGTATAGGTTTTTCTATCATATAAAAAAGAGCTTGTATGGAACCATGGTCGGCTTACATACTGTAGTTTTCCATGAGATGTTTAGGTATAAACACACTGTTTCAAGTGCTAGTTTGCAAGTTGTGCTCAAAGCGCTACGCAAAAAACATAAAAATGAGCTTTATTTTATTACATTTATGCATTCCATCACATTCAGGAATGTGTCATTGCTTTACTGGAAAATGTAATTAATATATCCCCAATCATATTTTTAGGGCATTGAAAAATGAAGACCCAAAGTATATAATGTAGCGATGGCCACTAAATGTCTGAAACTAAAACTACTGCAACACAGCAGCCCAATTTTCTATAATCGTTTTTTGTTTTGTTTTAATTCATACAAGCACTTTATTTTGACTGAAGCTGATTTGCTGTGGTGACTCCTAAAAGGTGTGTTTCTTTCATGTTATTTTTTAACAAAGTTAGCTGATAATTGTGTAGTGGGGCAGCATCAGTGTTTCTGTTTTAGATTATTCTTTAAGTTCCCAACATATAATGAGCTGAAACATACTAAAAGATTTTCATTGTATTTTGAGCCTATTTCACACATATTATGAGTTAAAAATTATTGTAAGACATTTTTCCTGAAATATTACAATATTACAAACTACAATGTTTTTTGTTGTAAAATAGGTAACTTTTTTATGAATTCTTTATTAAAAGTTGAGGAATATTCATGTTTATAAAAGGAGATCATAATAATTTTAGACAACTGAAAATGTAATTTTAATATATGGAAACATATATTAAAATTACATTTTCAGT
>BSAI01000108.1:6834256-6958188 GCA_036245035.1 Adrianichthys oophorus
AATATTTATAATTATAGTTCTGTTTATAATGCAAATATCAATATTCTTGTTGAAGCTTGCTTAAAAAAATACATTTTAATTGATATACTGTAAAAGGAAATGGATTTAATAGTAAAAGGATAGATTGTGTTAAAGAGCACTGAGAGTGAAAACATGACCTGTTGTTGCCAATCTGAATTTGAATCTTGTCCATCTCTTCAATCCTTGACCTGCTTGAGAAAGTGTGACAGTAACTGTCACACTTCAGCCATTTAAAATGTAGAGCGAACCACCCTCATTTCCTCTCAACCTGATGACTGACAGGGCTTGACCCAGAGGTGAGCGGTGTCAGCCTATAATAGCACAGGTCATCATACTAACTCCCTAACCCCTCATCCAAAGCCTGTCATCTCCGTACAGCTTCCTCGCCTACATCCACTACTGCTAGGCGACACTACCCTGTGCTACTCAAGAGTTTCTCTCTTTATCTCCACCACATTTGCAATAAATCAATGTAAGCCGAAGGGCTTTAGAAACAGTGTGAGTCGAACTGATTCCTTGTGTTAGCACATTGTTGAAGACTGTGAAGAGAACCTGCAAGGTTTTACTTTCTAATTGAAGTATGCTGCAAGGACTGATACAAAGGACAAATCCAAATTCTTCCCCTACCCCAACGGTTTCTCCCTACCTCTACTGTTGTAGGGGCATTTGCCCAAAATTGTTTTATTAAGGGGAAGCCGTAGGGATTTTTGACTGTGTTTCCCACCAGTGGAAGGATGATCCGTGTCGCGCTGTGCCTCGGAGGAGAAACATTTTTTTCATGTGGGTGTGCTCTGACGCACAGAAATGTACATTTAATGTCAATAATGATTTTTTGTTTTAGCATAACTTTTTAAAGTTAGAAAAGTAATGTTATGTATTTTGTACTCTAATGTAGATAACCGGCGACTATCGATGATGTAATCGAGGTTTAATAACGTCCAAATTTTAAGACACTATTTTTTCCATAACTTTCCATTTTGAGGGCTAAATGTAAGGGTAGGGAGAAGCCACAGGGGTGGGGGAAGAACTTGGATTCGGCCCACGTGTTGATTTAGAAAATGAGTCTGAACCAAAACAAGACTAAAAAACAAATTTTTAAGATTTGAGAGTAACAGTTTCTGTCTCAAAAATGTTAAATTGTTTTTCCCATTTTTGCTTTTTTGTCATCAAAACCAAGCTCTAGCATCTTTTAAAGGCAAATTCATCCTCATGCACAGTTCATCTATTAGTCATTGCATCTCCAGGAAGGATTTGACAAGAGGTGGCAGACAAATGGCTCAGACACGGAGCTGCGCTGACAGGCTCTATGTGGGCTTAGACTGCTGGTACACATTCCTAAAGAATCTGTTAGCATGGCAGGAGAAGTCAATTTAACATTTCCAAAGCAGATAACCGATGAAAGGCAACGCTATCGTATGGAAAGCATTGTACAATAAGTTTCAATGTAAGGTTAAGCAACATGCTTATCTCGAGTTTTGACAATTCAACACGACATCTCTTTTAACTTTCGCTGCAGTCTTGATTCAATGCAATCCACTAAAAGGATAAAGAGAGAAAGTGAAGAGGATAACAATTATTCATGCGATCTTCATGTCAAGAGGTGACATTTACTAGTCAGCATCCAGGTTTTCCCGGATCCTTAAAAAATAACGTGTTTTATTAAATCCACAGCTAATCGCCTGCAATTGGTACAAAGTGTCGTTGCAATGCTTTTAATTAGCAGCAATCAGTAAAAGCACATTGAGGTGGCCGTGGTGCAGAGGTACCTAGCAGCAAAGGTAACTTCTGATTGGTAGATCACGGGTTCAGTCCCCACTCTGCCTGCGCATGTGTTGAAGTGCCCTTTGCAAGACACTGAACTCCATATTGCTCCTGGTTGTTATAGATTGGCCCCAGTGCTAGTCAGCTGAGCCGCCATCAGTGTGTGTGCATGGGTGAATGAGACTGTAAAAAGCTTTTAGCCTTCTAAGAATGTAATAAAGCACTATACAAGTGTACCGCTTTTTACCTTTTTCACCTTTTTTACATTGGCTATCAGTTTTACAACTGATTAAAAATGTTAGGGTGTATTCCGACTGGAAAAGTCTGTTGGTCTGGACCGAGTCCCCTTAATTTGGTCCGGATTAAGACCTGAACCTTGCGTTTGGTCTGTATTCAGATTGCCTTTCAACTGGACCAAAGCTTTTAAACAAAAGCATGTGACTGAAGAGCTCTTTAGTCATTGGTCAGGAATTATGAGGCCGTAGCAAACCAACAAAAGAAAGAACAATGGAGGTCCTAAGATTTGCAATCCTTATATTTCACTTATGTAAACATTAGATTTCGCTGACCAATTTGGGCTCCAAGTATAAAACGTGCAGCCATTAAAAGCATGCTGCAAGTGAAATCAGGTCAAACTTTGACCAATCAGGACTTGGCTTTGCTAGTGACAAGTGAATGGCATATCTTTTTATTCACAGAAGTGCCAACCATAGGGGGCGTGAGATGCTGTGAGTATCGCGAGAGTCGACGAGACGTGTGTGGTGAGTAAACTTGGCGGCGCGAAAAGCGGTTGAACAAACATTTCCGTCTGCTTTTCTTTTTCCGCCATATAAGTCATAATTACAACAATATTCATTAAACCTCTAAAAAGATTATTAAGTTCTTGACAGCCTGGAGGACATGGAGAGCTTCATAAACGAGTGTTACAATACCTTCGTCATGGGGAAGACAAACACCACCACTCCTTCCTCCAAACGCGGCCGTCCTGAGGACTCTCCCGGGGCCGCCTCTTCTCCAGGCAGCGGCATCAGTGAAATCCTGGAGTCCATAGATAAAAAGCTCTCCAGCCTTGATTGCCGCCTGAACCTGCTGGAGATTCTCCATAAAGAGTTCCAAGGCCTGCGAGAGTCCCTGGAGTTCAGCCAGCAGCAGGTGCAGGAGCTCGCAGCGGAGAACCAGGCCCTCAGAGAGACCGTCCAGACTCTGAGCAGCGACACCGCTCGTCTCTCTGAGGAGAACCGCTCCATCAAGGAAACCCTCCTGGATCTTCAGGCGAGGAGCATGAGGGACAACCTGGTCATCTCTGGGATTCCAGAGGAGGCGGGAGAAGACCCGGAGGCCACGGTGAAGTCCTTCATGGAGGTCCAGCTGAAGCTCCCCAAGGAGGAGGTCCAGAAGATCTCCTTCCATAGAGTGCACCGACTCGGAGGAAGGAGGTCTGATAACCAGCGTCCGAGACCCATAGTGGCTAAGTTCGAGCACTACAAACAGAAGGAGCTGGTGAGGAGCCGCGGCCGGGAGCTGAAGGGAACACACTTCAGCGTCAACGACCAGTTTCCGGCGGAGATCCTCCGGCGCAGGAAGATCCTCCGGCGCAGGAAGATCCTTTTCCCGCTGAGGAGGAAGCACCTCACCGCCGGGTCTCGAGCAGTAGTTTCTGTAGACAAACTCTTCATTGATGGACGGCTCTTTCGGGACCCCGAGATCACCCCGTGGCTGCGCTGAAGACCCTCAGATGCTGCGATCTGAACCTCCATAATGCGCTGATGAAACCGACTAAACTGATTTAAATTAATGGAAAATCAGTCCATCAATCATCCACACCTCCATCTCGTCAAATCAGTTTATTTCTCTCCCCTTTCATGTTTATGTTGTTTTGTTGTTTGTTTTTTCTTGTTTTTCTTTTCTCTTTTCCTCTTTTTATTCCCCCCCTCTTCCCCCCTCCTCCTCCTCATATTTAAATCAACTAAAGGCAACACATCCCTGGTAAGTACCCATTTACTCATGCACGAGACATGCGCGCGCACGTACACGCGATCCCGCACACACTCGCTGACACACCACAAACACCTCACATAGGCTCATATAGGACACACACAACAAGTAACTCACACAGCCAGAAAACATTCACGCGCACAAGCACACAGCGCTCCTCTGCGCATTGGTCAGCGGGCACGCGCACAGGACTCACAGACGCATGCGCATTACTTAGCATAACACTTCCAGTCAGTGTAGTCATGTCCAGTCTGAACATCTTTAGCTGGAATGTGCGTGGACTTGGCTCTGGGCCAAAGAGGCTGAAAGTTTTCAACCATCTGAATGATCTAAAAGCAGATCTAGTTTTACTGCAGGAGACCCACTTATCCAGATCAGCTGATCATCTCCTGTGCTGCTCACAATTCCCATTCATCTACTCAGCTAGTTACAACTCCAAACAAAGAGGAGTTGCTATTTTGATTAATAAAAATATTACATTTACTCATAAGAACACAATTGTTGATCCAGAAGGCAGATTTGTAATTATTAACATATCAGTTCAGAATAAAGATTTCTGTATAGCCAGTATCTATGGTCCCAATGCTGATGAATCCTCCTTCTTTCACAGATTCTTCACCTCACTTTTGGTTACTGTGACTCCACAATAATTATAGGAGGAGACCTCAACTTGGTCCTTGATCCTGAACTTGACAGACTCAGCACAGCAGGACACCAGCGCACATGGCGTTCTGCAAGTATTTTGAAGCAGTACATGGATGAGTTGGGTCTCTGCGACGCTTGGCGCTCATGTCATCCAAACACTAAAGGGTTCACTTTCTTTTCTCCAGTTCACCACTCACAGTCTCGCTTAGACTATTTATTAGTCAGTAACTCTCTTTTAAAAGATATCAAGGATTCCAACATTCATCCAATTATCATTAGTGATCATGCACCAGTTTCTGTAAATATTTCTAGAGATATACCCACACCATCTGGCTTAACCTGGAGGTTTAACACTTCTCTGTTAAAAGATCAAGAGTTTATTCAATTCTTTAAAAAAGAGTGGGCAACCTTCTTAGAATTTAATGATACTCCGGATATTTCACCATGTGTTCTTTGGGAAACAGCAAAAGCAGTGATGAGAGGAAAAAATATTTCTTATTCAACAAATAAAAAACACAAAGAGAAAGCAGATTTATTAGAAATAGAAAATAAAATCAAAGATCTAGAGGCTGCTTATGCTGCTTCTGCACAAGAACACATTCTGGGAGATCTGAAAAATTTAAAGCTTCAGTTAAATGACATCATCAATAAACAAACACAATTCCAAATACAAAAACTTCGACTCGAAAATTTTGATAACTCAAACAAATCGGGTAAATTTTTAGCTAATCAGCTTAAAATTAATAAAGAAAAATCAACAATTACCTCTATTATGGACCACACAGGAACTGTCACCCACGACCCAGTTAAAATCAATAAAACGTTTAAAGATTTTTATAAAAACCTATACACATCACAGGTCAATCCATCAGAACAAAGTATTAACTCATTTCTTAATAATGTAACTCTACCCAGATTAAATGAGGATCAAAGCTCAAACTTAGACTCTCCGCTCTCATTGGCTGAACTTCATGAAGCTCTGTTGCTGATGCCCAACAACAAAGCTCCAGGGCCTGATGGCTTTCCTGCTGAGTTTTATAAAGAATTCTGGGAACAGCTGGCACAAACTTTTTATAAAATGGTTACTTTTATCAAGGAAAGCCAATCACTGCCACCTCACATGAATTCAGCTAACATAATCCTCCTTCTCAAACCAGAAAAAGATCCCACAATTCCTTCAAGCTATCGCCCCATTTCTCTAATCAATGCAGACGTAAAAATTATTTGCAAAGCACTCGTGCATAGAATAGAAAAAAATCACTCCTAATATAATTCATCATGATCAAACTGGATTCATCAAAGGTAGACACTCAAGTGATAACGTCCGCAGACTTAACATAATAGATTTTGCCACTATTAAAAACCAGGAAACAACCATACTCTCATTGGATGCTGAAAAAGCATTTGACAGAGTAAACTGGAAGTACCTCATTGCTGCCCTCCATAAGTTTGGGTTTGGGGAATCCTTCATTGATTGGATTAAAATATTATATCACAACCCAAATGCATCAGTCAGAACCAACAAACAGACTTCTGACAGGTTTTTTCTTGGTAGAGGGACCAGACAGGGTTGTCCACTGTCCCCCTCTCTTTTTGCTATATTTATTGAACCTTTGGCTGCAACAATAAGACAGCGCGAGAGCATTAAAGGAATTACAACAAAATACAGCAATCATAAAATTAGTCTTTATGCTGATGACATATTACTTTTTCTAAACAATTCACATTCCATTAGTGAAACAACAACAATTATTAATGAATTTTCCTCTCTCAGACTACTCAATTAACTGGAACAAATCAGTTTTATTGTCACTGAATGGTAATGTTGAGCAAACAATCTCAATACCAGTCAAATCAGACAATATCAAATATCTAGGTATTTATTTCTCCCCGAAACTATCAGAACTGGTGCAACTAAACTACACCCCATTACTGAAAAGTATACAGGATGATCTAACCCTCTGGGTCAACCTGCCTCTGTCACTCATGGGTAAGATAGCCACAGTAAAAATGAACATTTTACCCAAAGTTAATTATCTGTTCTCAATGATCCCCACACAACCACCACTAAAATGGTTCAAAACAGACTCTGCCATATCCAGCTTCTTATGGAACAATAAACCTGCAAGAATTAGTCTAAAAACTTTAAAATCTAGAAAAAGCTGTGGAGGCTTAGAATTACCTAACTTCCATAACTACTTTCTTGCCAACAGACTGCAGTACCTCTTAAGATGGATAAAAAACAATCCAGAAACCAACCCATGGATGGATCTGGAACAGGCATTTTGTGGAAAGATCAACTTGTCAGATCTACCATTTATCAGCCCAACAATAAAAAAAATTGACTGCTACCAAAGTAGTAATATAAGTACTACTTTAACAGCCTGGTGGGATTTTCTTAAAATGTCAAACTCTTCACTACTACCATGCAAAATGACACCCATCTGGAACAACCCAGACATCCTGATAAATAAAAAAATGTTGCACTTCCCTGCTTGGCAAGCAGGGGGCATAAGACTACTCGAGCACTTGATTATCGACAGAAGATTCATAACACACCAAGAACTACAAGAAAACCATGGAATAAATAAATTCTTGGAATATCAGCAACTTAAATCTGTAATTACTAAAACATTTAAATCCAGTGACAATGACTTAACATGACCAGAACTAGTTACCTCTATGATTAATTTTTCATTGAATAAAACTCTCTCAAAAATATACAAACTCTTATGCAACTTAGATAACGAAGTCTCAATTCCAACAACAAAATGGGATGCAGACTTAGGCAGAAGTACAGACACAAGCTTCTGGTCAGAAATTTGTCGAAATACCTTTAAATTAACCAAAAGTCCAAACCTACAACTAATACAATTCAAAACTCTTCACAGAATTTACTATACTGGACAGAGGATGTTCAAGATGGGTCTCAAAAACTCAGACATTTGTGAGCATTGTGATAGTAATTTACCTGACAATTACATGCATGCTCTGTGGTTCTGTACACCTGTCCAGGCTCTCTGGCAACAGGTATGTGCTGATTTATCAGTCTGGCTTAAGGTTTCAATCACAGCCTCACCTTCACTTTGTGTGCTGGGTGACATGAGTGCCATCGACACAGAGGGAAGTTTAGCATCTATAATCTTCATAACTCTTTGTATAGCAAAAAAGACAATTTTATTAAACTGGAAAAACAAGAAAAATATTAGTTTAAGTCATTACATGAATCTGCTATTGGATCATATCAGCTTGGAAAAAATGTCAACTAAGAGCTCAAATAACTTAAAAGGAATTCGGGCTCTCTGGTCTCCCATAGCTAACTCCATAACTTAGGGGGCGGGATTCCTGGGTGTCGCCGCGCCTTGACTGTCTGCCGGGGTCGGGGCCTACCTGGTGCCTGGTGGGTACAGGGGGGCGCTGTTGGTCGGGGGTTCTGGTCCGGCGCCTGGGTGGGGCAAGCGCGGGGGCCGCATGGTCTCCCGGGCCTGGGCGTGGGGGGGTGTGGATGGTGCATTGGGTGGGGGTCTGGCTTGGCTGAGGGGGTGGTCTTTTTGCGTGGGCTGGGGGGGCTTGCGCGGGGCCCTGGCCCTGGGGGGTCTGCCTGCGCTGGATGGGCGGCCTGGCTGCACCTGGGGGCTGGCATCACTCCTTCTCTGGCCCTGGGACGGGGTGGGGCAACCCTCCTGGGGCCTGCGATTGGTCCAGGTAAAGCCTACCATTGCTGGGTCTGGGGGGAGCGGGCCAGGGGAGGGGATGTCTGTGGGCAAGAGGGGGGGTCCACTACCAGTACGGGACCCTAGGGGCTTCCTCGGGCCCGCTGGTACCTGACCAGGTAGCTACAGGGGCGGTGCTTGGGGGGGAGGGGCTGGGGCTTGCCCTGGGGGCTGGCCCCCTCTGGGCTCCTCTCTCTTTGTGTGGGGTGGGGGGTGTGGGGCCTGGGGGGTTGGCTTTCGGGCGGTGGGGCCTCTGCCCTGGGGAGACTTGGGCCCAATGCTGGGGGGGGCGGGGGGACGGTTGTTTCATCATCGGGGGTCAGTTTGGTAGCTGTCCCCGACCTTCCCTCCTTCCTCATATGACCACTTATTAGGTTGGAAGGAGGGGTGTGCTTGCGGAATACCTCGAGGGGCCGAGCCACTTGGCAGTGGTCCACCCCTCCCATGGTCTTCGCACAGTTTCGCCCCCTTCTCCTGGTTTTAAATGCACCTTAGACACGTAGGATTCTTGGTGGGGGGTGCTAGGACATCACTGCCAGCAAGCAGGAGATGTCCTCTCAGTGCTCTACCCTCCAATTTTAACTGCACCGTAGACATTTAGGGCTCCTTGGTGAGAGGGCGATTGGACATCCCTCTAAGCAATCAGGAGATGTCCTCAGTGCCGTGCTCGCCAATTTTAACTGCACCCTTTATTACACACACCCATCAATCACAAGAAACACACCTCAACACACACACAAATACATTACACAAGGAAGGTGGGACTACTGATCTTCTGTCCCTTACCCCATCCCTGGTGGAGGGAACAGGGCCTTCAGCGGCGGTGGCCTTGTCTCCTGGGGGTCGGCCTCCCGGCCCCGGCGGCCCCCTCCCCGCGCAGGGAGAGGGATCCCTTTGTCCTCTGGCAAGTCCATGAGCAGGGGATCATATTCCATCTGAGCCTGGAGGGTGTCTGTGTCCTTGTGGTGCGGGTTCTGGCCCTTACCCTCGGGTGCCGAGCCCCTTCTGGGTCACAACATTAGGAGAGCCTGGTCAGACAATGTACACCTTCGGGGACCCCCACTGCTCTTGGTCATCCCTTTTCTAGATGGGGGTAGCTGACCCCCATCGTGCTCTCTTCTGGATCTCCGCAGCTGCCTGGAGCTTTGGAGCGGGTCTCCCGTGGGGGGCCCGGGCTCGTACCCGGGGCTGGGGTGGGGGGATGCCCAGAACTCCTGGGTGGTGGTGGGCGGCTTGTCTGGGGTGGTGGGGCTCTCGGGGGTGGGGCCCCGCGCTGGGCCACCTGGCGCAGTGGGAGGCCTGCTCTCCTGACTGGGCTGGGCCTTGCGCTCTGCGCTTCCGTACCTCAATGCACTCGGGTGTTGGGGGCCCGTGTGGCTGTCCTGCGGGCCCTGGTCTGGGTGCTTGGCCGGGCTGCCTGGCGGGTGGATCTCCTCCATTGACCCCACAGTATGGGTGCGGGGGTGGGCCCTGGTCGGCGCGGGTGTCTTGGTGTGGGGATGGCTGGGAGTTCTCCCTCCTTTTTTGTGCATTCCATCATCCACTTCAGCTTAACATAACATTCACCTGAGTACAGGCGTCGGCTCACCTTTGCACCTTCAAATAGTGTGCATGACAGAATGTAATGCTTTACATGTGTTGGTTGGTATGCACAAGTGTGCGTGTGAACTGGATGTGGACAAGTTTGTGAACACTCTCGGAGCCGGCAGGTATGTAACAGCTGAGTGTGTGGACAGGCCGTGCCCATTTTAGACCAACACTCACTATTGCAATGGGTAAAAGCTCCAGCATTTTGTTGCCTGTAGAGTAACAACTCTACCTTCCCTTCCCTGTAGCCATTCTCTAACTGCTATAATGCACCATCTCTCTTTCCCCCCCTCCACCCCCCAACTCTCTCCTTTTCCCCCTTTCCTTTTCCGTCCGGTCCAACAAATAAGACACAAATAAAAAAAAAATATATATATATATATTAATAAAGTTTGGTTTAAATTACAAAAGGGGCTTATACCAACATATATTTTGTGTTCGCTATGATTTATAACCCCCGATTGTAAGAGTAAAATCTGTCTAATACAAGAGGCTCTCAGCTCATATCTGTTTGCTCAGCTGTTGGACAGGACAAGTTTAAAAAAAAAAAAAAAAAAAGTGCCAACCATAAGAAAATTTATTATAGAGGAAAAATTAATAATGGTGGTTCGTGTCCGACCGGAATTATATGACACTCTTTCATATATCAAATTAGAGCAGGGAAAGAAAAAGGCTGGAGCAAACTTTGCGAGATTTGCACCGCTTCGACATTTTGTACCAAGCTTTCAGTTCATGCGCTAGTAAACAAAAGAAAAAGAAGCCCCTTCCCGTTTGTCTAGTGGGAGCACCATGGGCGAAGCATGCTTCCAAGAATGCACGTTTAGCGTGATCCCGAACACGCTAAAAAGCTTTTAGCGAAAGAGCTTGTAACTAACTTGTTAATCATTCTGCACTCTGTTTACTGTTTTCATCTTGCTGGGTTTTCATTTGTTTTACTCTGTAAAATGATTTTATCTGTGAAAGGTGCAATACAAATAAAGCTCAATAATTTTGCTCAACTTCACGTGATCAACTTTTTTTTACTATTCCAGTTGCCTAAGATCTGAATCACATATTTACCATCGGACCTCCCCTTAGTTCATTTTCAGCCACCGCAGATTTCACTTAGTGTCAGATCTTTTTAATCCTTTGATAAGCCATTGCTGTTAAACCACAGGCAAGTAAACAAAATAAAACAGAACTTCTGTTGTGATGTTTTGCTGGGAAACAATTTTTCTAGGCAGCCATGAGACTTTGAAGAAACCAGCCCAATACCATGACAGAGCAAGCTCCCATTTGGGAACAACACACCTATATCAGCATCAATCTCCCGCTGGCCAACACATCCCAGCAGCACACTAACAGCTTCTCTGTAACAACTTCAAAGAAAACAAAGAGCCAGAGGTCTCGAAACAACCTTCAAACTCTTCAAACTTCAATCCGATCAATCAAAAGTGTGAGATACATTGGAAAATGTTGGGACGTTTCAACTACAGCTAACAGGCCCCAGAAGACTTGTTCACTGCCACAGCCTCTCTTGTTTTGTTTTTTTACTAGGATGATGTGGACTTACACAAATGTAGACAGAATTATTTGGTATTTGCTTCAGCTCAATAGTATTTGTCAGCCCAACAGTATATAGGCTGTGTCAACACTGGGGTATTCTGGTGGACTGAGTCAGACATGCAAAAGACTTTTACCCTTTCATTGTTTTTTTTTTTTTTTTTTTTTTTTTTTAATGTTACACTTGAGGGTTGCCCAAACTGCCAAGACAATACCCCATGGTTGTAACAGCTGCTTTTTTGGAGACTGGAGTTCTAAGCATTGACAAAAAGGGTAAAGCCATAAGGAGGTGGAAAACCCATCCATTAAACAGTGAATTCTGGTTGAGCTGGGGGGATTTTGTGCAGTCTGGCTCTCCAAATCAATCATGTAAATGATGTCATTTTATTCCAAAAGGATTGATTTGAGCTTCAATCTAGAAACAATTTCAAATCACATTGTGCTCAACAATAGACCTTAGAAGTAAAAGGGATTTGATCTTGGCTCAATGAGATGAATTAATTGATTTTTAATGTAATGGTTGCGTTTGGGCAGCACACACACTTGCAAACTCTTTTTTACCCATTGACGGGCAGATAGTAAATCAACATAAAGAGTACACCTTTTACCTTATTTCAGTGTGATAAATAGTAACATTCATGCCCATATTTTGGTAATTAATTGAGCACCTTCTGAGTGCCGGCTAGCACTGGTTAGCACTTTCCACAATGGCAAAGACCTGGCATCTGAATCAAAACTGGACGCCTGATTGCTGCAATAATGCTCGCCCTTTTTGCTGCACCAGTAATGTTAGGTTGGGTCTTTGAGGGGCTGTAAGATAGTAGGAAAGCGTGTAAACAGAGAGCTCTCAGCAACAGGGGAGGGTAGGGGCAGGGTATGGTCCCTTCCATAACTCTGGGGGGAATTTTTAACGAACAGCTGGTGCTCTGCAGAAAATATGTCCTAAAAAACGACAGCTTTTTAAAAAATGTTGGGTTAAAAGGGGCATTATCGTGATTAAGACGACTGGGAACACCTATAAAATAGATAAAAATATGATTTAAGTTGATCTTTAAAAATGTATTGTGATTTGAAGCAAATTATGTGCATCTTTGTAAAAAATCTTCTAGGAAGAAAGTTCACCTACCAGTCACACACTTGAATGGCATACTTCACTGTCACCCTAGGTGACAACCTTTTAAAGGGGGTCTCAACTTGTCTTTTTATGTTATTTGATGTACCTCCTAATGTTAAATGTTGCATCATTAAATAAATATATGACAAACACAGCCTTAGTTTTATATGTGATGTGTATTTGACCAACCCAAACTCAAGTTTCTTTGTTTCTTCTTTTCTGTGTGCATGCCCAGAAAATTCCATGTCAGCAGAAAGCACGGCTCTGCAGTAATCAACATTTCTATACCCAGTCTCATTTAGATTTAGATATTGCATAGAAGTGCAGAATTCACCCAGGAAACAAGACACACAAAATATGCAGTAACTATGAGCTCTGGTGCTGCAGCGACTGCAGGAGGTCAGCAAGTGGCACTGGAATAAGATGCAAAGAGAATAATTTAGAAAACCCAGTGCTCTTCTGCTTACAAAAAGTTGCTTTTTTCAAACAAATAACTAATCTTTTTCTTCTAGATCCATAAAGCCAACAATAACAAGATGATTTTTTTTCTCTTTTTCTCTTTTTCTTTTGATTAGATGCTGATTTGCTTGATTTGTTCAAGGAAATCCAATCACTGATTCATAAATATAAACAGAGTGGAGTTGGAACCTTTGGAGGATAAAAAATGAAAAACATAAATGCACAACTTACCAAAGTAAAAAGTAGAGTTTGTAGTTCATTGAATAAACTACAGTATATCTCATTGCAGCTGCATTAAATTTTCACCTTAAAACTGGAATAATCTCAACAAACAACATCACATTAGTGTGATATGATGCAATGATTGCCTTCACTTTCTGAAACTATGAAAGAATCAACTGTCAGAAAGGTGCTGAAGCTAAAACCAAAGAAAATAAAAAATGTTGTGAAACCATTGCCTTTAAATGTAAGGTTAACCATCCATCCATCCATCCATCCATCCATCCATCCATCCATCCAAACCAGCTTTTAGGGGTCATTGGGAGGCTGGAGCTTATTCGAGCCATTGGGTGAAAGCAGGTGTAACTGTACGATGGTGTCAACAAAATTTAAGATCCTCCATCGCATAATATATATACATACTAGGGGTGTAACGATTAATCGAGTTAATTGATTAACTGATTTATATTCTTACAATTCAACTAGATTGATCTGTCCGAGGTAAGTTGTTAACGACATCGACCTATACCATTATAAATCGTTTCAAAATAAATAGATTATATTGATATTAGAAAATACCATCTGGATTGCGGTATAGTTTAATTTTGCTATCATGTAAAACGACCAAGTGCAATCACAGCAGACAACACACACGTGATGGCAGCAAAAAAAATAACAAACATCATTACAGTGTGGAGACACTGAATTTTACAGACATGTGACCATTCAGTACGGTATAGTGTTGGAATAATGTTCAGTTTGTATTATTTTTATGGGGGGGAAAAAAAACGTGGGCTGACCTTCGTGAAACTAAAATGTGAATGGATTTGCCATTAATTCTTGTTTACGTATTTGTTTGTACACATATTTAATTTACACTTGATTATCTTTAAAGAAATACAAGGAATCTGAAAAATTTCCCCTGCACTGATCAGTACCCCGGTATTTATCTCTGAGTCATACTGGTTACATTTTTGGCTAAATATTTCCTGGATTAATTTTACCTCAGTGAATTGGATTGTTCAAAAAGAACTAATATTGACTACGAATCGTATCGTCAACTACAAATGATTATATGAACTGAATCATTAATAAAATAACTTGTTACTCCCATTAATATATAAAATATGATTATAATGTCCTAATATTATTTATTAACTCCATGAAGGTTCTTTAACAAAAAAATAAATAAAATAAACATTATCTAGTTATTGAAGTTGAAAAGTTGGAGTAACTCTTTATCCCTTCACAAGTGGGGCAAGAACAGAGAAAGTGGATTGATGGGCGGATTGGGGAAGCATCAGTTGCAGTGAGGATGAGATGTGTGAAATGGCTAAGCTGTTGATTTATCTGTTCATCTGCATTCCAGCCTCCTCCTACGGTCATGAGCTCTGGGTAATGACAGAAGGAACGGGACTGAGAATACAAGAGACTGGAAAGAGTACTCTCCAAAGGGTGGCTGGGCTCATGCATAGGGATGGGGGTAAGCAGCTCAGTTATGTGGATGAATTCCAGACTTTTCAACACTGAATGGAGACTTTTTTTCAGGGACATGTTGTCAGGATCCTTTCAGGACACCTTCCAGCAAAGAGGCTTTTTTTTCCTAGGAGAAGGTCTTGAAGCACATCTAAGACCTAAATTGGAAAGATTATACCTCTGTTGGCCTGAATATAACTCTGTATCCAATTGAATAAATTAGAAATAAATTAAAAGTCTGGCTTAGTAAACATGTAAGGATGGTTGTATGGATGGATGGGAGATAGTTTTGAAATTGTCATGAACTTAGCAAAACTAAAAAGTCACAAATCTTTCTTAGTTTGACTTCCAGGTTGAAGCTCATCTGTAAACACACATAACTGAAGCAAGGTCAGTTCAAAACATAAATCCAGCCTGGTTCCTTCACCCTTTTTGTCTCAGCTGTTGAAATATATTGACCTAACAACTGAAGTTGTGTTACTTTCACTTAAACCTTTTCATTTTATTTTGTATTTGACCAGAGAATTGCACACATACCGGAGACTGATTGACAGGTAAGTGTCAAATCTGCAGCCTGTGCTTTTTAATGTTCACTTTTAGACTGGAAAATAGTGGGACTCTTTCCAAGGTCAGGTCATGCCAAAGACTGTCAAAATGGGACTTAATGCTCCCCTACATGGCATGCAGCAAGAAAAATTGGATTAGGGGTGTGTATAGTTCAGTGTTTACCAAGTTCTCCCTGTTCCCTCGGGGGACTGATCCAACGCAGAAAAGAAATTCCACAAACTCAGCTTTGGGACAGAAGGGATCTCTTTAACTTTTGTTTGTCCTGCGTATTTGGTCATTTTTAGAGAAGGCCATTTTGAATCCAGCCAAAATAGCTTAGTAGAAACCAATGAGGAAAATCAATTTCATAACTAATTTTCAACAATAATTTTAATGACTTTATCATTTAAGTTAATTAATATTGTAGTTTGCCCTTAAGGCGTGTTTTGGTGCATGCCCCCTAATTACGCAATCATGTTTCTTTCCATCAGTAGTTTGGGCTGTAAAAGATTCAAAAGCCAAAGTAAAATGTGACTTAGCTCAAGATATTGTCAAACCTTGACAAAAACGGCCACATTAGCATGACTATTTTAAAGTCAGCTGTTATCCTGCAGATTTCAGTGTAAATGTGTTTTTTAAGGACTTCAAGTCGCTGGATATTTCTCTGCATATGTAATAAGCGGGGTAGAATAAGTGTTAATTAAACTCATAAATATTATACAACATTTTCTGGGTCTAATCAATGCCTCTAATAATGTCTATGTGGTCCTAATTCCCAGAAACCAATCATAAAGGAAAGTGTGCCCACTCTTGTGACATATTTTGTTGATTAAAAATATGTGCCCAGGGAACAGAAAGAAAGAAGGGACTGGGATAGAAATACTCAGGAAGTCTTGAAATCTCACATCCCCATTTGATCCAGACTCTCGCATTAAAAGAACAGAGCTCCTTACCTCTTTGATAGAAATCACCAGACGGAAATTGAACACTTCTCAGCACACGTGTGAAGTAAAATGGTTTTGGCTAGTTGTCCATCAAGATGACAGAGCCGTCTCACTCTTATCCCTCGCTTCACCACTCTGCCTCATCTCCAGCCTACTATTCTACTTTCATCTGCACACCTCTTATTTACCTGTCAAAAGTGATTTCCAATTTATTTCCAATAATAATTTGGCAGATACAAGACCAGAAATGTGATGAATGGGAACATTAGAAGTCTTCCCAAGTAAAATTCACATTTGTTTTCTTTATGAAAGTTTTACTTCATCTATATGGAACTTTTTTTCCCCTCATTTTTATCTTCATAGCAAACAGCAGCTGCTGACTCATACATGCTGAATTCCCTATTCTGCCCATGTTCCCTCTCTACTACACTTGTAGCTCTCTGCACTAAATTTCTTGACCATGACGTCTTCTTAACACATCAGTCAATACGCACTCTGGAATGGAGAGCGTATCTTTTCTTGTTTTCTTTCATCACAGAGAAGCCAATGGCATTCATAATTCTTTATGCAATAAGGTGATAGACATGTTTATTTTTATAAAGAAAGGTTTAAATGTTCCTAAAGGTTTTATGATCCAAGATGCCTCTTTGCAAGTAGATCTTAAGTATCCGTTTTCTGATATGCAACATTTTTTTTACAGCTAACTGGGTGATCATATCATAAACTGAAGTCTGAGACGCAGAAATCTTTCCTGCACAGAGAAAATCCAAACCACTGTAAAAAGCAATTATTCAATTCTCCTGCACTAACATGACTTTTATGAAGACTACATTCCATCCTGAGAGGTACAACGCTATAAGAGAAGAAAAAAAGGAAAACACAAACATGTTATCTGCACACGCCAACAAATTGGGCTAAGATTTGCTGACATAATCCATTGAAGTTGCTGACAGAGAATTTTAGTGGATTTTAGTTTTTCTGTGGCAAATTGAATTTGCTGTTTTATTAGCATACTTGCCACAGATTACAATGGAAAGGCAGAAAGAAAATTTGAAGAAAACAAAGAGCAACAGACAAATCGATGTGGAAAACGAAACTAAAAAGAAAACCACATTGTAAAATGTTTTACTTTAAATTTACAGTAATTTACTGGCGGCAGTTTTGTCAAAAGGATCCTGTACTTTTACAGTAGTTTTCTGTAAAATAATTTACAGTAAGATATTGCAAATTATTATACACTGCTTTACAGTATTTTACATTTGTACGTTTGAAAAAGCTTGGATTTGTGATGCAGCAGCTGACAGCAGCTGACATGGGTGGGCTAGAGTCTCCCTGCTCTGCTCCTTTCCTCCTCCTTACCCCCTCATGTACATCTCTGCTTTCCTCATCATCTGAGCTGGCATCTGGTTCGACTTGGATAGTTCCGCTATTTCTCGCCTTTTTTTTTTTTTGCATTTTTGCGTGCTTTTTTTGTGCTAATTTTGGCATGAGGCTAAGCTTGCACAGGAGCGAGCAAACAGAGCTCTCAGCACGGTGAGGTGAAGGGGTCAGGGTTGCTCCACACCAACTGTTCCGCCCCCAACTCAGAGGCGAATGGCTAATGAGCTACAGCAGATGTGCAGAGAATTTGTCTTAAAGAAACACACAGGCTATTTGATTCAGGCTAAAAGCTATATAATCCTTATTAAAAGACCCCTGGGAACAATTTTACAATCAAAAAAATTAACTGAAGCCACAGCAACCATTTTAATTTTAATTGATCCTTGAGCACCAGAGATGTTGTCGGTGACACCTAAATAACACGCATTCTTTCATGCACTGTAACTCTTTATAAAATCAATGTGAATCAGCTTATTCTGACACAGAGAAAAGTGGCTTTTTCATTTGAACCTATTTCATATCAGCTGCTCACTAATAGATAACACATAACATAATGTAAAGTCTTGCATCACGGCACAAGGCTACTTTTCTCCACTTCAGAATCTGCTGGAATTACTTTCATCACGTAAACGGTTCAAGAGTTACGGTTGTCGAAAAGAATCTCAACATTGGAGCTAAAGCTCCATTGTTAAAGGGTCAACTGAAAAAAAATGTAAAGTAGAATCTCTCAGAATCTCACATCTTAAATACATGTAAAACCAGTTACATGGTTGGCGGTTTTAAAGTATAATCATCTGATGTATGTCTGCAGTATGACTCCAAGAAAACAAAGATGCTGAAATACAGCTAAAAAGAAACAAACATTGTGTTTCTGCACTTTAAATGGTCTGGGTGAATACTCAAATTTGACTGGCTGCTTGATGTTCCTGAAGAATTTCCAGTCACAATGTTCTACATGTACAGGTTTCTTTAAAGCTGACTTTTCCTTCGTCTTCTGGACAAAAACAAGGAGTAAGAGGAGATTTTTCACTCTTAATGGATGCTTTAATTAACCTATTGTGACTATCAGCATGTATATCACTTTCCTTTGCTGCTGCAGTCGAGGTCTGCCAGCCCAACGACACATTGTGTTACAGTGACAGCAGGGAGCATTACGTATCAAATAGCCTGCCTTTAACAGGAAATTGATTGAATATTTATTTCTTTTGGAAGTGACTATGTTAAAAGCTGGACTGTGCCTGAAGAAGTGTGCATTCAGAATTTGATGCATGCCACGGAAGCCTGAACTGGTGGAAGACGTTGCTTCACGGAATGTAATTAATCCGCTTTTCACTGAGCCTCATATGAACTCCATTTCCCATCAGCCTCTGCCTTCTGTTCCTAGGTCTCACCAGCTGTTCCTCATCATGCAATCACTACAAACAGTATTCAGGTAGACACCAGGCTTCTGCCTGGTGCAAATTCTTGTTTTGCTTTTGTTTCATCGGCTGTCTCTCTCTGTTTTTTGGGCCTTGCCTGTTATGACGCCTTCCTGCCTCTCTCCTTGTACTGTGACTCCTCCCTGGTTTTTGACTTCGTCCTGCATTGCCCGTCTGTATGCTCTCGCCATTAAAACCAGTTGCACATGGATCCAACTGTTTCTGCCTCTTCGCCACAGATTGTCTATGATGATGTGCTTAAAATTTGATTAAAGCAGCCACGGTGGTGAAGTGCAAGCAGTTTGTTTGTTGGTGTAAGGACTTGAGACATTTTATCTATGGTTTTATTTCTCGCTATAATGCTTCAAACAACAAAATCATTTTAACTCTCACCAATGTAAGCCAACAATTTAGTTTCTCAGGTTTATAATACTTGGTAATTTTATGTTGTTTTTTATACTTGTTATCATGACTTTTTTATTTTTATTTTCATCATATATATATATATATATATATATATTTTTATATATATATATTCTAAGTTTTTTCATGTTCGTTTCTTGTAGCAAATTGGACCTGGAGTCTGTAATAATAATGATCTATCTAACAGATGGGTTATTATTTATTTATTTTTGTAATTGTAAAAAATATAATGAACAATTTTGATCGCAAGCAAGCAAAGTATAGAGCAAGAGACTGATGGACAGAACAGGGACATGCCTGCTATCGGTTTTGGGGAAGAGGAACTCCAATTCAAGGCTCACAATTTCTCTGTTACTTTACATTTCCCTTATCACTATGAGCAGCAGGTTGTGAGCAAACTACTACCATCGGGGAGCAGAAATCACTTCCCCAGCTGGGTGTTCAGGGCATCCCATTGGGGCAGAGTTGAAAGCCATCCGGAAGGCGCTTTGAGCAAAGTCACTGTTCCTTCACATCGAGACAACCCAGCTGAAGTGGTTTGGACATCTGGTGAATAATGCCTCCTGGACCCATTTCTCTTTCCAGGTCTTATTGGCAAGTCAAACTAGGGTGACCCAGGACACGCTGGACACATTTTTTTTAACTAGCTTCTGTGTTCTCCAGGGCTGGGCGATACGACCTACAATTAAATGTTCGCTGTTTTTTCACGCCATCAGTTTCATACGTTAATCAATTTGTTTTCTTCCTCTCTTTTTTGAAAATAAAAATACAAAGAACTGGATATATTTAACAAACTTTTATTTTAACATCTTCCTTGTGAGTTGACCTGAACTCAAAGGGCAACTAAATACAAACTGATCCAAAATATCAAAGCAGTGCAAATCTGATTAATCTTGCTTCATGCTTTGTCATTCTATCCAGTTTACGAAAGGCTTCCTTTCATTGCCGGAAAACAGTCATACAAATTTGCGTAGCTACGTGTGAATGCGAGAGTTTTGAATGCGGAAGCCTCAAAATGAACATATACCCGCATTTACATAGACTTTTAAATGAAAGTAGTCGCTTGAACGAGCATTTATAAGCCCTATGTGAACCTAGCATAAATGAAGAAACAGAACATTTTATGGGAACAATTTCCTCTTAGTAAGTTAGCATTTTAACGTGTGTGCTTTATGAGAAACAGTGAACAGACCTTACTCTGAACAACAGCAGGGTCCAAGGGAAAAAAAAAATCTAAATTTTCCCAAAAATAAATCCTCTTGC
The DNA here is from genome assembly GCA_036245035.1 of Adrianichthys oophorus. Classification (NCBI taxonomy): domain Eukaryota; kingdom Metazoa; phylum Chordata; class Actinopteri; order Beloniformes; family Adrianichthyidae; genus Adrianichthys; species Adrianichthys oophorus. The sequence goes on from BSAI01000108.1 coordinate 6,854,763, forward strand.
AAGGGAAATTTGAATTAATTGTTAAATTATTGTCCAGTCCGAGTGTTTTCCAACAAAAATGGTAAGATTGGCCAAAAATAGTTAAACCCCTGGTGTCTCCACAACCTAAACCTACTTAAGCACAAGTCAGTGGGTGGAGTAAATGATGTATTGATAGTGTATGCATGTAAAAAAATAAAATACATCATGTTGACAAAAACACACCAGGGTGTTTTCCCCAGAGCTCAAGTCCACAATTACTGTTTAAAAATTACTGTTAAAAATAATGTTCATGCAGCTATAAATGTACTTCAGAAACTTTTACGCAAAAGGATAATGTAACAACAGTTGTGCAGGTTAAAAAAACGTTCATTTACAGTAAGTGTTTGTAATGCCTTTCACTTCACAGTTTCAAATGTGTTTAAAATTCAGGCATTTCAGGCCCGGATTAAAACGGTACAGGCTTTAGGCACCAGGAAAACAAAGTATGAGCTTGAGCTTTGCTCCTGTCTGACAGAAATGATCCTCTGCTGCACAGAAGGTGTGTTCCCAACACCAGCACCTGAAGCTAAACTGAGTAAATTTGATGGCTTATGAAAGTATAGATCTGACAAATTACAGGAAATTCTGGAAAATAAAAACTTTTTGTAAGAACCTGAACAATGAAATACATCTGAATTTGAAGAAAACACCAATCGCCAACAGACTGGAAGGCAAGATAAAGATTTTGACAGTGTTGATGGAAGCAACACAACCCTCTGAAGTGAACACGAGACAAAACCTGGACCGTCGATAACTACCAGCTTTTCAAAAGAAATTGTAAAAATCCTTCCAAACAAAATTCAAATTACTATAATGTGGCTTTAAAAGTACTTTGGGGAGATAATGGCCATCCAGGGCTCTAAAACCTTTGCTTTTGCTCCAATATTTGTGCTGCTCAAAAATATTCTTAATAACAAAATATTACTCATTTATCAATGATTTTTCATTCTTGCATGTCTATCTGACAAGGTGTTTAGATGCACATACAGTACACCGATCAGGATCACACAAAGGTGTAACCTGTCTAAGACACTCAAGCAGTCTTTAGTACAGGATTATTCAGCAGAAAGATGGTGCGGGTCTCAGTCAGTGACCATAACCAAAAATAGAGGGTATGGCCACATAGCTCATCAGTTTCTCCAGAGACACTTAAATAGATCTATTAGGGGTCTTTGGTTGTGATCTTCTTGATAGAATAAGATATGCCATGAAAATTCCTACTTTCTGCTAAAATAAATGTTCCCTGACCTGTAATGCTGGCCAGGTGAGTTGTAGGTGTCTCACCACATGAAATCACCACAAACAAAGCCTACTAAGCAATAATAATTTTTTTTTTTAACTTTATTATATTACTATAAGACCTAAAGTCCCACTCTGAGAATCTTTTGGTTTATTTTCAAAGCATTCCCAGTGATCTTTAAATTATGATTGTGCTGTTTTTATCCAAAATTTAAAAACTTGTGTCGTTTTCTAGGAGATTGAGTTTCTGCAGAGCAGCAGATCATTAGAAATTTGCCTTTGAGTTGTAGGCGGGACTGTTGGCACGGAGTAAGCCCTCCTTCGCTTCCCAACATCTTTCTTTATATGAGCTCTCTCACTAACCTACAGTGCAATAAAAATGGCGATCAATATGAGAGCTATCCAGATGTACAGTTTTGAGCCGGATGTACGTGGATCTATGTCTGCAACTGGATGCATCAGAATGGAGCGGAGCAGGAAGCACGAGACCGCCCATTGAACCATCTACGTCAATGGTTCAAGCTTTTTTTTTTCTTGATTCTGAACGATTTGGAAAAAAATACTCAGAATTCAATTTTTAGCTCATTTTTCCTATAAAAAATGTCTTCCATAATCAGAAAATGCCACAATAACATGTTAAAAACACATTTTTTTTATTGTAGTGGATCTTAAGTTATATTTCCAATTTATTTTGATTTTACTTTTTATTAGTAATATGTATTTTATCAAAAAAGCTGTTAATTTCTTTCTGTTATGTCAATTGAAGGGTTAACTGAACAGATATGTAAAAACATGTCAACATTTGTCAAAAGCAGGTCTTCATATGCCCTTCAAAGTACAAAGAAGTTAGTAGTGTGTGTGTGTGATGAATTTTGTTATTTCATTTTTGATTGTATAGTCTGTAAAATCCGAATAGTATATATACTTGTCATCAAAGGCAAAGTGTTGGTATTGTTTAAAAGCTCATGATTGATGTGTTTTAGTGCAGAAATCTCTGCTTCGGCTAGTCCTAAATGGTTTGCTTTGGCACTTCAGCAAATAGCGCTACACCCCTGCTCAAATGGGACCTTGTGTGATTCATTCATCCCACCTCATCCTTTCAATCTTTTAGTTTAGTCTTGTTTCAACACCCCAGCTCTTACAGAACTCTGTTATTTTTTTTTATTCATCTGCTTTCATTGAGCTTTCTTTCTTTCTAGTCACTCTCCTCCCCTGCCTCCGCCACTTCTCTCAAGGCCTTTCAGCCACCAGACAGCTGACACTGAAAGGTTCTGTTCCCATGTGTCAGCAAGAGATATGGAAAGGGAGAAAATGAGAAAAAAGAGACGTGAAAAAAAGAGCATGAAACAGACAACAAAGGCAAACAGAGAATAAGAAAGGTCAGAAACACATGGGACATTGTTGTGACATGTAACCTTCAGATTGAAGTCCTACACCGTGACATTGCAACGGTCTGTGGATGTTAGGCGAAATCTTTTGTATGACAAACCTCCACCGAACAGCACGCTCCTCCATTAGGGCAACAAACCACTTGCATGCAAAAGCCCTTTCTACTTATGTAACACTTGATTGTAATGGCTAGTTAGATCCACCAACACACACTCTGCTCACACGTCATACCTTACATCTAACAATAGGCCTCCACTCCTGCTGACCACTCGTCTTTTTACCTCCCAGTTCAACATAAAACCTGCAAGTTTCAACCATTCAAAGCCCCTTGAAAACAAAGATAAAGTAAAACAAAATCAACAAGTGATTGGATTTGCTTATAATAAGATATACACACTAGAAAATGAGAAACACTGAAGCACAAAGGCTCTGAAATACATTACAGTGGATTACATTTTAATTGCCAATTAAATGCTGTGCTGCTATGATGAGATGCATCACAGAAAGATCTATGGCACTAATGGATTTTTTTTTAAACAACACAAAAGTAATTTTGTGTAAATAAAACAGAACGTGCTAATTTGTGGTTCTTATAAATATTTTAGCATGTTTTTGTTCTGATTAAGAATGCCATTTGTAATTTGATGTCTACGATATTCTTAAAAAAGAAAACTCTGTGATCTCATAATAGGCTCCAGAGGCGACAATATGTTTAGAAAAGTATAAAATGGCCCCTCAAAATGTTTTTTTTTAAAGTAAACCTAGATGTAGATTCACTACTCTGACAGAAGAAGTAAAAAAAATGTCTGAAAAATGTTGTAGCTCAACTGCATTCTTTTTGAACCAAAGAACAGCCCATGGTGTTCACACTGGACAAGCAGGGAGGGGCTTCTTTTTCTATTTTACTGTTTAGTAACACATGTCTGCTACCTACAGGAAGAGCCTTGTTGCAAAATATCAAGGCAGTTCAAATCTTTAAAAAAATTAAAGCTTTTTCTCTCACTGCTTTATTCCGATACATGAAAGATTTGGGGTCATATAATTCTATCCGGGCACTAATTGCAATTATTAATTTCTCCTCCGTGATAGCTTTTCAAACAGTTGGAACTTTCGTGAACTAATGCCGCTACTAAATCTCAGTCCCTGATTGGTCAAAGTTCAACTGGTTTAACTTGCATCACGTGTTCAATGACTGTGCGTTTTTGTACGTAGAGCCTGAAAAGCAGCATGTAGCATGTTAAGGATTGACATTTTAGTGAACCTCAGGAAAATTCATATATTCTTTTACAGATGTTACAAATAGACATGCTTATTTCTAGATATAAATATAAACATCAACAAATTACATTATATATATATATATAATTTTTTTTTACACATGGTATTTTATTGACAAAAACCAACAGGGAAGAAAAGATACACCGGCCTGTTTTATTTTATTAGAAAGTAGGAGGTAAAGTGGAAGACAGTTATTTCTAATAAAAAAAATAGGGTTAACTGCCCATAAACAAACATAAGCACCTCTTTAAAAAGTGGAAGATTGTCTTCTTGCTGCTCTGGAACATTCAAAGGTGTGTTAACACAATGCCAAGCAGCGGAAAAAAAAGGAAAAAAAAAACATCAGATATGATCTTACTGCTCCTAATCTGGGAAGGGTTATAAACCCATTTTCAGACAATCTAAACTGCATTATTCTACAAAGAGAAAGCATATTCACATGTGTTAAGCATTCAGGACAGCAGTGAATCTTCTTAGGAGGGGACCTTCCAGCAAGTTCACCCTCAAGTCAGTGCAATACTCCGAGAGATTTGGAAAAAGAAAAACGTATTATTTTCCTGATGAGCGTTGAAGGACCAGTATGTAAGATAACATTAAACCTTGGCACTTCAGCTTTATGATTGAGAGTATTGGGGCCAACATAGGCTTGGAGAAAAACTAAAAACACAATTTACCACTGTGATGCATTCTGGTCTATCCTTGCCTTTAACTTATAATCAACTATTAACAATTTTCCAGCTTCCTTACAATCATCTATCTTCAGAATCCAGTGAATGTCTTTTAGGGTCACAGGGTTTCTGGAGCCAACCTAGCCACTGTTGGGCGAAGGCGAATAACACCCTGAACAGGTCACCATTCAGTTGCTGGGACACACACTCACATGCACACCTGGTGGCAAATTAGAGACACCACTCAACAGACATATCAAGCATGTTTTTGGACTGTGGGAGGAATACAGAGAGCCGGTAGAAAACCAACACATGCATGGGGGGTACATGCAACATCTACACAGAAAGTTCCCAGTTGAGATTAACCACTGTCCCGCCATGCAGCCCCCGCCTCCGATCACTTTCCCATTCTCATTGCTTACAGGTTACTTTGTCATTAAGTTCCTGACTCCTGAGTTTATTTACAGTTAAGAAAAAATAATAATACTTTATACATGTTTGTGCATTGAAACAGATGCTAAATTAAGTTGAGATAGTTTATTTGACTATAGCACATGAAATACATACAATTTTAGGTATGATTCAAATTTATGACATTAGGCATCTTTGGAAAACAAAAAAAGTCTGTTCTCATTTCCAGTATGAAGAGACTTTTTTTCATAGAACATAGTTATATCCAGTATTTTTGGACCAGATTGGCTTATCATTTATTTGGTTTATGTCAAGCAATCAAAACCAATCAAGACCAACCGCATATATCTGGATATACAGAGACATATCAAACTTAAGATAATTAGTAATGAATTGATTAGAAAATGTATATACACACATACATACACATCCATACACATCCAGATTTAACTAATTAAATTAGAATTGCTCTTAATGATAAATAGTAACTTTAGTTTTAATCCATACAGTACACAACACATTTAATCCAATAAATCATAAGTTTGTCAAAAGGAGTTTAATTAACTGCTTGAAAAAGAAACAGAAGAAGCAAATTTATATAATATCACTGCTATTATGCTTTAACTAACTTTTTGTTTTAAATTTTCATATAATTATCAATATCAAGTTTTTAATTTCTAGCCAGTTGTTTTTACTTTACCATCACAAGTGCAGATCTTTCAGAAATCCACAAGTATTACTAAAATCAAATGAGAAAAGATGAAGCACATATTAATTACATAAGAAGTCATAACAATATTTCAGAAATCAATAGAAGATTTCACAGATCAAGTGTCAACATTAAGAAAAATTCAGAGATTATTATTACAAATCACATAACACAAAAGTATCACCTTTGTCACTAACAAAACTAAAAAACTGCTACTAAAAAGAGAACTGAACTACAAAAAAAAAAAAAATCTAAAAACACAAAACTCAGTGTTAAGCAAAAATTCTGTTTTAGTCAAACACTGGAATAGGATCATGTTTGTCATGTTTCACCTCTGCCTTCTTTGTCATGCAAACACATACAATATTGACCAAATAAAGTGAAGCTTAGAATTGTAAAGAGCATTCCTTATTCTCTTAAAAGATTATAAAAATCCTCCACACATAAATGGGTAATTCTGAAGCCATTGTATTACCTTATTAATGTTCACACAATCAAACTGGGTGGAAATTGTACATCTGATTGTGTGCCCCTGCATCATGCTATCATACAGTATGGGATGTGACAGAATGATGAAATTAAGCATATTGCGGGCTTTATAATATTTGCTTGGCGATGCTTTCTTGATGCCAGCCACCAAGATTAGGCCATGGGAAACGAAAGCTGAAGGTTTTAAGAGTTGCTCTTCCTGCACAGCATGACCCCCCACAGGGAAATCACAGGCCCAGTGAACCAGGGGAGTCTCTGCACTATATATTTTTTTTTTTTCCCAACAGCTCGCACTTCCACATATACCGCGGCTCAGCAGGTTCATTAGTTTGAAAAGAATCCCCTCAAAACCAGCTCACCACATAAAAAAACCCCAAAAGAACCAACAGCAGTCTTCACGCGAAGAGCCTCCATTCCCAGGACTATTTTTAATAACCCCCCCAATCTTTACAATACATCTTGTATCGTCTTATTAGAGACTATTATGATTCTCATTAACGTGGCTGAGCAATTAATCCAAATTTTAATTTAAAACTTAGAGCTCATCACTTTGTATTGGGTGTTTTATTTTTTATTATGTAATTTGCAAAGCTGTTTTCAACAAGCTCCAGTGAGGTTAAGCTTTAGGCTGACATCTGTTGTTTCTGTAAACCATTATGATATTTACAAATGGGCTTTAAAGTTAATTAACTTTTTCTATCTTTATCCTGACTATCATCTGTTACTTCTACCGGCAGCTGCATTTATTTAAACTTTATGCTTGTTAATTATGAGGTGGAAAATCACCCAAAAGTTCTTGAGACAGGTAAGTTGCCAAAAACTCCTGTGGTTCATCGTTATTTTTCTTCTGGAAATTGCTTCTTGAAACACAACTGAGGTGATGGTGAGAAACAAATGCCTTCTGCATTTCTTTTCTGCACCAAAGTTTTGAGTTTTCTCAGGGTTATTGATTAACTCCAGTTAAGATGGGCAAACCCTCTGGGCCCCACTGCTTTTCTATGGTCATAGGTACAGAATGTTCAGAAAAGGAACAGATGCGGCTAACTGGAAATAGCTCAAATGTTGGCATACAATCATGTTGGTGATTTCAAAATGCAGATCTCAGCTTTCATTATCTGAATTTAAAAATATATCTGATAAATGTGCATGACTTCCAAAGCAAATGCAAAATCAGTATCTACATATCTACTTAGCAATGTTGAGCAGTAGTTGGTTAACCAAAGTGAACGATTGTAAAAAGGAAGTACTGTATTTTTTTGGGTATAAATCACAGATTTCTTTTAGTTTGGCCGGGGGTGCAACTTTTGCGATTTTAAAAATAAATAGCAACAATCACTAGAGGGCATTATAGAGATGTGTATTTGAATTTAGTACTAAAACCAACACAGAAGAAGAAGCAACACTCAAGTCTTACGACTGACTCGGCGGAATTATTCCAAAAGGACACACTGAGGAGGAAGAATGTGATGGACTTAGTGGCTTCAAGATATATAAAGAGTTTAGTTGACTTGTTCTTTATGCTTTGGTTATATGACTAATTGTTTATATGTTGGACTAATATACTAGATTCCTCTTATGTTTCATGAAGCTAAATAAGCATCAGTGTTTTACGGTGGTTGACACGTGCATATTTTCAGTCTCTTTTTGTTGTCTATTCCATTAGTTGGATTTGCCTTTCTAGAAGAAATGTCCAGTCTTTGTTCCCATATTTTGTGAAATGCATTCCTCCCAGAAGCGTGATTTATACTTCAATGTGACTTATAGTCCGAAAAATGAGGTAGTTACCAGGAAAACAGCACTTAAGTCCATGTTGTGCCAGTGTTTCCTTTTTTGTTAGCAAAACTTGTTCGCACCATCTTGATTTGTGCTGCAAATAAACATGAACTTTCCAGACAGATTAAATATTTGGGACTGACGGTCTATGTCTGCACAGTAGTGTAGTGGTTAGCGGTCAGTGAGAGCCATTGAGATTGCATGTTCCCAAGCATGCGTGGGTTTTCTCTGCCTTCCTCCCACAGTCTAAAAACAACATAGGTTAATTTATTAGTCTAAATCATCCTGTGATATAGCTGTGAGAGTGTGTGTGACCCTGCAACGAACTATACAATGTGTACCACACCTTTGCCCAACAGTACCTGGGACAGGCTCCAGCAACCCCAAAAGGAATTCATTGGGTTCAGAAAATGGATTCAAGAGTCTAGTTTTTTGCTCCATTTGAATTTCAACAAATAAGACTTGTACTTTCAGTTTTATTGGCTTGACTAAATCTTCAACTCTCAATATGGCAAAACTTTGCAGCTGGAATATGTCGATCTGGTAAAAAAGTTTTCACTAAATCTAATCCCAACAACAAGCTTTGTTTTAGCATCAGTAACAGCAAGCGCATGCCTACTTCAGAACAGTGCAGGACTATCTAGTGCCCTAGACTTTTACACAATTCCAACACATGCTCAGTACTTTCTCTTTTTTAAAGCCAAATATGAAATCACCAATTTCCTGAGGTAAAAACCAAATAAATACAAACATTGTACGAAGACAGTTTATGAATCCACTGTGTTCTGTTTATAAAAATTAGATTATGTATAACAAATAAATCTAAATACAATGAAAAATTGCTCAAATGCAATACGTTGTGGTCCACATTCAACAATCTGTTGAGCATCGACGCACACTGGTCTTTTCGAAGAGACTTCTAGGAGAATTTTTGAGGCACCCCAGCAAAATGGCAAACTCACTATAAAGTGCACTGATTGGTGAGTAGTGAAAGAATTTGGACACAACCAAAAAAGCCTTGTTGATTTCTGGATTTTATTCTTTTTGAAAACTAAAATACCGGTAACTTCATCAAGCGACCATTTGGCAGCTTTCTACCTTCGTTCAAATGTGAAAAGTTCCACTTATTACACATATAAACATATACTGTTACACTTTTTTAATATCTGTGTTTACTATTAGGGATGTAATGATTCCTTTGAACAATGATTTGATACATATCATAATTTGTGGTTGCCAATCAGATTCAAAGTCAAAAATGGTTCCTTCTGAATGATCCGATTCACTGACCTAAAATCGATCCACGTCACCTTTAACCAAAAATTCAACCAGTGTGACTCAGATAAACATATGGGTACTGAGCACTGCAGGGGAAGTTTTGAAACTTTGTTTTTCTTATGGTATTCATCAAATAGATTAACATCTTGCAACAGACAGATCAATCTTTCAATGAACAACATCATCAAACTGTTTTTCTTGAAGGGTGATGTTGAATCCCCTGCTCTAGGATTACTGAACGGAAGGGTTCCAACAACTATCAGGTTCAGCGACAACCACAAAGCTAATTATCTGGATTTCAATCAGCTAACTACAAATTACTGGGTCACCACACCTATTGTCCGTCTGTTTACAGTCATTAGTCATAGTCTGTAGATAAAAGGCAAAGGAGGGATGATTTTAATGGCCAATCAAAAAGCAAAGGAACCATCAAAATATCAAAGATCTTTTATGATTTAAACACAATCTGGGATCCGTTACCTGATCCCTCGTCTTTGTGCCTGAAACGACTGTGTCAACAGCTCTGGCTTGGAGATAAAGGCATGGTCTGACAGTAGAAGATTATAGGCAGAAGGCTGAGAGAAAGCGCTTTTTTGTGTGTCTGTGTGCAATGGCAAAACAGCAAGAGCGGGAGGAGACAGATTAAAGTGGAGAGGAGGGGGACAGAGAAGAGCATTAGCCATCCCCATTTCCCACAACCTCTCATCTCATCCCACATCCCCTGATGCTGTCTGATCTGCGGTAAGTGTTCAAGTTGTGGGACACATTTGCCTCTTCTTCCTCTAAGCTTTCCACTCAGCATCACAGTCTTTCAGAACAGAAGCACGAAAAAAAATCAAATCAGGCTCATCGTGTTTCTTTTTTCTTCCAGACCAGTTGAGCAGTCTCAGAACACAGATGCTTGTATTACAGGGACGAACACATTAAATCCCAATGCAGATGGCTTTTAGGTTTGTGTGACCCATGGGCATAACGAAGTGAAAGTGGCTTGTAAGCAACACTCGCCTCAAATCAGAGATTACATGAAAATCTGCAGACTGTCACATACAAGTTAACTCCAACCTTTGATCAACCGAAGTTAATACAACTAAGACTCCAGCAGAGGCCCGGCTCAGAGGTCCACAAGTGACTCAGAAATTTGCAGGAGAACAAAGCCGAAGCCGAAAGGTTTCCTTTCCAACTGTTGCACACTGAAAGAATCAAACATAAGTCGTCTGAAAGTTTTTTGGGGGTTTTTTGGTAAGGGTGTAGCTGAGAGCACATGTTCAGTTTGAAAATTTTGAATTCAGTGAGAGAGGAAAAAAAAGAAGTTGTGTGGACGAGAAAGCATTAATGTAGAAAAAAAAACTTTTTACAGCGTCAAATAGTACCCCTCACACACATAAACACACACAGTACTATGTTTGACACCTGATAAAGCTTTAAAAAGCTTGTCAGGTCTACTATCTGTGATTAAAACTGACAAGAGTCAGGCCTAGCATTTTGAGACAACAGCTTTGAAGATTGTTGGGGTTTTCCACATATATGGAAGGTGGTTAGGGCCACCAAAACATAAAACAAATAAAGTTTGACTTTTTTTGTCTATCTTCTCTGAAAAATCCTGATTTCAAATTATAAACCTTAAATACACACACACACACACACACACACACACACACACACAAATCGAGGAATAATAACTTCCTAGAAATAAATAAATAAACTCTGAAAGTAGTGAAAACTCAGAAAAAAGTATTTTCTGATTTAAGGTAAAATGTTAAGAAAAAAGAGACAATAAAAAAAGTTTACAATCGTACAAAAAAGATGTGTATTTTTTTTTCTTATTTTATTTATGTGAAGGATAACACAATGTTATAAGTTCTAGGACAAAAATGAAATAAAACTCTGAAATGTATGTAAAGCATGCAAAAAAAGTTAAAATGTTGAGATTAAAATGAGAAGACTCTGACCAAAATTCCACATTTTAAATTCAAAATCTAGATTTTGCAGAAACAAAATAGCTAGAATTCAAAATCCAGATGATTTCAAGCAGCATTTTCCTTTCAGCCTTTTTGATGCTCGAATCCACTTCTATCCTAAACGGCATCTCTCCCTTTTGGGACGTCAATAACCATCCACTGACCTTGTAGAAACACCCTCCATCCCACCCCCAAAGTAACCCTCCCACACTGACTGAAACACAAATCACGTCTGCTCCTTCCTCAACTCCAGGAGCTGGAGGCAGACTCTCACTGAAAAGCGTCAAGGTGCTGACTTCATTTACATTTTCTTATATCCATAAAAAGAAAGAAAGAAAAAAAGTGATAAAGTCCCACACTGCCGGAGTTCACAAATGGGATGAATGCGTTGAAGATTAAACCGAGATGCGCAAAAGGCGGTGCAGTGATTTCCCCCGCGCCTCTCCACAGTCATTTGTAAAAGGCTTATCCATCACGTTCACGCACTGACAAGCAGGACTTGTGAGATCTGCGGGTGTTTCACAGGAACAGCAGCTCGGGGAGTTTGCAGCCGCCGCTCTCTGCGCAGCTCCGATGCGCCCACGGGGCACGCCACCAAATTCAGCGTGGTAACACTGCGCCAAGGAGCTGCAGCACTCCTCAGCGGCGCGCGATTTACGCAGACATACCTGGTTTTTATTCCGAGTTCCATCTTCGAGTTCAGAAGAGCTATTCATGGTTCCCCATCGGTCATTTACCATCCCACGAAGAAATCGCGCACCAGACCCGCCTGTTTGCTCCAGGCGACAGAGGACGAGCCCACTCTTTCAAAGTCTCCAGCTGGGATTCAGCTTACTCCATGGGAAAACTGGGCACTAAAGGTGTGAGAATGGTGTTTAAAAAATAAATGCGCCCCAAAATGAGACTTAAAATCCTTTTTGAGAGTTTCCCAAACCTTTATCCTCTAATCCAGCCTTTAAAGATACATTTAGTTCTTCTTTTTCCACTTTTTTTTTTTTTTTTGCTTAATCTGGCTCAAAAATATTTGAAAATGCTCATTGTTTTGACAAGAAAATGAAAAAAGGAAAAACAGCCACCATCTATCCAATACGGTGCGCAGTCTTTTTTTTTATTATCCCAGAGGAAGAAATTTCACAAAAATCTTCTTGGAATGATGAATGCAGCCCGACCTCTTCGTCCGTCCACTCAGAGGATACTTTCAAACGCAGGGCAGGTCCGCGTTCACGAGCGCAGACAAGATAGGCGCGCAGAGGCGGCCGCGTCCTTTCCGCGCTCCTGCGTCAAGCTGGTGTGCTGGATGGAGAGAGCCTCCTTTGGCGCTTTGGCGCAGGTCCTGGTGTGGCTCTGCTCTGACAGAGACGGCTGCAGGGAGATTAGCGCGCTCTGCTCCTGAGCCGCACGGGGCGCTCCGTTCCTCCGACTGTCAGTCAGCAGCTCCCTTCGGTATGCGCGACGCGCTCCAAGGCTGCGTTCCTCCTCTGTACCACCCTGCCGCCGATTGCTGTGCCGCTGCCTCACCGCCTCATCTTCCTCAGCGCCGTGGACCCTCCTTTCCCAACTCCAAACTGCAGCAGTTATTATAAAGAAAAAGAATGGGGAAAAAAAACAAAACTAAAGTATAATAAATACAAATGCGTTTTTTGGAGAGTGGTCCCAAACTAGAGTTGAAACAATGTTAAAAAAAATCCTCTATCTTCTCCTCTTGACTACCGTCTTTAGAAAAAAATATGGATATAGATTGGAGTAAAACTCACAATTGAAAAAAAAAATCAACATAACACAGAATGTAATCATTTTGTAAAAAGAAAAGTTCAAACTCCCACTAGTTTGTTATTTAAGTCACCTGTTCAGGTGACTCCCTATAAAGGTCGGCTTATAAATATTAATAATAGACCAATCTGGATAAAGTAAAAGATTTAAAAAGCTTAAATACTGAGAAGTTGCCCTAAAACTGCTTTGAGGACATTCGTCATCATATATATTAAGCTCCCAGTTTGAATCCAAGTGGTGATATTATGTCAGATTGGAATAACGCAATGGGGTAAAACCTCCTAAATGTACATTAGCACACAGATTCCAGTTTCATGAACCACCAAAAGGATCAAGTAATGTCTAATCGTTAGTGCAGGATTGAACCACAACTATTCACTCTTGTGATGAACACACTGTCCTCAGGGGGGAGGGGTGAATGATAAATGTCAACCAGAGTCATTAAAGAAAAGAAAAAAAACTGCAATGTCAGCACTTCTTGAATAAAGGTACCTGGTTAAGGTGAAATAGCTTTTCACAGAAGGACATTTTTAAAGACCTGCTCCAATGAAAATCTTGTTTTGGGTGATATTTTTTACTTGTTTGTGGTGTTTTTAATATGTTCCTGCAGCATTTTTCTCAAGATGGAGGATGTGTATATATTGAAAATTGAGCTCAGAATTGTATTTGAGTATGTCTTTATTCAAACTGTTCTAAATCAGGAGCAGATTAAAAAATGCAGTTGGAAAAAGCTTGTAGGTGTGATGTAGAAGCTACAGTTTCAAATGCAAGTTTTCTGCTCTGCTCCATTCTTAGAGATGGAATTTATTGCTCTTTTTAGGGAGCCAGATCTTTTAGATCATTTCATTTCAAAGAATCGTTCAAAAACTGTCTGATTTGGCTTTTTTGATATTCATTTACTTTTAATAAGCCAGCCACCAATAACTGAGTTTTAATTATTTTTGAAATATCAATTATAGCTTCACTTAACATCCGTGGACAAGATGTGAAAGCATAGATTCATTGTTAATATTCCACTGCCAGCATTTATATCGCGCGTATATGTATAAAAAGTGTCAATGTGTATTTTGAATTACACTATGTTATTGATGCAACAGCTAAACCAGGGCTCTGCAATCTCTAAAAGATCCATTTGGTCCAGTTTCTCACTGACAAAACCGAGTCAGAGCCGCAAAATCTCACTACACTATTTAAAAACATACTGTATATTTTCCAATAATGACCGGTCTCTAATAAAAGCTGGGTCTAAAACGTGTTAGTGATATTAGACGCTGCTCCCTAATCGTCCGGGCTCCTTCAAGACCAAACACCCTCCTCACCACCCGCCTGAGCGTGTGCTGCACACTGAGGCAGGCAGAGAGTGGGGGCTGGGTGTCTGTGGCATTCTATGAGGTAAGATAGCTGTCAAAAAGAAACATATTCATAAGGAAAAATGTGTATTCATAAATAAAAAGTTGTGCACAAATGTATATTTTGTGCACAACTTTGCAGAATAATTATGAATACAACCTTTAGTTTTACGTTTCATATGTCTGTTTTGAATACGACTTTTCTTTGTTTTGAATACGACTCTTGCTTGCCTTGAATATGAATTTCGCCTGTTAAATCATTGTCAAAAATGCGTCACGGGGTCACAGGCATAAACATCGAGTCCCGAAGCATCGATTCTTCCAATTGCGCATGTGTAATAAAGTTTATTAAAATAAAACAAAATTGAACTTTTAGGAATTTTATTGATACCATAATGAGAAAATTATCTTGATAGCCATAGCCCTGTAGAAAAGCAAATAAAATACATAAAAAAAACTGCGATCTCCAGTCGCATTTTATTGTTTTCAGGCTAAAACAGGCAATCGTGTAAACAATGCAGCAGAGGGTCGTTTTAGAAACAGAAGTGGAAAACAGCCCAGAAAGACGTAGCAGACATAAAAACCTGTCTGCTGAAATGAGTTGATAATTAGAGGATAAAGAAACCAAAACGGCTAAGCTAACTTGGAGCTAAAGTGTGCTAACTGGCAGCCGACTGTTGCGGCAGTCAAAACAAAAACAAAAAAAGAAAATTTAAAAAGTCAGTAGGATCAGAATACCCAACTGTCTTTCTGTTATTATTATTTTTTTAAACAATTGTTACGGTCGGCTGCCAGTTACCCTACTTTAGCTCTGAGTTAGCTTAGCTGTCTGTTATTTCCATCCATTTTCCTAGCCCGCTGGCTATCTCCACGGTGCTGCCAGAGCCTGTGGCGGGTGCGGCCGCCCCTCTTATCTCGGGTAGCTGCCCGACTAAGCTGGGATCTCCCACGCTAATGTGCCGCCGCTGGCCGGTGTTGTGCCAAGGTACGTTCCCTCTGCCAGAACCATGTCTGAGACTGGGGAAACAAATTCTGGCAGGGAGAACGTATCTATGCACACAATGGCAGGCAGAACGGCAGCAGCAGAGAGACAGTGATCCCTCTGCCGCCTGCTCGAGCGTTTTTATTTTCTTTAACCATTCTCTTATTAACATCTCTTTTTTTGTCACCACTTTTGGGTCAGTTTTATTGTTTTTACGCTGCATTGATATCGCCTGGCAAAAAAAAAAAAAAAAAAAGTGGCAGGACTTGGCTGTTTTTCCACTGCAGCAACGGTAACAAGACAATGTTCCTGCCAGGGGATCAATAACATTCTATAAAGTTGAATTCTATCATGCTCATTCAGTTGAATCGACGTTCCGGGACTCGATTTTTATGCCTGTGACCCTGTGACGTATTTTTGACAGTGCTTTAACAGGAGAAATTCGCATTCAAGACAAAGAAAAGTCGTATTCAAAACAAAGACAAATCGTATTCAAAACAGACATGTGAAACATAAAACTAAAAGTTATATTCATATGTTTTCTGCAAAGTTGTGCACAAAATATAAATTTGTGAACAACTTTTTCTTTATGAATACAACTTTTTCTTTATGACTACGTTTCTTATTGACAGTTTCCCTACCCCCAAACATTCAGCCAGCGTAGCATGGCTCACAACATTTTGGCTCATTCAATTTTGTTTAAACTTCTTGTGGTGGAATATACCAAATAACATTCTGGTGAGGAATCGGAACCATATTTAGTTCCGTAGCCGTAGTTCTTCTGAACTTCATTCATTTCTTACCCCACTGGATCCCTTTCGGGGCAGCGAGATTTCTGGAGTGTGTACAGTCTGCTGCAGTACTAAGGCGGTACACTTTAGAGCTGGAGCCCACACTCGCTATGCGACAACCCGGGAGAGGAGCTGGCAGCCAAAAAGCCTTGCGGTATGGGAAAGCAGTCTGCTCGGGCCTCCAAAACGTTATCTTCATTGACGCCTCAAAAAAGTTACCCTAATATTATTCTTGTTTAGAGTTTTGCCCTATTGGGTTAATGTGGGACAGAAAGTCGTCAAACTCTGTAAGAGAGAAACAGAAACACAGTGGAAGCAGCCCGTTCAGACAGTGAGAGAGAACCTCTCTGTAGCTTGTGGGAGACTCTAAATGTTTTAATGAACCCAAACATTGAGGCATGATCACTGATGTTTTTGTAGAGCTTTTTGAAATAAATAAACCTGATCTCTTAACATCATCCATATCTTTCATGGATAATAAATGACATAAACAAAGATATCGCTTCATAAAGCTAACAGGCTAGCCTCTAGCTCCATGTAGCAATTCTGGGGTGAATCCTAAACTGCGGAGAGGCTGCAGAAAGAAAGAAAAGGAGCAAGCCTGGTTTCCTGGTGAGCAAAGCAGCAACAAATTAGAAGAACTGTTTTGAACGTGGATTACTGAGCAAAGGGAAATGTGCGTGTGTCTCCAGGAAACTGATCGGCATGAAAGCGAGGGGATACAAGATTGATGCTTCAAAGAGAAATGTTCACAGCTAGTGCTAATCAGAACGGAATACCATGTTATCTTCATTTCAATAAATCCTGAAATGTTCATCTGTTGTTTTCTGCATTTTGTGACCGAATTTCACCTCAAAATGAACCCATTAACCATCACCATTCTGTCTGTGATGGAATAAACGCCGGTCTCCAATAGACGCTGGTCTCTAATAAATGCCGGGTTGGCCGGCATTTTTGAAATTAACACCTCGGCTACCATTGGAAGATATGCGGTACACTTTTTTTTGCACCATTAGGCCATTTATTTATAGAATGTAGCATTTATTTATTTTTACAATAATTAAACTATAACAGTGTTATTGTTTTCAATAGGCTATTACAATTTTGATGTATTTTAATCTGACAGCAGCACATTCAAGTTCCTTTAAAAATAAAATGTAGTGTCAAAAAAGCTACACAAAATGCAGTAACTTTACTTGTACTTATTATTATTCAATTTGAACTTTGCTTCTGAACAGAAACTATAGGTACTGCTGTGCAACAAAAAAAAAAAAAGAATATGTGCTTTACATTTATTCTGATAATAAACAGTTCTGACAATAGATTTTACCGAACCATCTGACGTGTGCATTTTTGAGAATTGATATAACACTTAAGGCCTCTAAATTTATGGAGGTCAAGAAGAGACAATATGAATAAATATATACGCCATTATATCGTTCAAAGTGTGGACAATTATTTAAAATTGGCATTAGATAAATAAAATTTGAAAACGACAAATAAATGTTAAAATATATTTGTGGTATTAAAATATTAAAATTGCCATAAAAAAAAATCACATTTAATGACATATCTATATATTTCATGGCCAGTGTGTGATGGAAGAGACAAATAGAAATAAATATATTTAATATGAGATTGTTAAATACATGTTCATTAATTATTTTAAATTGGCACTTACTAAATACAATTGGAAATAATTAAATAAACGTTTATGTGTGGCATTAGCATGTTAAAATTGCAGTTAAAAAGCACATTTATTTATTTAATGACATATTTAATCATTTCTAAACCTCATGATGGCGGCTTCAATGATGGGAACTTTTGTGTTTTTTTTTTTAGCGACCTAGACAGAATGTGAAAGCAGTACTGCTTATCTCATGAAACTCAGAATTTTATTAATTTTTTTTAGCCAGGGATAATCGGTGAGTCCCACATATATTCAAACATTTATTTGTTGATTTCAAATTTTATTTATTTAATGGCCATTTTAAATAATTTATGACACGTTTAACAATTTAATGGCATATATATATATAATTTATTTCATGACAGCTCCTCTGGACCTCCATATTCATTTAGCGTCATGTCAGGAGTGATTAAAAACAAGTTTGTTTTACCCAATATAAAATAATATAATTAAAATAAACTTAAATACGACAATAAAATGTAACTAACAAACCCATACATAGTCGTCAATAAGTAGTTATTGGTCCGAGTCAACGTGTCTGGGGTAACCACTCTCGCCAATCAGGAGTGAGCTTGTTAGAAGTCCACACCTAGCACTTGAACTTCAAACGTTCTAGGTCAGACCACATACGTACTTTCATTCAGGATGGCAGTGGCTCAGGCAGTTGATCGAAGATCCCTGCTCCCCCAAGTCAACTGTTGTGTCCTTGGGCAAGAAATGTCACCCTCCCTGCCTCCAGTGTGGCTCCACTGCTGTGTGAATGCATATGAATGTCTCAGTGATGGGCCCTAGGCACGTACTGGCAGCCACTCCTCTTTCAGGGCAGCTGTGACTATATTAGAGGCTTACCATCTCCAAGTATGAATGAGTAGAGAATCAATAATGGATAGACATTGCAAGTGCTTTGACTGTCTTGAAAAGGACAAAAAAAATTCAAATCCATAATTATTATTATCATTATTATTATTATTATTAAGGCATTTGACAGGTCAGTTTATAGCTTGAGTAATTTGTGCAGCAGAAAAAAAAATCATGAAAAAACATTAGGATCCGCAAGAGAATGTTTGAAAGGATAGCAGAGCAAGAATGGTCATTCTGAAAAATAGAATGTAGAAGAAAATAGAAGTCAATGGGATTTTGGCTTCTTGAAGCCAGTGGGTACTTCCTGTTTGGAACACCAGGGAGGAGGGGGTCACTTAGTCCATTTCCCATAAACACTCAATGTGCTGTGGCAGCGATCAAAGCAAGGATTCCCAATGCTCCTCCCTCTAATTGGAAGCAGTCCCAGCTCCTCTAGGTGGACAACAAAGAGGTTCCATGCAGACAAATAGTGTCTCTCCTGCACATCTTGATCTGCAACAAGCCTCCTGTCCATACCAGGAACACTGCTGATCCCTTTATTTGAGAAGGTTTAGCAGCTCTAAGCTCTTCCCTTATGGCTAAACTTTGAACCCTGTTTTCTAAGGGTTAGCTCATTTCCACAACCAGCATCTGTGATCTTAATATTTGTTTTGTCACAGCTCAAAGCCATTGGCCACTCAGTGGATGAGGGGGGAACACAAAGATGAATGAGTGTGTTCCCATAAATGGTTTTATGTCATTTTCAAAAGTACATGACTCCCAATGTTTCTCTTTTTAATTTTTGAGAACATTTATTGAAAGATTAGTGGCACAAACTCAGGAAGTATTAGTCGATTCAAGGAATCAATTTCTTAAAGTGAAAACAAAGCTTGTCAATAGAAAAACAACAAGAAGGGTCTGAAAGAAAAGCAATTTCTGCAGAGGCAGAACATCATTGACGGAAAGATTTCAATCTTTAATATGTTATTAAACTTTTCTCAATCAGTTGAAATGCGTCATACATGAGTTTGGCACTCAACATATTCCAATTCTTAGTTCTTAATTTATGTTATAACAAACTGTTGGAAAAAAAAACATGTCTGCTGCCAAATGTGTTGGTTGCTTCCCAATTGGAGCCCAAGTTATCTACAAAAATAAACTACAGACACAAGGCATCTTCCTCAAACTGCTTGGCATGTACTCTCAGCCATATGGCACCAGTTGCAGGTGAGATAAGGGGCGGGAACCCTGTTTAACCAGTGGTTTGTTTGTTTTCATCTTTGATGATTTCCAGTGAAGGTTTTGAGAACCCACCAGGTGTCCATGTAGGTCGGTGTGCTTCTCAGTTCCATTTTGTCCACAGTTGCAACTGATG
The DNA here is from genome assembly GCA_036245035.1 of Adrianichthys oophorus. Lineage (NCBI taxonomy): Eukaryota > Metazoa > Chordata > Actinopteri > Beloniformes > Adrianichthyidae > Adrianichthys > Adrianichthys oophorus. The sequence continues at coordinate 6,874,773 of BSAI01000108.1, forward strand.
GGTCCATGATCTTCATTAGTATTTCTGCTGAATATTTCAACCTGAAGGTTATTCATTGCTGAATGGGGGAAAAAATGCAGAGAGAAGAAAATTGGTGAGTCCAGGATGTCCTTGGACTATCATAGCCAGCTCCTACAACTCTGTACTACACCACAATGACCAAAGACTTCATTCAAATATCAATTTCCATTGAAGCTGCACTGAAGTGAACAAGGTTGAGTTGAGATTTTACTTCTTCAGACTTTTGGAGAAAAAAGACGTGGGTGTAGTGCACTATTTGCCAGAGTGAATTTGCCATTAGTGATGACTGAGAACATTAAGAGTTGTCACTCCTGGATATAATGAGCTTAAAATGTTACTAAATCCTTGAGACACCAAGGCACAGAATTACTAAGCAGTGGTTGATAAGAAAGCTCGAGTCAGCTGGCATTGAACAGCAAGTAAGAGGTACACGAGACAAGTTTCCTTCCACTTCACATTTCTTCTCAAAGTGAAGGTTAGGTGTGTGGACACTTCAAAATCTGGTGATTTACACAGTTCATTCACAGCTCGTTTCACATTAAGAAAAGTCTTCTTTTCTAGAACATCCAAGTATTCAATCTACAAATCCTGATACCAAGCATTTCTATAACCTGAAAGCAGTTCAAAATCCAAATCCAGGACCAGATAAGAATTATAGTATGTAGACTTGGTAAATGCAGAGTCAGAGCACATGTGTAAAAGCTCCCAGGTCAGGTTCAAAGAACACAGAATCCATGTAATGTACAGAAGACCATCTGCCATGAAGTAGGAGGAAATCATGCTGCTTCACTCTTATAGTGGAGCAGGTTAGGCTGATTTGATCAGACAAACTGTACATTACAAGCACCAAAATTTGGCATGGATGTACCTTAGGGTTCCCTCTCTCAGAAAAGCACGTTAGCCACAAAAAAAATACAAAATAGGGGCCATACACTCAATTGTTACAAAAATATTCAACGTCTATTTGCACCAGTCTCAACAATACAGGCTATTCATGCACAAAATGCAGTGTTTAAACTTAAGGGGTACCAAACAAAATAAAATTGTATTTACATCAATATGTATGAAATTTATTTTAAAATCTTAGATTTTTTTCATGGCTAACATTCATTCATTCATTCATTTCCCAATCCGCTTTATCCCTTTCGGGGTCACGGGGTTGCTGGAGCCTAACCCGGCTACTCATGGGCGAAGACAGGGTACACCCCTGGACTGGTCTAACATGCTTTTCTAAAAGAGGGGATGGTAAAGTACATCCATGCCAAATTTGGTGCTTGTACCACAAAATGCACTACTACTATAAAATGCATTAATTTAATAACTGGCTCCACCAGGGCACTTTTGACCATTTTTACTCATTTTTGTCCCCAGACTCTGTGCTAGTCATGGCTTTGCTCTGATTATGTACCTTTAAATCAGTTTTTGCGGCAATGCTTGAGATCCATGTTTTAGAACAATCTTTGATTCTTTATCATAAACATGTTTTCATTGTATTACACAATCCTTTCCCAATAACCTGAAACCGAAAAAGAAGCCCCCCCATCAGACAAGTTCAAGACGATGTGAAAAAATATATCTATAAACTAGGCAAGCCTCTCCAATCGAATGTTCTTAAACAAGGTCTGACACTCCTCCTTTGTCTCCTCCGGTTTTCAGCCCGGTAAGAATGATCACCCATTATCTTCATCTATTTCAAGATCAGAATTATAATATTTTCCTAAATCAACTAACTGGTCAAATAACTCATGAGTCACATTCATTGATTGCAACGTCACATTCTGCCGGTTAGTGCAAAATTAGAATTCTATTCTCGCAGAAAAACTACTCGTTGCTTCTGCTCACTGATAAAGTTAGGTTGTGGTGAAATATTAAGGTTTTATTTATTTGTTTTGTTGAATTCCTTAATTTTCTCTTTAACCTAAAATGTTAAAGCTAACAACTCCATGTTAAATTATGAATGAAAACTATGTAAGGTGGGCAGTTGACATAATTCCTATGTCATTGAAAACAGCCGATGGGGTTAGCAAACAAACGGGTGCATGCAGAGACTACCAAGTGTTAGAGAAAGCAGTAGTAATGGCGAGCAGATTTAATCTAATTCCCCCCGCTGCACAGCAACAGCAGAGAAGACAGAACAGAAGAAAATGGGGCGGGGACCATTACAGGTTTGCTGAAACCCAACCAACTATAAGCAAAAATAAATATGAACTTTTTAATCAAAAGGTTGAACTGGAGTGGGTTTGAATTGCAGTTGGTTATAAAGCAGCACAGCCACAGCTTCTGACCTATTAAAATAATTAAAATTCCCATATAAATGTAGAAATCATTCTTGCCAGAGAACCACCTTTTAAAATTTTGGGTTGCAATAATTCTGCAGCACTAAAATTTTGGTAGCATGGACATTTGTTTTCCAAAAAATTCTGTTGGAAAATTCCATCAATCTTTTCTAAACTATAAAACAGAGTCAGCTTTTTTCATTTTCAGAACCACATTCATGCATTTGTTTCGAAATGCTGTATTAACTGTAATAAGCAAGAAAAATGTAACATTAACAAAATCAGTTGGCAATAAATTTTAAAAAATGTACAAATGAACAAGTCATATATTATACATATATACACACCAGAACAAAAGGCGTTCAAAACCAAATGCTTTTTCTTTTTGAAAAAATTATGTAGACTTTGAGGTTGTGGTTTCTTGTTTTATGAAAGAAAAAAAAAACTTGCAAACATTGCACATTTGCTGACAAACCACAGAGATATTGAATTTGTCCCTCTGTTTTTCCCCTTATGGGCAAATGGCAAAATATTGCAATATTTTGCTATTTTCTTCATGATGAATGAGCTGTGACTTTAATATCAGGAGCAAGGGGGTTTAACAGAGAACTGCCAAAATAAAACAGTGCGAGCTACTGTAGTTAGAACCCCGGCCTGGCTCTGTGGTGATCATGTCTTCGTCTGAAAAGGTGTCTTCTTGCAGTTTTGTGTGTGTGTGTGTGTGTGCGCATGTGTGTTTTCCTGTTTGTGCACACTTCTGGTCTCATCTGTGATTGTCAGTGAAACCTGACCACTCACAGACAACCAGAGAAAAAGGAGACGTCTCCCAGGAAAAGGCTGTTCATCTCTACAGTTCATGTACACAATGCAGACATTTACTGGCTTTGACGCTTTTTTGTATCATGATTTCCAAATACTGCCTTAACTGTTTTATCAATTTAGTCTCATGCCATCTTTTTCCAAATGATTCTAATCTATTTTAGACTTTAAATGACTGCTTCAAAGACGAAAGCATTGACTGTGTATGTGAACTGGACTGAGTGTCGCCACCCATAGAGAATGCTTTACTTCCCGCTTCAATGTAATGAAGTAAATTTAGTCACCACTTTTTACCAATATAAACACCATGTTGGATCCAGATGACGTCGGTAGGCAGTGTGGTCCAAATCAGTCTGAGTCACTGTTTCTATGGCAACCACTCTCGCCAACCAGGCCGGAGCTTGTTGTAATTCCACAGGCCTGCCACTTGAAAGAGGACTCGTGAGAATCTGTTAATCAAACATTTTGAATAAAAATATAAAAGTGCAGCCATACACTCCGAGCAGGTCGCTGAGATCATGTGACCAGGGTCCACTGGTTGTTAAGATGACCTGGTTAAAAACTACAGGTGACGGAGCTTTTGCAGCAATGGCTCTATCCCTCTGGAACTCCCTCCCTCTCAGCCTCAGATTTATAGACTCAGTGTTTTTTTAAAAAAAGCAGCTAAAAACATATCTTTTTAAAACTGCCTTTTCTTAATTCTGTTTTATATTATGTGTTTTACTTTGTGTTGTACTGTGAAGCACTTAGTGATTTTTATCTTGGAAGGTGCTGTATAAATAAAGATTATTACTATTGTTATTAATGTTTGTGTGGGGGCCAGCAGGCACAACCTACTTTAATGTGATATCTGATTGGCCAGTGAATAACTTGAAAAACTCGCAAAATACAGCAAAAAAATAAATAAAAGTGGGAAAACAATAGTATTAGCAAGAATGGTAAAAAAAAAAAAAATTAAATAAAAAAAATTTAAAAAAGTAGTTAAGCAATGAAAAAATGTGTTTCTCAATAGAACTCTGGGCTGCATGGTGGCGCAGTGGTTAGCGCTTTTTCACAGCAAGAACGCTCTGGTTCACATCCTGACTGGGGACTTTCTGTGTGGAGTTTGCATGTTCTCTCCATGCATGCGTGGGTTTTCTCCGGGTACTCCTTCCCACAGTCCAAAAACATGGTTCATAGGTTGATTAATTACTTTAAGATGTCCCTTTCTGTGAGTGTGATTATGTGTTGGTATGTGATTGTGTGGCCCTGCAGCAGGTTGGCGACCGGTCTAGGGTGTACCCTACCTGCGCTCAACAGTAGCCAGGCTCTGGCTAACCCTGTGACTCCAGAAGGGATAAAGCAGATTTGGAAAATGAATTAATGTAAAAGAAATTCATGGTATTTTAACAGATTTAATTATGTTTTGTTCCAAACTGGTCTTTGATGCTGTATCAGATTTGTGCCATATTGCTCAATGCTGTAAAGCCGTAATGACTGACATAGGAAAAAAAATGTTTGACATCTGCAGGATTTATTATTTTTTTTATTGTCGTGTCCAACAACTGAGCAAACAGATAAGAGCTGAAGGCCTCTTATTGGACAGCTTTTACTATTACAACAGGGGGTTACGAATCTTATGACATACGAGGTGTATATTTGTAAACCACTATTGTATTTGAGGTTAAACATTTATCTATATTAATTATGTCTGTAAACTGGACCGATGTTAGAGATGAGGAAAACAGGGTTAAGTGAGTTGGTTAAGTAAGTTGGAGGATGATTACAGAAGTGTGTGTGTGTGTGTGTGTGGGGGGGGGGGGGGGGTGTAGAAGCATAAAGCAACAAGTTCCTGGAGTTTTATTATCATTGCCATCAGTTTTAAATATTACTCTAAAGGGCGTGGCCTGTCCACACACACTCAATTGTTACAAACACCTGTTGACTCCAAAAACCTTCACATACAGGCATGTTAACATGTACATAATACGACTACATCTCATGCACATACTCATTCATACATTCATACATACCAGCATTTCATTCTGTCACGCATATACTAATAGGGCAAATGTGAACTGACACCTGTGTCCTACGCACCAGGTAACCACACGTCCACCCCGTGGGAGGTCAAGGTGAGAGCAAAGGAGGGTTGCCCACCGCTACCCAGGAGGAGGACGCCCAAAAGAAGTTGGGGTCCCCAAAAAGCATTGTGAATTTGACATCTGTATGAAATTTGATCACAGACACATATATTTGCAGACTGACTGCATAAACTCTCAGTTCCAAGATAACCATAATTTCCTCCCCAATTCTCCCCTGTCTTTAGTATATTGTATTCCTTTTAATTGAAAAAAAATAATGGAACCCACAGAAATATCCTGTGTTCTTGCCCAAAAGTCCCAAGGAAAAGGCCATATTTTCTGGAGTCATGATCTTGTGCTGCAGATAGTTGCTAATAGCAACTTCAAACCATTCCTAGAAAACAATACTGTTTTAATAATTTATTTAAACAGAAAAGGGTGACTCAAGGCCTGAAGGCTCACTATCCAACTCTCTTTTGCAGTGCAGTGATCTTTTGTTTATCGCTGAAGTTACATTCTAAACATTACCCGCGATAGGTGAGATCGAAGACAAATTATAGCTGTTTTAGGGCTGTAAAACCCCTCACTGCACACTTTATGCACTTTTCTCAGACAAACATGAACATTTTCCGATTTTTCTCACTTATTTATACACTTAAAGTTTAAACCTTTGTAGAAAAGTTTAAGTCCAATAATATAGGATTAAAAACAAAGATCTAATCGTGATCAAAGATTGATTTAGATTTGGCAAGCTGCACATATCTGTGCAAAAGACATGGCTATGAGGAGATTAACTAACAAGGGCTCCAGCCAATTAGGACACAGAACAGTGTAAAAAAACGGCAAGCAAAGTGCACTGAAAAAAATCCACAAAACGGCATGACTGCGAAAACCAAGATGTTGTGAGGAACTACTGTACTGCTGATTTTTTACTTAAAACTGCAAGGGAGTTTTAAATTAGACGAGAAGAAGGACATTGTATAGAGAGAAATAAGTATCACTCCAATTTGTGCGTACGTAATTTTGATTTGTGCATAATTTTAGATTTGTGCATGCCTAATCCTTGATTGTGAGATTTGAGACGCTGTTGGGGGAGGCGCTTTAGAGAGGAACTGATCAATTCTGGAAAAACTTTTTATATTTAAAAGGAAAAGTGTTTTAAAAATCCTTATTTACACTTTTTTTTAATATTAATTAGCTGGCATATCTGTTCAAGAAAGTTGGAAAATATCAAGTTTCACCAGATATTATTCACCGTCTAAGTTCAGAGCGGCTGATTAGAAGACTCTGATGACCCAGCATTCCTGTAGCATTTAAACGCATCACTTACGCACAAATCTGGGTGACGTGAAAAGAGTCTCAAATCAAATTTGCGTGTAAATGCGGTTTTGTGTGTGCGTAACAAGTGATTCGAGCATATTTTTTTAAGATTTGTGCGTGTAGTTAGTTTTAAGCTGTCGTAATTTTAAGTTGTGCATGTGTAAATTGTACTTAGTATTTTTTTAAATTTTGTACTCATGCGCAAAATGTATTTTATGAGTTACAAATCAAGAATTACGCACGCACAAATCCAAAGTTACGCACAAATGAAGAATTACGCACGCACAAATCGGAGTGATACTAATTTGTCTCCATAACATTTCCTGTTTTTTTAGATAATATAAACCAGTGATTCTCCATCAGAACAAGAGACAAGGCAGACGGAGCAAAGAACATCACAATGGCCTTTTAACACTATTCTGTGTATTTACTTTTGGACAGGCAACTCAAAATTCTTTAGAATGTCACAAAAGACCATGCTCCAGCTTGACAATGTTTTTTTGTGTCTGAGAAAGCAAAACACAAGGTCACACCAGAGGTAAAAATGAAACTGAACAAAGCCTTTGAGCAGTAGAAGGCGAACTATGACAGCCTTGTCAGCAACAACAGACAAGGAAGGTGCTTACCTGTGAAGGTTGGGTACAAAGTGTCTTTGTAGCACCAATGCTGTGCTTGGCAAGCAGGTGATAAAGACAAGGAGAGCCTGCTTCATGAATAAGGAGGTGGTAATTAAAAGGCTTTAAGTGGTTCTGAATAAACAATGACAATCTGTAGAAAAGAGCTGCTACTGCACAACATGAGACATGATCAATGTCAGTTGTTGTCTGAGTGAGGATGTCTGATGTCCCAAAGTCTCAAAACACTCTTCAGACAAAATCACACATGATAAAACCAAGTTGAACATCAGATGATGTTACATTATCACCTGAATAGTAACTCTATCCAACTTCACATTTTACAAAAAGTCAAATCCAATCTGGAAAAGATGCATCATTGCGTTGTACTTCATTTATTAATTTTTTTGACTTCCATTTCTTTTTATGGGTGATTGACAACTTTAATGTTTGTCCTTTAACTTGGCAGCAGTCTTGCTTTTGTTTATTGAAGTTAACTTTTAAACATTTGCCTCAATAGAGTCCTATTTACCAGCAACTGCTTGTTACGGCTATGGGCAGGAAAAACTTTTTCCCCAGCCAGATTCTTTCCTAAGATCATGGCAACCCCACACACAGGTAACTGAGCACGGATCACAGCTGTCTCCACTACAGCTTGGCACTCTTCTCCACTTGTCATGTAGTCTGAGTTGCACTTTGTTGTAGTTTTATGTTCAGGTCCACTCTGTGTATTTTGTTTAGTTATGTTTTAAAGTGAAGCTGTCGGGGTGAACTGCCATTTTCTTTAGTACATGTTTCTCCTGTTTATGTTAGTTTAGGGAAGTTAGTGTTTTGTCATTGCTTTCCCTTTTCTTTCTTTTACAGGTAAGATTTCTGTGTTTACACAGGTGGAGTTTTGTTTGTTATTTTGGCCTTGGTTCACCCTGAAGCCCTTTGCTTCACTTTTAGGTTGCTGATGGTGTTTGTTTTTTATTGTAAATAAATGTGTCATCTTCTTGTGGAGACAAGTCTTTTTGTGTCTTATGTTTTACATGTTTATTTGTTTACATTTATGTTATGCTCTACCAGTTCCTCTAGACAAAAAGGGGCACTGTTTAATACCTAGGTATTCATCTCTGAGTCACACTGGTTGAAGTTTTGGCTAAAGATGTCCTGGATCAAATTTTCGGTCACTGACGATCCAGTTTGATCCAATTCACTGAATTGGATCAAACTGGATCGTTCAAAATGAACCAATATCGACTTTGAAATGCATTGTCAACCACAAATTATGATAAGAATCAAATTGTTTTTAGAATGAATCGTTACAAACCCAACTAGTTATCATTTTCCTTTTTTGTTTTTTCTATTGTCTGGCTTGAAATTCACTTGTGTTCAGATGTAGCGATTGCAAAATGGGCTTCAAATAAAAACAGGTTTTACAAGGTACATAGAAAAGCTTTCTAAAACATAAAAAAACACAAGCAATAAAGTAAATATAGAAGATAAGACAATGCAGAGGTTGTGCTACATATGCAGACATATAGATGTCAAAACTGCACAAGTAAATTTGCTGTACATCAATGTAAGTACAAACACAAAACCCACATCCACAGAGATAAGGGGCTCAGCCAAACTCCCCAAATAATGACAGATGGAATCAGAGTGTCAGTCCCTCCACACTCATCAAAAGAGTTCAGTGGAGGAAAATCAATAAAGGATACAAACAAAAGCTTTGTAAGCTGGGGTAGAAATCTCTGGTGTTATTAATGTGTAATGATGGTCTTTTTCAAGATTCTCCAAAGGAAGGGGTGAACGGCTCACACGTCTGAAGTGCAAAGTCTAAAGAAGTGCTGCATCTCTTCCTTGCTGCTTTGTTAATTCTCCAACTTAGCCTGGGGTTAGCTAAAGGTGTGGGACATGATTTAGGCTTCTGCTACGTTAGGTACTGGGCAAAGCTCCTGGCTCTGCAATATCCCTTTTTTGCAAGTTGAAAATCAACCCTGGAGGCAAAGCCATCTTATCAGAAATTACACACAGAAAAACTCTCATATTGAGTAGTTGAGGTCCTGTGAGTCTCTGACTTTTTGTTGCAGGTAGCAGTGACATTTTCTAAATGAGGGCAATTAGCCTTAAATCACGGAGTAGAATTCAAGAAGTGGTGTTGCTACTGCTGCTGATGACAAAGTAGATTATACTGATAATGATCTTGAAAAAATGGTGAGATTATATGACCAGAAAATTGTGCCCTTAATTACTCCATTTGATTTGCTTTTTACTTATTTATGGTTCATGTCAGTTCCACTGTGGTCACTCTACTATTCATAGCTTCTTTCCACTTGACTGAGGTCAGTGTCCCTCGTCCCTTCCATCCGTGTTTCCAATTGGAAGTTTAATGTTGTGTAACACGTGTTCACCATGTTTTGCAAGGTCCGTCTCATTTATGCTGTTTACTCATTGGCCCGCCATCAGAACGTCTCAGTGAGCCACCAGGCTGTGTTTGTTGAATGGTTTGTAATTATCCTCGGGCCTCCCTTGGGCAATGCTCCCGAGAACCTCTGCAAGTGTGTTCTGCTCCGATTAACCCCTCTCTTTTGGAGTTACTATTCATTGCAAGAGGATTGGGAACACACAAGGTGTGAAAGCAAAGTGCAGGTAAGTGAGAGAGATTTATTAAAGCATGCATGTGCAGGAAATCAACTTCCAACTTGTAATTGAAACTCGCCCTTGTGCTCTTTTTCTGAGCAGTTGTCTCCTGTTTTCCAAGTTTCCTCTGTGCATTCCGGTTGCTACATTTATTTGAATCAGATGAGTTTATCAGCCGGCAACATTCAATGAAAAAACCTAGTTTCTTCACAAACAGTTGAACAACAAACATTATGACAAGTAAGAAAGTCAGGAAAATAACGTGGGCAATGTGTGCCTTTATACTCCCTCCATTTTATTTCATACAAGTTTATTACCTAACAAATTCAGAACAACTTAGAGAATTTACCGTATTTTACGTGCTATAAGCTCCGTTTAAAGGCCCTCATTTATAAATAAAAATAAGGAAGACCGGAGCGCCTTAATTATGGATTCATTCTGGTTGTGTTTACTGTTGTCAAAGCAATTTTGAGAGGTACAAGATGCTCTGTCAAAATGTCAGTCTGTTTTTATTTACGAGTTGCAAGCAAGGTTGGGCATTATTGTGAACATGCTAACAGAGCTAATGTGTAGTATGTAGGACTGTTTTTTCTTACGTGTTACTAAAAATTTTTTTTAGTCACAGTAACGTGACTTTCATATTATTTAATAATGCAGGTTTATTGCCCAACAAACTCAGAACAACTTTCATATAATTTACCATATTTTCCACACTATAAAACACACTTAAAAGACTCAGTCTTTAAAAAAAAAAAAAACAATGTCGTGCCGTGTCTCATTTTTAAGGTGCGCATCAACACCCAGCAGCCAATCAGATTTGAGTATTTACCCAGACCATTTAAAGAGCAGAAACACAATGTTCGTTTCTTATGGCTGTATATCAGCATCTTTGTTTTCTTGGAATTAAACTGCAGACATAAAAGTCATTAGAGTTCTGCTTATCTTACTGTTGATGTGTTTTTGCGAAAAATCATATCCAAGTTAACACTTTACCAATTGAAACATTTTAGACAAAACGAAGGAAAAATGTTCTCTGGCTTTTTTTTTTTTTGTTCAAAAGTCACATATTGTTGTATAAAATTTACCAAGTAAAATATTGCGATTAATTGTGATAATCACAATCCAAAAGTGTGATTAATCGGATTCATTTTTTTGAATGATTGACAGCACTCGTTTTTTTTTGCAATTTGCAAACAAGAATTGGTGTTTTTGAGAATTTGCTAACGCAGCAAACGTGTGACGAACTGTTTTTGTTTTTTTTACATGTTACAAACAACAATGTTGGGAGTAAGCATAGTCACAGTATCGCTTGTTTATCAGTCAGTTTTTTTATGTGTTGTAAACAGGGTTGGAAGTTACAGGTATTGTGAAAACTGTAATGTGGCTAATGTGTAGCGTGTCAAAAACAGGAATTAGAATAACTGTGAATGAGTTAAAGTCTGACTGATAGACTTATCTCTCACTCAGCAGGTTGTTCTCAAGATGTAAAGCATTGTAGACCAGAGCCCCTCTGTCCTGTGGTCCATAGAATGTCATCAAAGCTTTTATCTTGGCTTGTGTCTGAGCCTCTGAAATGGCACATTTTGTATTTAGTTAAAAAAGATGCATCTGACAAAGAAGGGAGGGCACCTCAGTTAGTACTCAAACAAGGAGCATCAATATCCTTAATCTGTGGGCTGCGTTTTAGCAAATGAGGGGTGGCTCAGGAAAATATTACCTTCAGAGTTCTCAAATGACTATGATAGTTTCTGATGAGAGATATTACAACACACCTTTTCATGCTTACAGAATTATGCTTTTGTGCAGTTTTCCTTTCACAAATGGTGTTTTACAGTTTATGAGAGAATACCAGCATTACACAGAGGATTTTACAAGCATTTATACTTCCCTCCTTAATTCCTTAAGTATCCCTGATTCATAAACAGAATTGTTTAAGTCTTAGACCAGCATTGAAAACATTTGTCTATATTTTGTTTTCCAGTGGTTGTTTTTATTTTCAAAATGTTTTCCCTATATAGTCCCACCCATCAAAGAATGCTGTTAAATGTAATTCATTCCAGCAGTTTAAAGTCTAACTGATGTGCGACGCATTCAAGAAACATCACAGTCGACTAGTTTTGCAGGCATTTTAAGCCGTTGCCTTCTACAAAGGCAGGTCAAGTCATTTCAAGTTGGAACTTAGATTAATTAGGTGACTCCCAACATGGAAAAGAGATCATTATCAGCAGAGGCCATCAGTGGGGACAAAACCATTAATCTCACAGTTCAGGGACCATGAGCTACTACCTGAGATAAGACCAATAACTATTAGTAGCATCAATGTCAATACTGAGGGTCTTTGTAATTGCAACACGATAAAAAGATGCAGACATGTGGCTAAGAGTTATTGTCACCTAACTTTGTGTTCATTTAGACAAACAAAGTAGAATTCCTTTTTCACTTCCAATGCAGAGATTTGGATATACAAATTAGAAAATTAGAGCAGCATTTCAGTTGGACCTCTGCCATGACAATCTCTTTGGGTTTCTTGGGAGAAATTAAAACAGTTTTCTGTTTACATTCTTCACATAAATGCCTGACTGGACAGAACTGATTGAATTAAGGATGGAGTGATTCACAAGGAAAACAAAAATCTGGGCTCCATCTTTTTTTTCCCCGTATCTCTGTTTCAGGGAATGAAGTAATGAATATTGTCGGCTGTACACAGGTGATAAATGAACCCATCTGTTCTAAAGTGTTTTGCATAATAAAGCATCTCAGCTTAAGATTTCAGAGCAAAATGCAAAGCAGCCATTATTTTCATCTACATTATGTTAAACACATTTGACAGTTTGTGATCATATTTTATAGTTCAGCTCAGTGTGAGGCTGAAGTATTGGAAAAGGCTTCAGCGTTTGAATGTCACTCCCATGTGTGTGGTTTCCAGTTATTTGATTTCATATAATCTGTGCTAATGCACTTTAAGGTGAAAGTAAATAACCCTAAACCACAGAAATAAACATAATATAGAATGATTGTAATAATTCAGTATTATAGTTGGAAATTTCACATTTATTGCCAAAGATCCCAGAGAGACTGGGGCTGAATGCCAAACAAGGTTAAGTAATTTCTGCCTAAAAAGGATGGTAAAACAGAGCTTTGACGGGAGAAATGGGTGGGTGTGAGGACTGCATGAAAGAAGCTCCAACACTTTCATCATCTTTGGCACTTAAGAAAAAAAAGAAAAAAATCAATTCTTGAACAAGTTCGGTAAATTACTCAGTAGGGGGAGCAGGCCAAAGGTGGAAGGATCTGTTCTCGGAAAAGCTGGAGTTCCCTCTAATATGTCAAAGCTTTTATCCATCTTAAGACTCTACTGCATATTAACTGTCAAGAAAAAATAAATCAAACCTGATTTAAATATTCTTCTGATGTTTTTATATTAGGATAATCCTATGAAATGTGTTCAGTTGGCTGAGAGATACATTTACACTGCATGCAAGACTGGGCTTTTCAGACTAGAAATGTCATGTAGTTCTAAAAACGGCTTGCTTTGGGCAAAACAAGCTCAAAATAAAAAGATAGCTTGAGTACCAAAACTGACTTGTCCTGCTAGTTCTCTGTATCACCTCACTACTTTTCCAAACCTCTTTATGATTCATGAGTTATTCCCATGTAGGTTAGAAGGTAGACAGATACTTACAACACTTCTTTACCCTTCTTGAAAGCCCAAAGCACTTTACAGTCACAGTACCATTCTTCCATGCACACACGCATTTATACACTGATGGCAGCTCTGCTGCCTTACACTGGCACCAACCTATAACCACCAGGAGTAATGTAGGGTTCAGTGTCTTGCCCAAGGGTACTTCAACACATGGGCGGCCAGGGCAGGAACCAAACCCAAATCTAACAGATGCCATTTTCTTTTGACATGTCCGATTGCACAAATAAAGTAATAAGCTTTTATTGTGTCCCTGATGCTTATTTTTTAAACTTTAAATTTGGTTGCAGTAAACATCAATCATTTTTTGACTTGTAAAGAACAACTTAAGGGTTTGGATTTGTAGAAAGTGATGCATCTATCACCCCTGTGGTCCACTGGCTCATTCTGTCTTCATTGACTCAATTGTGGAATCTGATTTTTCTTGCAAATGAACCAAAGACCTCCATGTTTTACTAGATGAAATTTTACACATACTCAAATGAAGCAAGCTTTCTGAGGAAACCAACTGCAGTTCTCCCACTCGGAAAATTACTTTTGACTATTCTTTTTTATTTATTTTTTTTGGGGGTTGACTTTTTTTTTTTTTAGGGTAAAAAATTCTTCATGCGAAAATTACTTTTTCTTTTTTTTTGCAAAATTTTAAATAACATTTAATTCTCAAACAAGTATTTACCTTTTTTGTCTTACTCTTTTGACAATAGGATGGTAATATTAAACATGACTGCAAAAAGTTTCAGAGACTAGGCAGTACAGTAGGTTACACCTGGACAGGTCACCGGTCCAACACAAAATGACAGATCATTATACAAATTTGAACCATTTAGTCAAACTAATTTGCATGTCTTTGGACCAAAGGAAAAACTCAGGACAGGGCCTGGTCTGCTGGTGACTTCCAGCTAAAACTCTAAGGTGACAGCACAATCTGTTAAAAGCGACAACATATTTTATGGTTTGCATGGTTGAAATTGAGCTGTAAATTTGTTTTTCTGTAACATCTATTCTACTAAACTGCAAGAGAATGTAATTAGAAATCATTTTGAGGTTTTGATCACTCACACAAGGTGTAAATCATACAACGTCTTTTTACATTTTCTTTTTGATTATGTATTTGGAAATAATCTCGAATTAGTATTGAATCACATGGCACTATAAACATAACAAACTCACAATTATTACATTTGCTAGTCTCTGAAGCATATGAACTAAATGGCATCCGTGCTTTATGGCTGATAAGGTACAGTGGAAGTAGGAACCTTTGTTCTTCTTAGATCTCCTTTATCTTTGTCAAGATGTGCTCCATATGCTCCAGTCCTCTACGTTACTACAGACTCATGCTTAGCCATCATCTTTCTGCAGAGCTGTCCCAGACATTCTGTCAAACTCCTGCTTGTTTTTGAAGTCTGCAGTGTGTAGTGTGAACATGAAAGGAGGCGCAAATGTTCCCCGAGGAGCTGCAGATCTACTTTAAGTTAAGGTTAAGCTTTGCCAACACAGAGCTTCAGGATCCGGTGTCTGTAGGGTGCTGAAGGTTTACTGCAAGTGGGTTTAAAAATACTTTAATGACAGATGAACACATTTGTGCAGGAAGAAAGGACAATCCTAATTCCTTTATTCTGAGCAACTTCAATCAGTTTCTACAAAGCAATGCTTGAATCGATAAAACATTGTTTGGGCTATTTGTGCCTAATGGTCAGTCAGTGCTGATGAAAGAGCTATTGACTGAACTGGAATGAACTATAGACAGAAATATTGAATATGAACTTACTGTAACGTTATTGTATTGCATATAAAAAGATTTGTTGTGCATGGTCTAAGCTCTTAGAAGTTGTTTGAGTACCTGGATTAGAGCATGCATTCATAAACTAGATAAAACATGAAGAGAAAAAGTATTCAATTGCAAATATAAAGGTGTATGTTGAAAAAACAAGAAATGGGAGGGGCTTCGCACCTAATTTACTTGTTAAGTGTTCCTTAAAGGAACAGAATGGGCACATGATTATACCATCCATTTTTTGCTTACATGTTTGATGAAATGTGTATTCTTGTATTTACCTCTGAGACCAAAGGAAAACAGTCAAATAATATTCCAAAAAAACAATTTGAAGGACCAGAAACTCTTCTTGTGTCCAGGGGATGAACTAAATATAAAGAGACCACACAGATTGTTTTTTTTTTATGTTTAAATGTTTAGAATTTTTAACCGTTGATTTTTATTTAATCCACCAAACCAAAACATTTTTCAGAAAATCTGCTCAGTTCCAATGTTTCCTCTACATTTTTAGGAGAAAGTCACGATTGGATCTGCAACATAATCAAAACATTTCTGCTGCTTCACCTTTTACCTCTTTGTTATGCATGGATTGCAACTGTTGTCAAATTGGGAGAAGCATTTGAAAGGGAGTTTTTAAAATGCATCAAGATGTTTGTGGAGGTGCAATTTCCTTGGGATTTACACAACCTCGCTCTTGCTGACAAATTTGAAAAACAAAATAAAAAAAAGTGTCGTCTTGTTTGGCTTGAACCAAACTGTTCCTTAAAATTCACAGCCGTTCTCTCCAGCTGTTTACAAGTTATGTTCATAACATTTAGAGCCAAACAAATGAGAGAAAAAAAATGTAACTCCCACCTTAGTCTACTGTGACAGCTGTCGTAAAAATGAATATCAGTTGAAAAGTAGCATGTTATTTTACCTGAAGTTGGGTTCCTGTTGCTGAAAGCATGCTACAGAAATGTCCTACATGACCGTTCTCTCTTGGTAAGCTAAAACTCAGAAGATGACAAGTGGAACACAGTGAAGTTTTCAAATCGTGGCAGGATCTCATAGTAATCAGTCTGTGTGAACAGACAGGCACAATTGAAAGTGAGCGCATAGGTTAGATGCTAAAAACGAAACAAATGGATGTTGGTTGAAATGTGAGCTTTAGTGGATCCATGCAACTGTGGCATCCATCATCTTTCCAAAGTAGTTGTGTTGGTTGGTTTAAATCAACTGCTTCAAATATATTAGCCCTCAAAATTATATATTTTTTTTATTATTAGGAGTTACTATAATCCATTGCGCCTTAAGAATAAAATAATATTTTTGGTGTTTTTAAGATGTTCTTGTAGCATTTTTCTCATGATGAAGGGCATAAAATAAATTAAGATTAAAATTGCATTTCTGAGCATTTCTTTATTTAAATTGTGATTGATCAGGAGCTAATAAAAACCCACGGTTTGAAAAGGCTTGGGTTTGTTATATCGGCATCCACTTGCACAGACAGATATTTATTAACGTCTTCATGTTTCTCTTTTGAGCAGACACAGCCTAAAACTGTATCTCGCTCACCATTTTTTTGTGATGCTAATGTTAGCTTGGAATTTTGAGGTGCTGTATGTCACAGAAAAACCTGCCATTCAAACCTCCACCTGCCAGAGGGAGTCCTCACCTGACTATTGAGGTCCCCAGCTCCTTTCTTACAACTCCAATCAGCCATTGCCACATATTCCTTCCTGTCCAGCTGTTTTCCATTGCTGTTATTAGCGGCTGGCATTTATACCAGCTCCAGCCTGCGCTACAATGCGAAGTCTTATTTTGCCCTGCAGACAGTCTGAGCTGTTATTCCAAGTTTGATTTCCTCATACTCTAACCTTTTGCCTGTTTATCGTTCTCTTGCCTCGCCATTGTGTTTTTGACCCTCACCTGAACTCTGACTTCGTTTATGTCTTGCCCCTTCTCTATTCCATTAGAACATTTGCATCCAAAACGCCTCAGCCTGTTCAATACACTATAGAGAGTGAGTGTGAACAAAGGGTCGATGGAATTTAGCCAATGCTTGCTTCTGTGCCAACAGTCTCGCCCACAACTCAGAGGTGAATTTCTCATGAGCTCCTGCTGCGCTGCAGAAAATATGTCTTTAAAAACAATGCTGGCTTTTGGATGTTGGCTTAAAACTGATTATCATATTAAAAAGAACACTGGGAACAATTTTACAATAGAAAAAAATATATATTTGGAGTGGGACATTTTTTTTCCTGCAGACAGCCCCTATCTAGCCGTAAGGGTCGATGTGAATAAGACTAGTAATGGTTTCTGAATTAGAAATAGTTTCTGATTTGTTTTGTAAGTACTTCGTATTTTGGGTCCTCCACCATCACTCCCTGACAGAAAGCGCTGTGGTCTTTGATTTTATTTACTTTTTCCGAACCAAATTTTTAAGGTATGTTTTATCCGTTCATTCTCCATCTTCATTTTATTAATTTGTCTAAAAGGTAGCATTGATAGTTGTACATTTTTAACTTCTCCTTGTTCTATTTGATTCCAAATAGCTTCTTTATCTCCAATTATCCAGGTGACCATTGCCCCAAAATGAGTTGCCCAATAGTACATTTTTAGATTTGAAAGTGCCAGACCACCTTTATTTTTAGCTAGGTAAAGGTTTGTAAGTTTGATTCTTATTTTTTTTATGTTGCCATATAAATTGGTTAATTTCTTTCTATAACTTATTAAAGAATGATGATGGAACTTTTTATGGGGAGCGATTGAAATAGAAACAAAAAGCGAGGTAGGATGTTCATTCTGATTGTGTCTTCTCTGCCAAGAAGGAATAGGGAGAAAATTTCCCATCGGTTAAGATCATTTTTTATTTCGTTAGTTAATTCATCATAATTTATTTTAAAGAGGTTTGTTGTTTCATGCATAAATGTGACTCCCAAGTACTTGAATCCTTGTTTGGGCCAACGAAAAGAAGCTATTTCATTAAGTTCATGTCGCCATGTTCCAGATATCATCATTTTTTTCTGATTTATTTTATATCCTGAAATGTCTGAAAAAAATTTTAAACTAGAGATTAATTGGGAGTATAGAAGAAAGTGGATTTTTAGAAATAATAGGATATCATCACCAAAAAGAGAGATTTTATGAACAAATCTCATGCCATCTTCAATCCCATATGAATATCTGGACGAATAGCTTCAGGGAATGGTTAGATACTTGGAATAAATAAGATAGGAGACAGGAAATCGCCTTTTCTAAAAAAAAAATATATATAAAAATAATAATAAAATGATCTAATCTTGAAAAACTTCCATGCACTTGCAACATAAAAGTAAAATCTTTCTCCTGGAGTGGATATGACACCATACATCTGTTAGTCCTAATTCTTTCATCATTTTAGTTAAGCTTTTAGACATCCTTGTTTGGGGTTTTAAAGATATTGGTAGATATTTTACACAGTCCTCTATTATCTTCAACATGTTTGAAACATATTTCCAAAAATATTTCCAAAAAGCACAAACATTCACTTTATAAAAATAGGATGACAAGGAAATATAACCTAAGTCTCAAATGAACCCATAAACATATTCTTTTACCATAAAATAGAATCTCCAAATTTCTAGCCAAATAGTATGGCCCCTGGTAGTAATACGGCAGTGGGTGGTGACCATACTTCTCTGTGATAAAGAAAAAAGTGCCAAGCGCTATAATAACCAGTTTCACCCTGAGATGTAAAACTGGTCTTCTTAAGTGCACCTCACAGATACACATAAAGTGCTCTCTGTCAGAGTATAACACATTTTCTTAAACATTTCACGTTTTGTGACGGTTTAAACTTAATATCAGTCCCCTCTCCCCTTTTCTCTCTTTTTTTTGTATATTGAGTCAATTTTCTTGAAAGAAATACCTTATGCAATTCTAATTCTTCTTTATCTTCTTCCATCATTGCCTCAAGATTAAATGCTGCTGGCGTGATCTTTCACTTTCTCCACAAGATATTATTCCATCTTGTAATCCAACTTTCTTCAGTCCAGCTTGATATACAGTTTTTTCAAAGTATCTGCAGTGCTTGTTAATGAAGGATACATTTCTTCTGATTTCAGCTTCACTTTCAGCCGTGCAGGGTACTGGCATTTCGCTTGAATATTTTTTTTCCTCAGCTGCTTGATGACTGAGTGGACCATTGATTACTTCTTTTGTAACTATGGAGAATAGTCTTGATCAAAGAATATAGTTTTATCTTTAAACATCAGATTTTGTTGGCTCCTTGCTAGGACGACATCTTTCGCTGTTCCATCAACAAATCTCACAATTATTGCGCTGTGCAGAGGGGTCTGTTATAGGATGTTATACGCGCAGCAGCAAAACATGAACAGAGTATGAGGGAAACCACAGAGAGAGCCAGGTGAAACAAGAAACGACTCTAATTCCATATAGAACCACCTCCAAAACAAACCTGTACAGACACCTAAGAGAACCTTCTCCAAAACAGACCAGATCATTACTGACAGAAGAAACCAGATCAGCTGACAAAGCCTTGGTCTTCCTCTACCATAACCAGAGACTCACCAGTGGTGATTTTGAAACGAATAAAGAGGAATAATCTGTGGAGAACATGTAGATCTGAGACTTCATCTGCTTACTGGTATGCTGTTTTTTTTTTTTGGTTTGTAATTCTTCCCTGCAGAATGTCATTTTTCTCTAAAGTATGTTTTAATCAATACACAAATATTTGGATTTCTGTGAGCAGGGAGGACCAAAAATCAATTTGAGTTTCACAGTTCTATTGATGTTACATGAAAGCACAACAATGCTGTACACGGTGAATGGTGCAATATTTTCTTAATGCACATGTCACAATGAAAAGAGTTGGAGTATGAGAATGTAAAGCTTATTTCATAATTTACATTTTTGAAGTGCTTTAAAAAAAAAACATTGCAACTTGTGTTGCTTTTTCTTGAGCAGCAGTACCGATAATAAAAATAATTCCGTTGGGTTATAGCTCAAAACCTATCAAGATGTGGGGCCACATTTTTCATCTACTTGCACTTTTAATCTAGGGGATTTCAGATTCATGCAATAAAGCGGTTGGCTTCAACTAGGATCGACTGGTAATAGAGATGAAGGAGAAAGCAGCTGCCTGTGCAGTGACTAAAGAAGAAAGAAAGAAAGTCCTATGGTACAGTCTGAAAAAGATAAAAAACAAAGACAAACTAACCAATATGGGGATTCAGACTTAAAAAGGCAGCGATTGAAGACAAAGACAAAAACAGGTTCTAGGATGTGGGTTATAAACGTGGATGAACTGTGCTCATGTAATTACTCTGTCTGCTAGAAAAGGAGGCAAAATGTCAGCACTACATCTTTGAAGATTTCTTTTAGGGAAACGTATTTAGCGCAAAGAAAAAATATACTGTACTATCAAAAACAGAAGTAAAAATGCACAATGTGATGTTTTGATCAACTTTGAGGAATGTAGACAATGTTAAAAAAAGCTATGAAGAAAGTATTGGATTGCTTTATTATCACCACTACTGGTGTTTGATATAAGGAATCATGTTTCATCCATTAAATTGGTAAAAAGTTATGTACAAAAGACGCTAAAATTAGAATGATGGCATAGTTTTAAGTATAGGGCATAAGGAGGTTGTGAACGCCAATTTTTGTTGCATAGATTTCAGTTTTTTTAGTCTGTTAATTTAATCTCTCTTTTGTTATTAGAACATCAATAATTAGTTACTGTTGCATCGCTGCTCCATGTTTGTCTGTGGCTCTCTATTTACATCCCGTAATGCCAGGCTACGGTGGCCGTTCTCTGTATCAGTTGTTTTGCTTCGAGCACTGAGCCTATTCAGATGGAAGAAACTCAGAGCAAACCAGAGCTCAGTACGATTGGAAATGATCTGAGATGACCTTGAAAGATGGGTCCAAGAGTGGTTCCTGGTCCCGAATCAGGGTCTACTTCGGTGTATTCAGACTGAAAATTTGTTTGGATTATCTGTGGGAAATGAACGCTGGTTCACTTTAAGCAAACCAAATGTGTCCAGTCTGAATTCACCTTTTGTTTAAATTGAATTTTTCATAATTTCCATGTTTTCCAACTCCTTATGATATGCCATCATATAACCATGTAAACAAGTTTTGGTAAAACTTTCGTTTAAGGCATTTTTTTGTAATTTTATCAAAACGAACGCATTTTTCTGTTGCAACCTCCATAATGTTGTCATCTATAAAAATAATAATAATAACAACAAATAAATAAATAAATACTTAGAAACTTTTTAAAAAATGTTTGTATGATGGTTTTGCTTTAACAGAACATTTACAACCACTCAAAATAAAAATAAAACCCATTTATTTTCTGTGAAATTTGGCACAACATCATTAAAAAGACTGTCTGTCTGACATCCGTAACCCGTCAGATAGCTCGCCATGAAGAAAAAGCTCCTGTCCTGACATGACAGAAGCAACACTACAATCAATGCAATGACAAGGAAAATAGGACTGAAATCTTCACACACATCCTGAAGGAAACAATCCTCTTCTTTGGTTCTTTTAGTCATTCCTTTGTTAAGTTTGTACCATTGTGTACATTGTAATTTAGAGGATTAAAGGAAAGTAAAACATACGGGAAAGGTCAAAAGACTGCGCCACTCTCTAGGGCAAGGTGTCTCCATGATTAAACCTCACTGGAAACTTTAAAACAACATCCAATCATGTCGCACAAACAAATGACACACCCACTGCATCTATCAATGAACTTAGGTTATAAGTCCAAAACCTAAAAGTTCTTTAATACATGCTTCCAAGATAATTTTAAGCAACACATAAGATATGATGTTACCTTTGTAATGATTACTAAAAAAAGAACAAATATAGAATCATCAGTTAACTGACAGCTAAACTAAATATTTGTAAGTTTAACATTACGATAGAAGAGTCAAAAATAGAGTATTTGTCTTTGTTTAATGTAGAGGAGTAATTGTTAACCACAAATGTTCATTTAAGTGAAATAAAGGTGTTTAACAAAACATTTGAAGAAAAGTACTAAAGACAATTTACTTGCAGTTTGTTCTTGAAAACAAATGTCTTGATAGTTTGGGAACAACAAAGCCAAAATGTCAGTATTAAGAAGAAAAACACAAAAAATAATAATAAAAAAAAATAAAAAACATTAATATACTTTTATGCTGAGTCGAGATCAAAGCTTAAATCATATTTTTAAAAAAGCTGATTTCCAAACTCAAAGACCTGTATTCAAAGCAGTCTGACACACAAAAAAGCTGTTTTGGGAGGATTGAAATCAATTATGCAGGGGGTCTGTCAGCTGTTTGGAAGATGAGTTCTGCTCTTTTCTGATAAGAGAATTTCCCTGCTTGGTTTGCCTGGCAGGAGCAGCAGTAGGCCTTACTCATTAAGTGGTGGGTTACTGCCAGTCCTCTGCACCACAGCCCACTACAGCCAAGGTTTTAGTACGGCATAATAGGGAGGCTAAGGGAACCATCAAATGCACTGGGATTTTTGGCTAACTTTTATTTTGCTAATCCAGAAAGCTTGCTCCTCCTAATGACAATTATTAACCCTGATGCAGTTTTAATAATGTTGGCTATATTATCATGGCTTCACAGCCAATTTGATGTGATAGTGTAGTTGAAGTATTGGCCTTTTAATGGAAAATACAGTTTCATTTCAGACTATGTGTGTGATCTAGGGACTTTTCTGCAGGAGGGTGAGAAAAAAACAGCAGAGAATAAAGAAATGAAGAACACTAAACAAGCTATTGAGGGTTTAGGATAATTGGTCTCACTTTTTTCCAATATTGGTATGGTATACACTGGTCCCCCGCTATATTGTGGTTCACCTTTTGCAGTCTTGCTGTTTTGCAGATTTTTAGGAGGTCGACCTCTGATAGGAAGATTGCTGGTTTGATTCTCGCTTGCCATGTGTCGAAGTGTCCTTGGGCAAGACCCTGAACCCCACATTATCTGGTGGAAAGTTGGTGCCATCAGTGTGTGAATGGGACTGTGACTGTAAAGCGTTTTGAGCCTTCAAGGAAGGTAGACAAGCAATATACAAGTATACACCATTTACCATTTACTTTGTAAATTAATCTCCTACTTGTTCTTGTCTCTTGTAAAGATAATGTGCATGCATCTTGTTAAATCAACATCAATGTTTGAGCAGAAGCTGGTCTTTGGTTTCATTCTATAATATTGGACTTATCGTTCTACAAAGGTTTGAACTTTAATAGTTTAAACACAAGATGAAAGTGTCAAAATGTTGGTGTCTGTCTGATAAAAGTGTACAAACTACGTGTGTTGTGAGGGGTCTTACAGCATTAAAAGATCTATAACATTACTTTGTGGATTTTTACCTATTGTGGGTTATTAATGGAACAAAACCCTTAAGATAAACAAAGGACTACTCAATTATAATTTTGGTTTATCAATTGGGTATAAAAAACAGAATTGTCCAATGGAAAAATGTTCAAAATCGGAGAAAATGGATAAAAACAAGGGGCATAACAATCAATCGATTAATTGATTTCTATTCAGTTCCATCAGATCGATCAGGGGCTGAACTGAATCAGATCAAATCTAGTGAGCCAGTACCATTAAAAGATTGTTTTGGAATGAGATTAATCAAATGATCTTGGAAAATTGGGTTGAGAAATGGTGGGTTTATTTTACTATTACCTAAAAATGACAAAGTGCCATCACAGCGTACAACACACATGTGATGACAACAAAGAATCATCAATCAACCATTACAGTCCAATGTGTGGACATACTCTGAATTTTGCAAAGACATGTGATCATACTGTGTGGTAGAATGTTTTAATAATGTTATGTTTGTATTGTTTTGATATGCAAAAGCAACAGTGGACTAAACTTTATAAAATTAAAATGTGAATGGATTTGCCATTAACTCTTTGCTTGCTTGTCTGTAAACATATTTAATGTGCACTTGATTTTCTAACAAGAAATACAAGGAGTCTAGAAAACTTCACCTGCACAGTTCAGTATCCAGGTGTTTATCTCCGAGTCACTGGTTGAAATTTTGGCCAAAGACGTCCTGGATTGGTTTTAGGTCAGTGAATTGGATCAAATCAGATCAAAATGAACTATGATCGACTATGAATCCGATCAAGAACCACATTTTATGATATGAATTGAATCGTTGTTAAAATGTTTCTTCAACCCCCTAATAAAAACCAAACAGACTTAAAAAGTTTAAAAAGAACATCTAAAGTTAGTATTTCATTAGGTTAAATTATGGTGTGAAATTGGTGGATTGTTCAATTGCATGAAATGTCCCAGTGAAGAACAAAAGAAAAGTGCAACGGTAATAATTTGAAATACAGTTGGTGCGTTTCCTTTGCCCTCTAATGACTTACTGCAACTGAGACAAATGTGGTGAGACTGAGCCGGAACAAACTTGGTAAGCCTTTGATCAACATGGGTTGTAAGATTTTGCCACAGCAGCAACAGCACAACTGCACAAACCAGTTCCCAGGAATGAGAAAGGCTGTCATTTGTAATTGGTGTGTGTGGCATTGTGCAGAACCACTGGGACCGCGAGTAACTATGACCTGACAGTGTGAAAAGAAAAAAAAAAGGAGAGAAAAGGCCCTTTTGATCCCTTATTCATCCCTCTCCTGTCACTGATAAGGTCGGTGGGGCTGGAGGATGAAGGCATGATTTTCCCCGAGGAGAGCAAGAGCCAACACTAATGCCACATACAAAAAAAAAAAAAAAAAACTGTACTGGGGAGGTAAAGACTGACATAGAGAGCATATAGGTCAAATTTAACAGAAGTGTTAAATACAAATCTGTTAATAAAAAACATTATCGTGGTAACCGGGTACAAAATAGGTACGGATTAACCATCTCTCCTGTTGAATGGAGTGTCTCACACTGTGAAGACATACGAGAGCCTTTGCCGTGTTTGTTCTTACTTTCTGACTAAAGCACGTGAGAAATACTCTAAATTGGAAAATTTGTCAGCGAGGCTTTCATCTTCTCTCCCATGCCTCAGTAGTGTTGAGCTCTTTTCGTAAATGAAAATAAAAGGAGGCGAGTGTGTATGTGTGTGCATGCTAAGGTGGGATAGAGGGGGGAGCGGGGAAACTGTGAAGGAGAGAAAAGAGCAGACGAGGCTGCTCATTCAAGCATAATTCCATTACAGGTGGTGGCTGCTGTGAAGAGGAACCATTAGACGTGTAATCAGAATGGATGGATGAGGATAAGGACAGATACTATGAGCAAGAGGAGATCTACAGATGATGCTACTGTAGGTGATAAAGCACACCCTATGACCCATGACATCCTGCTAGAAAAAGCACTTAAAGGAAGCAAAATGACACCTGTTAGAGAGGATAATGACGGCGGCACTGAGGCTTCCTTACACTTGTTTTCGTTTTTTGTTTCTCTAAAAATTTCTTGTGGCTTCCTTTCATTTAAACATGCCTTCCATTTGCATCAAACAAAAATGTAAATAAACTTTGACAGAAAGATTAACACCCTTCTGACATTTTTTTAAATCTAATTTTTGTTTTTATGCTAAAAAGTTTTAAGCTAGCGCATCATTAAACTGTTACATTTACCATTTTAACACCACCACTTTAAAAACTCAAAAGTAAAATGCACTTCCAACTTAATTTAAACACTTTAACATTTACATTCTAGGAAAACAAATGATTTTTTTAAACACAATTCAGTCTATGTTATTTTAAAATGTTTGCTTCAACATATTCCATAGCATGCTAGCGTTAGCAATTACTTACCAGAAACCACATAAATGGAAGATAAAAAACCACCTTGAAATCAGCGTTCTGTGTCCATAATGCTTTGAAAACACCTGTGAAAAAACAGTTAAGGCCATTAGCTTTCCCTGCTTAAACACCTTCCACAAACCACATTCTGTAATACAGGATGTGACATCAGCCAAAACCAGGAGATGATGTAATTTTTCACAAAAAGTGAAAATGTTATAAAGTTCACTCATACTCCTAATAACTAAAAAAGTATATAGTACAGGAGTGTCTATTACCCTGCATTTTAAAAGCAATTCAAACACCATTCTTGCTAATTTTTTTGAACGGCAAATATGACATCACATATTTCCTACAGAAAACTCCAATAGTCTATATATTAACTTTTTACAAAGACTATTTATGAATCCACTGTGTTCTAAAGATGAAAATGTGGATGATTTATTAGGAAATATATTACAATAATTTTTTTAATCCTGTGAAAAATTATTCAAACGTAATGTGTTGTGGTCTATATTTGCAGATCAAGTGAGCATGGATGCACAGGTTTTTTGCAAAGACTTCTGAGAAATTGCGAGGGCAATGCATTTTGGAATTGTAGATTCAGACAGCCCTACAAAATGGCAAACATACTATATAGTGCTCTAGGTAGTGAGTAGTGAAGGGATTCAGACAAAACCCTGGAGAACATTTTGGTCCTTTTAAGCTTAACATTACAATTTTTTTGTTTCCTATTTTTAAAATTACGTTTAAAAAATGAAGTCTATGTGCATTTGTGGTAGAAAACTAATAAAGTATTCAAATGTAACTAAAGAACATCTTCAGATAAGCTGTATATTTAAATTATTCAAAATTAACATTTTCTTTTTTTGACAAAATAAAACATTTTTGGGGGCGGTGGGCTTAACAGCAGACAAATGCTTAAGATGTTCTTGAAGATGTCAGCTTCAAAAGCAAGACTAAAAATGTTTTCAATAAAATGATAAGAAAAAAATACATGAAATATGCAGATCCTAAGAGCTGGCCTTGAGCAATTCAAAACATTGCATCACATGCTATCTTACAAGCAAGGGCACATGAGAAAACGGAATTTTTGCAAATACTTTCAAATCACATTTCTTCTGACTCAAAGTTTTAGGAACATCAAGGGTCACTTGGATTCTTTGCACCTGCATGTGGACAGGTGACAAAAGAGGCTTATAACAGCTAAGAGCCACACATAAAAGCTCTATCATGCTGTAAGGCTCATTTCTGCCTTTGGCATAATGAGCATATTGAGGTGTCAAAGAAAGTGAAAAAAAAAAAAAAATCACAGGAACCACACATCCAACATAATAATAAAAAAAATAATTGTCCTTATGGACAGAAGTAAAAATGATGACAAACTTGGAAATAAAATTCTAAACTATAGATTATTTGATATCCAGCAAAGGAATATTGATCAATCTGAATTAGTTGCATTTCATTAATTTTAGCATAACTTCCTATTTTTATATAGACTTGTATAGTAAGGAAACCATGTTTTGTGCACTAAAATAAACTAATTTGCACAAATGGGTAAAACACCTCAGACCTGAACCAGTTCTGTGTGGGTTAAGGTGGAAGTAGGTGAAGGTTTTCTTTTCTTTTTTTTTTTTTTTTCCCAAACACGTCTGATCAAACTGACTGATTCATGCGGCCATCGCAGTCCATTGGATGTCCACAAACGATCTAGCCAAGGGTACACAGGCATCAATACCAGTGAATCATTCCCAGCTGGCAATGGAGCCACAAACACAAAGTGGTAATTTGGGGTAGTGGGCAGAGTTACTTGGTGTCGTTTTCCTCCACCGACTGATTCATTTGGCTGTAATCCACAGCTCCAAGGCAGCTGTCTTATCTCCATGGATTGATGACTTCTACTTACATCTAATCACACTGCCAAAGAGCTACTGTCTTAGAGGGAAAAAAAGAGTACACAACACACCCACGCACAAACATGTTAATGATGTCTGGCTGCCCATGCAAACCAAGTCACTGAACACCCGTGAAATATTTCAGCCTGAACCCTGAAACAAGGCTGTTCATTGATCATTTGGACCTATTGTGCTTTTAAAGATAATCTGGTATTTGATCACGTTTTAATAGACTGCAAATGGAGCAAATACTATATGTAATAGTTCTTTTCCAAATGCAATGTCTTTTGCTCTAAAAACCCTTCATAGCTACATAGAAAGGAAAACAAATAGGGCTTAATGGACTTTTGCAGGCAATTGCTGGACCTTACTATAACATCAGACAGCATGCTTAAATAACATCCCTGTAAAAAAAATTAAACTATTGAAAAAATAACTTTTGCCCTTTATTTCATTATAAAAATACAATTGTAAAATAAGAATTTCTGTGCTCCTCCAATAGATGTAAAATGAGGTAAGGCGAAGCTGACTCACATCTACGTCTGGAAAACTCAGTGCGAGAGCAAGAGAAGCTTTTGTCTGCTCCTAAATGCGTATGCCTGAGCTGAAATAAATTAGCATCTCGTAAGGTTGACTTCTTAAGCTTCTCACATACAGAGAAAAATAAAGCTATGCAGGCGGGCGCAGCAGCTTTATTGACCTGCCTGGCAGTTGGCTCCATGTTTAAGGGATGGCTACAACTTGTTGCTGGGAATGAGGTTAACGTATTTTGTTGCTGATTCAACATTGGTTTGGTGTCAGACATTGGACTTCTGAATACAAAGCTATTCTATGGTACATCATGGTCAGGACATTTTTTGGTCTCATTGCATCAAAATGATGAATTCTTAAGCTACGTTCACGATAAGCATGATGTTAAATCAGTGCACAGACGCGATCAGAGATACTGTCACGCATTTTGAGCGTCGGTGCAGTGCAGCAGTCTGTCAGTAGTGCCTTTCGGGGCCATGTTTTGAGAGCTCAAATATCTAAATATCTTTGTGATGTGTCACATCAACCAATCAAGGACTTAGCTTAGGCCTGTGAGAGTCCAAAACAAGCAAGAAGGAGAGTCTGATCATTCTTTTCCTGTACTTTATGCTATTTTCCTTTTTTGCATCAAGACCATAACAAGAAAGCCCTTTATTCTTATTTCTGCTTTTTAGCTATCCTTGGACTAGTGCGGGACAGCAAATCGTCAAACCGGGTCACAGAGAGACGGAAGTACCCCTGAAAGCAGTTGTCATTCAGAAGTAGCTTCCTTCAGTAGATTCAAATTAAAACTTTATTTACAAAGCACTTTTCATACAGTAGAAACACAAAGTGCTTTACAGGTTTGAAAAAAACAAAACTACATTTTTAAAACACTCAGAGTGCTCTTAACCCTCCCAACCCCTCGCCCCCAGCAAAAAGAGACGAAGAATGATTCATGGAAACAACTTAATGTGTAAATAGAAAGATAAACCAATGTGGAAACCTGGCTTTATGCTGATGTGAAGAAGTTATATTTTGGGGAACTGTTCACGGCAGAGAACGATCCAATCCTGATCACAGAGTACGTGACAATGGGATGCCCCCTGATACCCCTGGTGAGGTTCACCCAGTACAGTAATGTTCACCAAAGAATCTCTCAATGATCTCATGAACCCTGACATGGAGATGAGCTTACAGATACTTTTGTAGAGCTCTTCAAAATAAATAAACCTGATCTCTCAACATCATCCATGACTTATATGAATTGTACACTAGATATACAGATTCATAGTCAATGCTTCCATATAGCAATGCGGTACACTCACAAGTAGCAGAAATATCAAGTTTATAAACAGATTTTTTGAGCAATTATTGAGCAGTGAATCTAATGTGCATAAAAAAATGTCCAGAAGATTATAATTTGATGTATGAAATTTCATTCATTGTAAATATAGCATTACAGTTAGTTGCAACATAGTAAAGTAATAAGAAGAGAAAAGTGGTTAATGGTGAAAAGGTCGCGCAAAAACTTTAGATTCAAGACATAAAATAGGTTTAGAAAGATTTAATCTAAAAAAAAAAAAAAGATTTAATCTAAAAAGGTAAGACACCACAATCAGCCAAAAAGTTCCTACTTACTTAGCTAAGACAAAGCAGTTTGGAAATGCTGTTTTGTGGATGGTAGAAAGACTACAAGCTAATCGAATCAATGATTTAAAAGTAGGTCTGAATTTCTAAGAATTAAGTGCACACTTAAAATATTCATATTTAAAAACAGTGGTTTTTGGATGCTGCAGACGTTTCCTTGCATTTCAAACCAGTAGTATCTTAAAAACAGAATTCTTGTAGAACAGAGAATAGTCCATGATGTAGGAAAGGGAAACCAGTTATTTGGACCTACTTAAGTATGTATATTCTAAAAGGATTTCTGAGAAATCAGATGCACAGTGTTCCCTGAAATCTTGCAGATCAACATTAAAACTACATTTTGTTCTTTTAGTTGGATACAAACTGTAAAGCTTTTTTTTTTTTAAATATAATGGAAAATATTTAAAATTATATAAAATATTTAAAATAAAAAAGTTTTTGTTAAAATTAGTTTCATGTTTTACATTTTGATATATGATATGTTAGTGAACAATAAATTGTACAATGTACATCTACTATAGGGCGTATATTGTCGTCTACGTGTTTACATTTACTCTATTGGCCTATACTCCCCTTAAAAATAGATTTGTAATCTCAGGGATTTTTTGATTCAGATGCGAGTAAGGTAGTAAAATAAAATTGTTGTGACATCAAACGTGATGTCTAAAATAAAACAGAAACAAAAAAGAGATGTTGATGTTGATGCTTAACGAGCAAATGCTCTTTGACATGCCATATATCTCGACTGCTACTCTAGCAATGTAAATCGGCTAATTATAATGCAAAGAAAAGCTGCTTTTCACATTGGCTTTGCACCAAAATGTTCTAATGTAAAGTTATCTCAATAAGGTGTGTTCAATTTCCAGAAATTGTGGCAACATCTGCAGAAACACAAATCAGAGTCAGTCAAAAGTAAGAACCCTTATCTATTGTGTCTAAGGTCAGCCTTTAGCTTGTTTTGCTCTTTACTGGAGCTGTCACAACTTCAGTTAGAACACAATTAAAGTGTGTTAGTGTGACAGGCCTGCGCCTCACCTACTGTCACTGGCAGCATGCCTCTGGAAAAAATGTGCATGAACGTTTTCTCTCTAAAGGCTCACCAAGCGGTCTTGTGTGACCTGTACAGATTTGCCAATTGTTTGCCCGCAGACAGCCTGTGTCCACTTGTAAGGGCAGTTGTCACCAAGGCATTAAATTCCTGTTCCTTTCCTTTTCCTTCAAAGAAACTGTTTAAATCGTTCATGTTCTTGACTGAGTTATTCCTCACATTGGAGTCTGAGTTGAAGTTTAGAATCCACTAAATTTCACGGATGAGAATGGTCTCACTTTAATCTGTCAAAACTCCAAGAAATCTTTTTATGGCCATTTTGTAGGACATTATATATGTTTTATTAGAAGCTCAGCTGGAACATATTTTTGTTGCTGCTGAGTTGATGATTTCAAAGAGCAGCTGAGCTTCATGCTGGGTTTGACAAAGTTATTTAACTTGAGAGGGTCAGCGTCATTAGCATGGCAAGACTCAACAGATCACTGCGGTAGTTGAGACAGTTGTGAAAGATGACTTTTTCAAGCCACCTGTTTCACACTGTCCCGTGGCGTGTCATCACTGCGTGTGTGCTCTTCTCTTGTAGTCCTTGTCAGACTTTAGTCAAAGATTCAAAATTAAGACAAAAGAAAAAAAAAACATTTGTTTTCCCTAAAAGAAAAAAAATGTGATGAAGAATTTTTGCTTTCTTAGTCATGGGTGAAAGGTTTCTTCAGAAATTAGATGATGTAGCCAACAATCCTAGGAATCCTTGAAAAGCTTCAAAACTGTACTTTTGGATCCTGTTGTAGCCCTTCAAAGATGCTAAAAATTGTGTAAAACAGAAAAGATTTGGCTTATTTGAACTAGACTTAAGAAGAAGTAGAACCAAAAGCTTTATTTAAAATGCAGAAATGACACATATAACATGGATTTCTGCCATATGCATTGATGAATCAATCAGAGTCAAGAAAAATAAGAAAAGGATTTAAATTTGATGGTGACAATATTCCAACCTAATGAATGCATACCAGTTTAACCTTTATATTTTGTTCGGGTCAAAAATGGCCCATTTTCAAATGTGAAAATGGGCCATTTTTGACCCAAAAACTATATAAGGAAGGCAGTATATAACAAAATAGTCTTATATTTTTACAATATAAACATGTTTTGTGTTTTCTTTACGAAATTAGCTAAACTGCAATCAGCAAGAATATTTAACAAAGCTTGCAACAGATTTTCTTATTTTTATTTACTTACAAATTTTTCATGGTTATTCAGCTTCCATTCAAATACTCCTGTGCACAAGTTGCTTGAGTGCTTTCATGTGTATGTCATCTCTTCTTCGCCCCTATTTCGGTGCCATTTCAGAAACATAAAGCAACACTTTTCCATCTTAAAATGGATTTTCAACCTCAGATATTCAGTTGCTCATTCCAAGTGCTCATCCAAAGGGGGCTTTGTTCCTGTATTCTTTTGACTTTACAAAGTTGACAAAATATTACCATACTGAAACAATTTTGTTTTGAATTTGTCTCTAAATTTAACTGCATCTCATGCTAGAATTTCAACTCTGTGTTATTATTGATTCAGAATCAGCCAGTCAAAAGAGCTTGATAACACTCAGGATAGAATGTAATCTGATTAATCGTGACCATCTGATCACTCTGGCCTCATTCAGAGGTGGTTCTGAATGCCTGTGGCCACATTCCATTCCTATAAAAGCTTTGGATTAATGTGTCCTGTGAGGCTCATTGAAGAAACCTTTCAAATTGTCCTTGACACAAGAAACAGAGTTTAAACTGGGCTTTTTTTTTCTTTCAGTCTGGAAACATTTATCTATTAAAAAGCCCAAATTTAATAAAAGTTTAATTCAGAGATGATTTCCTTTTTATGCCCTATATCAATTTTCTAAATTGCTCCAAAATTGACCTTTCTAAAATGTCTACTTTCTAGTGGTTGGATTGCTCAGTTGGCTGCACGTGGGACTGGTGCGTGGGAAACCAGGGTCTGTTTCCCAGGGGGCACAATGAGCTTCATCCAGTGTGGGTACTTGGGTAAGACCCTTCGCGCTATTGCTTAACTTTGTAGCCACATGGAGGCCCAAGTCTTGAGTCTCCCCACCTTCCCCAGCCTGGAGAAAAACTACAGGGTTGTGTCAGGCAGGGTATATTGTGTAAAAATCTCCACCAAATCACATATACATATCAGTGAAAGCTGATTCGCTGTGGTGACCCCTGAAGGGATATGTCAAAAAATAAAAAAACAAAATGTTTGCTTTCTAAAAAGTACAAATGAAAGGCATATTAGCACCGTTTTATGTCTTTAGCAAGACTTTCTAAATTTTCCAAATCACAATAAAAATCTGCAGATTGACTGTTTCAGAGCAGTTTATCTTTAACCTAAATTGTGAAAAGAGACATTTTTGCATTTAATACCTTTCAGATGATATATTATCACAAAATTATCTATAGATGTCATCTGGTCAAAACATTAAATATTCAGTTGTACAAAAAGGCACACACTTGTACAGTCTCTTCACCCATTAATAGCAAGTGAATGCAGTTGTAATGGACTTTGGTTGAATCAAAATGATCTTTAAACTTGATACAATTTGAGTACACTTGAAACAAGCATTCTGCTTTTTCTAATGTGTTTTTCAAGGTGGTCAACAAACACCAAGAAAGTCTTACCTCGCTTAGATCAGGAGCAACCATCCCAGAGCAATGCTTGCTACAACTCCCTAAGGGACACTTTATTTGTCCATTTCTGACAAATTTTGTGTGGAAACATTCAAAGCAGTTTCCAGTAATCCCAAGAGTTGGCATCCCATTCAAGTTCACGCAATTTCTCACTGACTTATGCTTAAAAGAACTGCAAAAACCAAAGGCTGTGTCTCAGCCTCTAGAGGTCTAAACATCTCACACTAGCTTTGAACTGAGCATGGTAGTAGAGGGGTAATCATTTGGGATTGTTTTTGCAGTTGCATGACCTAGTAAATCCTAACCCAGATAAGTGATTCCAACACTTTACCATCACATAGAGAAAAAAAGATTTACAAAGGTTAGGTTAAGATAAAGGGGAAAACAATGATGTGGACGTGCATATGTAATGCCCTTAAATGTGCAAACATTTCCACTGTCAGTTGCTTATTTTTAAACAAATTAATTCAGATTAAATTAGAAACAAATATTAAAACAAAAAGATACTTCTGATGATATGTTCACACCAGGCTCGAAAATGTATGTTAAAGCGACCACCTCCAATGAAAAGTCTGTGTAAAAGTGTGCAGGCTTCTGTGGTCAAAACTCACCACATAAACATTTTTAAGTCAGTTTATGGGCTTTATAAACAAAATGCGTAAGTGAACACATGCTGAAAGTTTAACCAGTTGAACTTTGACCAATCAGGGACTCAAATTTGAGAGTGAAATATAGGTAGCGTCCTTTTTCAAAACTTGGAAGTGCCAACCGTTTGAAAATCAAATCATGAGGAAGAAATTAATAATTGTGAACAAATGCATTTCTTCACTTGAGTGCACTCTGAAGCACAGAAATTTACATTTAATTAGAAGTAGTGACTTCTTACTTTAGCATGTCTTTTTAAAGTTATAAAACCAATGTTGTTATGTATTTTACGAGCGCTGGCAGCTACAGCATACAGTATATGACTGGCAAATACTGATGACGTCATTGAGGGATAGTGCCGGTTAGTGCCTTTTTCCATATCTCTGTGTTTGGAGGGCTAAATGTAGGGGTAGGGTAAAAATTCAAATTCGGCCCAAGTATTTCATACAGCCATGAAAGAGAAGTTCTGGAGCAGGATCTGCATGATTTGCACCCTTTCGGCATTTCGCACCAAGACTTTTCCAAGTGTGAGTACATGTGCTAGTGTGTACGTAAACTTAGAATAATAACCCAATTAAGTTGTTTTCTTGCTAGCAGGCTTCAAATCTGCAGTTTATGTCTTACTGGTCAAATAACTTCTGCAATCTTTCTAAGAATGAACCTAGATATTCAGTTTTAACCTTAAGCTTTTTTGTTGTACCTAACCCTGCACTGAACATTTGTACTTGAGTTGATTGACCTACTTTGGCCAGTATGCACGAGCCAGCCATTTCTATAACATGCTTCTCCCTTCACGCTCCTTCAGCTGATAAATAACCACTGACCCATTGTCTATGCAGTATTTATGCCGTGCCAATTCAAATTCAATTCCTTTTTCCATGTGCAAACTGTCTGCAATTAATTTGCAATTTACCAACTCACAATCTGTACAGTACTAGTCAAAGCAACAATAAACTATAGACATTATTGCTAAAAAGTAAAATGGCTTAAAGCGTAGAAACACTGCATAAAGCATAGAAAAAAATGCAAAAGGAAACTTAAGACCAGAACGAAGACAGTTATTA
The DNA here is from genome assembly GCA_036245035.1 of Adrianichthys oophorus. Taxonomy (NCBI): domain Eukaryota; kingdom Metazoa; phylum Chordata; class Actinopteri; order Beloniformes; family Adrianichthyidae; genus Adrianichthys; species Adrianichthys oophorus. Next base: position 6,910,237 of record BSAI01000108.1, read on the forward strand.
TTTTATACGTTGAAATCATTGGTTTCACTTGCTAGTATTATATTTAAAGTAAAATCTTTCACGTAGCTACTGCAGATCAAATAGAGAGGTATTTCATATTCTCTGGCTAGATTATTCTTATATATATATATATATAATGTATATAAATAAAAATGTCCTCAGTTGGGCCTGATTAGACTCCTGCTGGGGTTCTGCTTGTGTTTAAAAAAAACACACACCAGTTTGAAATAGCCTTTATGATTGTTGCATTTCCAGAGACCACATTTGCTCTTTCAAGTAATCACTTCACAATGCAATTCTGTATATAGAATATCAATGCACATGCCTTTTTTTTACCATTACCACTCATGTACAGATGCAAATTTCAGTTGTCTACTGACTAATTGTATAATCTATTAATGTTGTGTGGTACACAAGAAGATTGTATGGAAAATTCACAGGGAAATAAATGCATAAGAGTCGAACATATGAGGCGCTTGTGTAACACACCACCTTTCCAAATCCCCCAAACAGCATGTGCACTAAAAGGAGGAAAACACTGAAATCTTAGCCTGCTGTGATGCTGAAATGTGGCTTTACAAAAAAAAAGAAAATAAAACATGTTTTTATCTCCTTGCATTTACCTTCACAACAAAAACTAACACAGTGTTGCACATTATCAGAAAAAAAATAACCCGCTAGTGGTATGAGTTTTTTCTTGCCGAAATGCTCTTTGACAATCAATTAAGCCATACCACCTGTGATCAATTTAGAAGCTGTAACATGTCTCCATGACTGAATATGTTTGTCCTGCAAAGCAATGCACTGACCCACACAGAACAAAGGAATGTTCACGTAGAAACAGGCTCAGTTACCCTATTTTATTCCAAATAATATATTATAGATGTAAGGCTCGAACTGTTTGTTCCAGTATCCTGTGGTCAAGCTTCTACACTTGCTCTATGTTGCATTTCTTTAGCTTAAATCATGCTGTTGAAAGTTGCTGCAGTAATATATTCACTGTTGCCCTGAGGCCATGGACTTAATTAGTCTAAGCTCATGTCACATCAGAAAGTTTGGAGTAATTTACAGGCACTTACAGCTCTCACAGAGACTGAGAGGGTTTGTGGGTGGTGTAACTTGTTCATCTTAAGTTGTGACTATGTGGATTTGTCTTTGATTTACTCAGGAGCCTCATGACCTCTTCTCTCCCCAGAAGTACACTTTGATCAATGGAAGATGGATGTTTGTAACTATTCTCTCATTGTTGCAAGTACTAATGTTGTCTTATAACAGATTTTCCAGTGCTTTCCCCTTTTTCTGTCATCAATGACAACACCCATTGACAGCAGATAGTCGCCCTAACTGAATGTGGTCCTGCTGGAGCTTTCTTACTATTGCGCCTGATTTACACTGGTCCGTCTACAGTGAGTCTCCCTTATGTTAGGTAGACAAAAAAAAAATAGCATGTTCATTGATCAATCGAAATGTTTACATTGCCTCCATCCTGTCTGCTTCTGAGGTCTGTCCTTTCGCAATGCAGGCTTTACGCAGTGGTTGTATTTCCAATCCATTGACACGTCGATTTTGTGGCAAAAGGCTGGAGAAACTGGAAACGGAACAGAATTTCAAAATAAAAGCTTCTATTGTACTTTCTAATGAAACTGTATATATATTGTTTAATTATTTAGGGTGACGCCCCACGCAATAATACATTTCAACAGATAACATAAAACATAAATATTTTAGAAGTACAAAAGCATGACATCATTTATCACACAGAACATGCATTTTACAAGGACTCAGTGAGGGTGGCCACAAGCAAAGAGAGTGGGACAAATTACTCGATTCAGGGGTAGCAGGTCAAATCACCCCTTCAGATACCAGAGGGGAGGGGTGACAGACCACAGACGCAAAGGAGACAATGTAAACTAAACTGACAGTCGTGAGACGGACTCCTCACACAACGAGGGGAGATGCAGAGGAAATGGACCAGTGTAAATCAGGCTTTCAAGGAACTTTTTCTGTAAAAAAAAAATGCTCCTACCAATTTCTATTGGTGTGCCCATAAATAATTTAGATTGTAACTGTCCTAATTATCTTACTAGATTGTATGTTTCTAAAATGTTTTAAAAAAACATCTGTTTTAAATTGGATAAAAATGAAATTTGTAAATAAAGTCAAATAAACTTTTTTGTGTGTCATGATTTCAGTCCACCTTCATGATGTGATCAAGCAGTTTTGCATGCTCTCTGCCTTATCCCTTGCTGGTTTGTGCTACATTTTTTCCTCGAAGTCACCGTCAATTCAATCCATTGTCTGTTCAAAGCTAATAGACCTACTACAAGTCTCCAAAACTGTGCCCAAAACAGTGGAGTTGCTTTAGGTCATACAGGCAATAGAGCACGGACTGGACTTCAGAAACAGACGTCCAATTAGTGTCTTGTGTGGCGTTGTGGAATCTTGGACTGCTATCATTGCAGCATGAGCAAGATTAACTGTAGGTTTGGGCTTTAGTTGCATATGGTTGTTGTGACCAAGTAACAATAAATGTCAATTTGGAATGAAGGAGGCCAATCTAAAGGTCTAAATAATCTTTTGCGGATGGGCGAGTTGTGTGGGGATTAAGTGTGGGTGGTTTGACAATGTTTTTTTCTGAGATTCTCTTTCACGTATAGTTTCATTTAGTTTGTCAACATCAGAACTACAAAGAAATACAATATGGAACATGAAATAAGTATATATATTTCTAGTGTCTGGATATGTGACAGTTGAAAACCTAATGCAAGCAATCAGATTTGATAGAAACTTGAATTTATTTAGTATGTATTACATGACTGAAAAGCATGACTAAACTAAGACTAGATGCTAAAATAAAAAGTAAGAAAAAAAAAACCCATAAGCAATAAAACAAACAAAAAAACATAAATTCAACAATCACAACTCCTGCCAGTAAATCTGTTTATACAATTTACTTCTTCCTTAACCCTGTAAAACCCAAAAAGAGTAAAAGAGTTGACAGAAAATTATTATTATTATTATTATTTCTTTATTTAAGGTGTTTTTTAAGCACTTTGATGAAATGGTCAAAAAATGTTGAAATATATTTTGTATGAGAAGTAGCATCAATGATGATCCGGTAGGTGATTTGGTAAGTTTTTGCTCACAACAATGTTAATTTGATATCAAAATACTGACACAAGTGCTTAGGGAAAAAGCACATTATTTAGCCGCTATCTTAAATTTGATTCACACATTTTTAACATGGTGTAAATGTATTTTAAAGAATTCATTATGAACAAATTTTGCATTCTTTCAACACAGCAAGTGGTCATTTTAAAAAATGAATAACAATAGATGAGTCACCATAAAGTTTAGAAAATTAGCAAAACATTTCCAGTCAAAAGTGTTTTTTGGAGATTTCATGTAGACAGCCATTTTGAAATGAGCAAGAAAGCCCCTCTACTGCCCCTAGTCGAATGATAATGAACTACAGGGCGGAAAACAATGTTTGGTTTTTAAGTAATGTTTTGAAAATGCTAATGAGATAGGAGTTTTAGAAATGTATGTTTCATAAATTATATATATGGTTATTTAGGGTTAAAGGGGAGTCAAGGTTAAAATCAAGTTTGTCCAGTTTGATTGGGCAGTTTCATTTGTGTTGTTTGAGACGCATGTGCATTCCTATGCTTATGGCTTTTGTGGTTGTCCCGATTTGATGTCGAACTCTGTGGGTCTTGCTAATCTCAGCAACTAAAGCTAGCAGGCTTTACTGGATGTGTTGTTCAGATCCTACAACTGAACCTAGACCTGTAAAATTCAGAGTCTGAGTTCCTTTATCACAGATGTTTTTCTAGAGAAGAAAAACGAAAACATGTCTAGTTTATAATGTGGTTTCAAGTGTGAGCAGTGGCTTATGTACTTCTTTCAAGACTTTGGCCCTGTGGTGTTTATGCGATGGAAAACTCAGAAAAAAAAAGAAAAAGATTCAGGAAAGAAAAGGTCAAAAGTTTTAATTAAGCTCAGATGAAGTGGGTGAAGGCACAGCGGCAGTAGAGGGCCTGTTGACTCTTACTGGGGATGAGAGGACAAGGTGAGTAACTCCGGTGAGCACAAGAAGTTAACTGCAAGAAAAATAGCACTTCTTGATATCTTGCTGACATTAAACTTGGACATGTTTGAGACTGGCAGCTGCTGACAGACGACACTGGAAAGTAAGTCAATGATGTAGGAGGAGAATAAACTTGAATCTTGTCCTTACTCTCTGTGCATTCTCAGGGTAGCGGGAGTAAGCACAGGAACTGTGTCAGGGAAAGGAAGAAGCTGTTGACTGGAAGTGAAGATGGTAAGGATGGAAATAAAAATTTCTTACAAGAGATGGTTGTGTTTATTATTCATGGAGAGAGAGGGAAAAAGAGACATCTGAGCCAAAAAATCTGCAGGAATGTCCAAGAGTGTGATCCACGAGTCAATCCAGATTTGCTAATGTAAATTCAGTAAAGTCAATCTGACTCAATCGTTTGTTGCAGGAGTTATGTCGTAAAAATAACCTGCAATAGATTATATCCACAACGTAGAATTACAAATGTTTTAAGTGAGTATTTACACATTTTATAATTTTTTTCTTCAGACAAACATTAACATTTTCACACTTTTCTCTTCTGTTTAAACTCTCACAGTTTAAAAACAAGTCTATTATTATAGAATGAAGGCAAAGATCTGATCACAGCGAAAGATTTATGTCAGTTTGGCAAGCTGCATGTTTTTGTACAAGAGACATGGCACGGAGGAGATTGATTGACAAGGCCTCCAGCCAATTAGGATGCAGAACACACTCAGCTGTTAGAAAAAACATGGATAATTGCACCAAAAATAATCCCGGATACAGTAAGACAGCAAAAGGTAAACTGTGACATTGAGGGAGCACTATAAATAACTATGAATTGATAATGGCGAAGACCCAGACTGAGACTTTGTATGAATTCACCCACTACTCCCCTGTTAGTGTGATATTTAGGGCATTAGCCATTTTGTGAGAGTGTCCGAATCTACAAATCCCAAATCTAGTGCCCAGGAAATCTCCCAGATGTCCCTGCGAAAAACCAGTGCACATGAATGCCCTCTAAATAGGAAAATATGGACCACAATGCATTGCATTTTTAATTCAGGAAATGGGTAGAAACAACTTCTGTGCTAAGTTTTTTTTTTTTTTTTTTGCTTTTTTGTGTAGAAATTGCATTCAAATTTAGGCCAGTCCTGCACTATATTGTTTTTTTAGGGGTTAGGGAGTTATGAGTGCATTTGGATGCAGCCCCAGAGGTTTCTCAAGTAGGAAACAGGTGAATGACATGAGCTCACTCAATTGATGGCAGACCAGGAGGATCAAAAAGATAGCATTAGCCAGAAGCCTTACAGGTGACCCACTATTTATGTTAAAGTCTTGTTCCAATCCTCTTTTGGACTATTTAAAACAATTTCCAGTGGTCTTTCAATTATAATCATGCTGTTTTTAGCTAAATAAAAAATAAACTGTTGTTTTCTAGGATTACGTTTCTGCAAAGTGGCTGCAATGGAAATTCGCCTCTTGAGTTGCACTCAAACTATTGGCATGGCATAATCCCCCCCTTACTTCCCATTATTTTTAGGCACATTAAAGTTTGATGCTTTCCTGCTAAATTACAGTTCCTTACAATCCCAACCTAACATTCGCGCTCCAACAAAAATGGTGTATCAGAGCTATCCAGTTGTACAGTTTTGAGCCAGCTGCCAGTTCGAACAAGAAAAACAAAGACGTACATGGATCTAGTCGTCTTCAAGTAATAAACGAGCAGAGTAGGGAGCTCGTGGCCTGCTGACTGTAGCACCTACGTCAAAGATATACTCAAAAATGCAAATTTAAGCTTATTTTCTTTATACGTGTCCTCCAACATCAGAAAAATGTTACAATGACATGTTAAAAACACCAAAAACTTGATTTTCATGGGAGCGGATCTTTCAATGTAATTCTACAAAATGTATTTGCCATTGATGGTAGAATAATTGGACAAGCAGTTTCAGATTGATAATGTGTTCATTTTAAGTTGTGCTTTTCTTGTTCATCTAAATTGACATGAATATTGATTAGAAGTGAGTAAACTTCTGACTTTCTTTCCTTAGTCACTACAGGATTACACTCGTTCAGCTCTTGCATTTTACATTTCTACGGCACTTTTCCACATACATTCATCTTTTCATGCTTTGGATTTTGAGAGCCTTTGACTAAAAATGAGATGTAAATAAATAAATATATGGTAAATAGTCATGACACTTAGAGATGTTGTATTTGAGTTAATCAATGCAAGACAACATCACAAAAAGGACAAAATCACATCATATTACACCAAAATATGACTTTAAGGCTGAAGCAACAGCTTCCTTTTTTACACTTCTACGTTATAAAAACACAATAAAGTATAAAAAATAAAAATAAAATAGAAAAATAATTGTTAAAATATATTCTTACAGTTTATCTATAGGTGTGGCAAAGTCTGAAATACTGTTTCAGGAGAGGTTTTTTTTTATAATACTTCTATACACTTTCAATTATACCTCCTGCTTTACATTTCCTCATGCGAGGACAAAAACTAATCCCCTCAAGTAATAAGGAATTTGATGCAGTGGGAAGCAGCAGCCCAGAATATTTATTTTCTGACTGACATTATTCAGCTGAAATGAAGAAAACTTGTTTAATAGGCCTTGTGAAAGGGCATCTGCTTTAGTTCAGATTCCAGACGTCATGCTTTTAGAGATGATGCACAGCTACAGAACATTATGTATCCTCCAACGCAGTAGGAAAAAAAAGTTAAATCCATCAGAGACGTGCTGAAAGTCAAAGAGAATGATCCCAGGCATCCACTGAGTGAAGACATTTAAGATTCATTTCATCATGAGATCACACGCCATCATATGAACATGGCTCCACAGCCGAGTACGCAGGGGGCATCATCTGAGAGAGCTGCAGCCCGCCGGAGCACAGGAGAAGGAAGACCTCAGAGAGTGAAGAAGAAAGGAATAAAGGAAGAGGTGAGGCAAACAGAGGTTGCAACCACCCACCGCCTGTACCGTGTGGAGATGGTTAGCATAATCACTTGTTGACCTTTTCATTAAATCATTTGTGAGTCACAGTTGAGTGGTCCAAATAGCTTTTGTGGAAGGTTATGAAAGAATAGAATTGGGCAATACAGCCCACTTTTTAAATGCAAAAGCGTTACTTTTAATCTAGTATCATAAGTGTCATAAGTGTCAAAAGCCACCATTTTAAAACTTTAGCACTTCAATGCACTTGAAACTTCAGGAAAAGAAACGAGACTATGTGAAGAATCGAATCACTTCTGGAACACATTTTATTCCTATGTATTTCAGTTTAAAAAAAAAAAAACAACTTTAAGTTATAAAGGTAAGAACAAGTATCCCACCCAGGGGCATATATAGAACTTTTTATATGGGGGGACAGAAAGGGGGCAGAAGGCTTTGGACAAGCAAATGAGAACAGCAGATTGGACGGCCATTACAAATGAAAGGATCAAAAATAAGTTTTTCTAACTTTTTTATAATTCTTGTTTTACTCTCATTTTAAAATACTACTTTTGTTATTTTTGCAATGCTTTGAGAAGCTTGTATTGATGATTTCTTAATCTTCTCAAACATTGCCTAAAAAAGTTGGGGCAGGGGTTTTTGCTGGGGGGGGTAGCAGGTGTCCCCCTTGCCCACCCTGTAGCGCTGCCCCTGATTCCACCACTCCCTGTGTAGCCAAGTCTCTGAATTCAACGTGAACACAGTGTCAGAGAAAAAAATCGTTTAATCTGTTTTCGAAACCAGCTATGTCCCCGTCTGGGTTAGGGGGTGCAAGGGTGGGGGTGCCGGAACCTAACCTGGCTGCTGTTGGGTGGGGGGGCTAATTAGCCCAAAACTCAAAAATAAAAGAACGTTTTTGTTTTTTTAATCTGAATTTGACAATGATATGTGAAGAAGGATTGATGTTTTGACCTATCCAATGCTTTTCTAGATCCAATGTGAGCACTGCAGCTCACATTGCATATATGTTAAATCAATTACAATCAGAGCCTGTTTTCTCAGCAGGATCCAACACATTGACAACTGGATCCACATAGGGAATAGTTAGCCATTTGTGAGAACAAAGAGGACACCTCTGAGCCACTCCGTGCATGTTCCTGATGGTAAAGGAATTATCTGTGTTACCTATAATGTTTTTCATTAAGCCTTTATTAAAAATACTTGATCTGAAAATTTGTTTCTCCTAATTCTGTTGAGTTTAATCTTCATTTGAATAATAGACTGGGGTGCTATATTGTTTTTGGTCAAGGTGGGGAAACTGAAGGAATTTCAAAAAACCTCTCATTCATGCTTTTATAGCTGAGTATATGTTTCATCTCCTTTTAATTATTGCATAAAACATCTGCTAAGAAAACTGTTTTCTAAAAGTGGTCTTCAAGTCATTCACTGGTAAAATCTGGACTCAATTTGTCTAATTATTTTCTCCCACAATAGTCAAAATTTTCAAATGATTGGAAACATTGTCAGTTTGCATTTACATCGCTGCCTGATACTATTTAAAGCTCTGGAAACTTTTGAACAAAAGTTTTTAGTTTAAGGTCCCACTCCGATCATCTGTTGATCTTCTTTAGATTGTTTCCAGTGCTCTTTTAATTGTTATTATTATCTAATTGTTAGCCAAAATAATAAAAAAAAAACCTGAGTGGTTTTCTAGAACATAGTTTCTGCAGAGCAGCAGTTGTTCATCAGAAATTTGGCTCTAAGTTGTGGGCAGGACTGTTGGCAGGGAGTGAGCTTGCTTCATTTCCCATCATCCCTTTATTTATACTCTTTACCACAAGCTTACAGCCCCTCACAACCCCAACCGAACATAGCGGTGCAACAAAAATGGCGAGCATTATTGGAGATATCCAGCCGTACAGTTTTGAGATGACTACTCGGACAAGGAAAATGAAGACGTGCATGGATCTTTTTGTCTGTGTGTTGATGCATCAATCTGGAGCAGAGCAGGGAGCTTTTGAACTTCTCCCAGGACAGAGTTTTTGCCTCCACAACAACCCGGGCCACAGCTCACTTAGACTGTCGATGACTGTCAGCTGCCTCTGGAGTTCCACAAGCCAGCCAGACCTAACCGGACTTCTTCAGCTTGACAGCATCCCTTACTTCCGGTGTCCACCTCCAGGTTCGGGAGTTGCCGCCACAAAATGCACTAGAGACATTGTGACCACAGCTACGAACAGCAGCAGAGACAGTGGAGGTGGAGATCATGGTCCACTCAGACTCAATGTCACCAACCTCCCATCAACCAGGAGGTCCTCGTGCTTGGCTTGGGCAGGGGCTTGCACTCTTCGTGCTCCTGTGCCCCCATGCTCTCTGGTGTTGGGGCCCCCTGTGGCAGTCCCACTAGCCCTGGTCTGTGTGGCTGACAGGATTGCCCAGATGGCGGACATCCTCTATGTACTATCCAGCATGGGTGTCATGGGCCCTGGCTGCCGTTGCTGTATTGGTGGAGTTCTTGGTGCTGCCTTCCCCGCCTGCAAATCCAACTCACCACCGGGTAGTGATCAGTAGACAGCTCTGCCACTCTCTTTACCCAAGTGTCCACTTGGGTAAAGAGAATCCAAAAGATGGCCGAAGGTTGCCTGAAACGACTACAAAGTCGATCTTCTAGACCTGCCTAACATTTTTTATTATCATTTATTTATTTATGGGGGGTGAAGGATGTGTGTGTGTGTGGGTGGGTGGGGGTGGGGTGGGTGGGTGGGGGGTTACAAGGTCTACAATGCTCACTTCTTGCCACCTTTCTTCACATTTTCACTTCAGTTTGTATAGGATGTGGGTGTCTGTCTTTACACAGCCGCCTCAAGTCTCCACCACACAATTTAATCAGGTTGCACTTTGACTGGGCCTAAAGAATTACACTAAAAAATGATTATCTTTCTTTTGTAGTTGCTGTTGTAGATTGACTGGTAAGGTGGGATTTTTTTTTGCCATTTGTCAATACACAGCTCTTCAGAAATTGTAGTACTCCTCAGAACTGATGGGTTTACAGTTAGTTTTACATCTTTTTTCGCAATTACAATTTTTATTTTACAAAGAATAGTATGCACTTGCTAATATTGTATACAACATATAAATTGTATTTGTTTATTTACATTGCAAAACGTTTAAATAGAATGCATTTAGTATTTTCTTTAAATAACAGATTTTGCAAAAAATCCAGATTAAAAAAATCTCCATCTCTTTTAGCTTGAATGAGACAGGACCACAAATGTAACAGAGTGCTCAGCTACATGTCTGCTGAGCCGCTGAGAAATGGGAAGACAATTATGGTGAAGGAAGACAACAAGTTTGCCAGCGTGACGGCTCACAGTGAATATCATTTGTCCTCTATGCCTATTTAACTCCAGTCACACCTGATTGAACCCTGAGAGGCAGATGAGGAGTGGACTCTGCAGCAGGCGTCTGCTTCATCTACATTTTATTATACACATTTTGGGGCACTCCAAGTACATGGAATATAAGAGCATCTTTCCAAACTTCCAGAGAGACAGTGAAGGCACCTTTTTGATCTCTTGAAGAGTAGCATTTCAAGCAATTTTTGTGTGCTGTCTCTTGAAAACAATGGGTCCCACAATTAAAAAAAAACATTTTGTAAGCAATCAAGATGTCTACAGAATCATAGAAGTGGTCACTTCAAATGTCAACATTTGCCCGTTGGTCACATGTAATAATTTGTATGAGGCACAACATTTGGTTTTAACCTTTATTTACACTTTTGGTACCTTCAAAACTGAAGAAGTGACAGAAATAACATGAACAAAGGACTTAGATGACTATTCATTACATTAGCTAATCCCGTAATTAGCACCGCATGTGGCCTCCTTTACTGCTTTCCTATTTGGCTTTGAGTCCACAGAAGGTACATCTCCAATTAATCCCAATGTAGTTGCATGTGTCTTCAGAGGCTAACAGCATTTTCTTTTCTTTTGAAGTGGACTTGTTGCACTGATGATGACTAGTCAGAAAAAGGTGTGTCGATATATATTTATATTTTTATATATATATATATATATATATATATATATATACACACACACATATATGTATGTATTGTTCTTGCAACAAATTCCAAAGTCTTCTGCCATCCAAGAAATCCTGTGAAAAAATTGCGGATGATTTGACATATTATCAAAAATGATATAAATAAAACATTAAAGACATTATACACGTGCATTTATTGTCAGCAGAGGAACACACATTAGCTCCAAACTGTTGAGTGGCTGCAACTCGGTGTCAATATATATTCTATTTTTTTAACAAACAGTACAGATTGACATTTCTTTTTATGCCACTGCAGTAGTCACTTCTGTCACTCTTATTTCATTTTGTATTTTGCCTCTTTTTTTGTGAAATTACATGCCACCATTTATTGTGAACTATTTCCTCAGGACAACAGTGGATTGTTGTCAGATCACAGATCACATAAATCATGTTTTTTCTGCACAAATTTATAATATGTAGAAAGTTTCCAAAGCCAATTGGTTTGAAAGTATTATAATACTTCACGTAGGTCATCATCTTTTTATTTGAGATTATAAAATGAACTTTCTTGGTTTGTTTTTTGCAGTTATACAACAGATACTGAAAATGATTATCTGAAACTAAAAAATGTATATCATAATGTGTAGAAACAATGGAAAGGCCACATTTGCTGTATCCAGCAATTTATTTAATTTTCCAATACACTGTCTCCATGTTATAATATTTCTGGTTAACTGATATACCACTATCAAAGTCACAATTCTGCTATTATCTGCTGTGTGATCTAGCAATTGCATTGGTAAAATCAATTTTATACTGGATAAAATTAGATTTTAATAAAATATTTATTTGATAAAATTTCTGAAAAGTTTGAATGTAGTTTGAAGAAAATCACTTTAATAGATATTTTTCTAAATGCTGTAAATTTTATTCAACAAAGTAAAAAAGAGAAAAAGAGATTTAAAAAGATCTTTTGGATGACAGAGTTTGAAAGACACTTCACCAATCGTGGTAGTCATCAATAAGCTGTACATAATTGAATTCAAGCCGAGTAACTGAGCAAAGCTTAAAAAATGCTACTGAAATGAAAAGGAAATGTTCCACTTTAATAAATAACAGATTCATTTTTTAATCGAATTTTATAAAATTAGTCTAAGCAGAAGTTTTTTCAACATTTGGGAAAAGTCATTGGTCACACAAATACTGTAAAGTCTGTCCACTTGTTCATATTTGCGTTCTGCTTGATTTGGGTTTACTTGTGGGAACAGACGGAGCATCTGTTGGATCATGTAATCCACCCAGATTTTAGCCCTTATGAGCATCTGCTGCAGCACATTCCATGAGCGAATCCGTGCTGGAGAAATGAGGAGTTGCTGTTTTGGGTTGTGATTTGCATTTTTGATTTACTAAGGTGGTCAATCAAAAAAATGCGATTAGAGTCAATGTTAGTTTATGAGGAAAAAAAAAGATGTTTTTGAGAGACTGGTTTAACTGGAAATTTGTGAAGCAGCAAAAATCCAGCAACACACTTGTGCCTTCAACCCTCTAGTTTGAGCCACACCAGATGTACTGGTCATTACATCGTGGCGATGGTGCCAACCTCTTTGTCAGTCAGCAGCTGCCTTAGCAATGTGGATTCCTCAGATTAAAGCTCGTTCCAATCTGCACTGACCTGTTCGAGGAAACAGGCGATGATGAACGGGCTAGCAGAAACAGAGAGAGCAGAGACGACTAATCCAAGTAGCAATCAAATCAAGGACATAAAGTCAGCGCAGATAAATTACTGTCCATGCTACAAGAGTGGAGATGAGACAGTGAGCTCTCATTTCATTTAGTGTCTTTTTGGGTCAGCTGGGACAAACAACACTTGTTGAAAGAGATGACATCTGGAACATAATTGTCTATTAGAGATCCTCAAATCTGTGTTTCTATAAAGTACACGAGTTTAGATCACATCTAAGGCATTTAACCCGATGGACTGTGAACAATTAAGAGTATAAGTGTTTACAGGACTCATTCCTTTATTGTACGCAAAAAAAAAACCCTGACATAAACCCAGACTTTTCCACACATTTCTTCCCGTAAACTTTCTTCTTTTTACCTTTGATCTCAAATCCAGATAATCCTCACAAATGACAAAACTGCTTAATACGTTAGAATTGCTCTGTAGAGGTGCCATCTTTACTAACGACGGTAAAGCAACCGTAGTGCTCCGCCATCCACTCATTTACTAACCAGTTAACACCGGAGCTTTAGCTTCAGTGTTGACATTCTCTCGGCTCCCTTTACTCTTCAATCGTTGATACGATTAACAAAATTCCAGTGGATGTTGAAGAAGAGAAAAGCAGGTTTGTGCAAGACTTAATGCTGGCGTTGTGTTGCATATCGGTGCAAAGCCGATGTGAAGAAGCCGTTTTTCTCTGAATCAGAATCAGCGGACACACGTCGATCACTTAAATGGTTGAATAGTTACGGTATATCAAAGAGCATGTTTTATTTAGATGTTACCGGCTACAGCTTTGGCTTTAAAGGGTTGAAGTTCATGTGGTACAATACAACTAAAACAAAAGACACTGACTTTCAAAAAAAAAGCATGGATCCTTCTTTAAAGGCCCACTCCAATGAAAATTGTTTTTATTTTGCTCTTGTGACATTATTCTGATGGTGGAGGACATACTGTATATAGAAAATTAAGTTCAAAATGGCATTTCTGAGGATTTGTATATTCCATTCCTTGTGAATCAGGAGTTGACCAAAAAATGTTGATGCTGTTAAAAAAAGCTTGTAGTTGTTAGAAAGAAACAACAATTGGCAGAGCACAAGCTCCCCGCTCTGCTTCATTCTGATGCATCGACTTGTAGACATTTAGATCCATGTATGCTTTCCTCATCTGAGCTGGCATTTGGCTCAAAATGTGTTCAAAATGGCATAATCATACCTAAAGACCACTGGGTACCCTTTTACTATAGATCAGGGGTGTCAAACTGTAGGGGTCTCAAGGCCTGTAGTTTGACACCTCTGCTCTAGATCCAAAGATGATCCATTTGATACTTTACGTTGGCAATAAAACATAAACATGTCACATGAATGGTGCTTCCAGTATTCAACCAGGTTTCAGTTCTTCTAATAGTTTGAAACAGATTGTTTTGTTTGGCTGGGGTAAAAGCTAACCTAAACACCAGTCTGTGTGCACTTGGGTGAATCCTTGTGTCGTTAAACTACAATGTCATTTTAGATGCATTTTTCTATTGTCAAATAGAAATATTGTCAAAAAGTGACTTAAATGCTACATTAAAATACATTGCCAGGGTATGAATCTCAGAAAAACGTGTCTTTAAAACCAGTGCAATTAAAAGAAGAAAGAGTTTGAGAATGTATGAAAGAGGACAGCAGGACTCGGTTTTCTTCTTTGTGCTTTCTTTATTTCTGGTCAAACTTTATTTAGCTGAATACTGTCTCCAAATGAGGAGCCAGTGGAACTGCTTGACTGAGATTATGGGTTTAAGTCAAGGCCCCCACGTTCTGTTCGCTAATATACCACTTGAAAGAACCAAATAAAGACTGCTGGCTGATTTTAGAAGTAAACAATTTCCTATTTACACCAAAAAAAAAAAAGCATATGCAACCTGATGTCAATACATTTTTGGTATTTATAAAAGGATTTTGTTTTACAAGTTTCCTCTTAGATCTAAATTATAGCCATGATTGGGATGATTGAGAGATTCCAAGCATTGAGCTCATGGTTTGCCAAGTGCCTCCAAGGAGGAATGCCAATCATTCCCATCTTCTTCCAGGCTCTTCTTCCGACTATCCTAAACTGTCTGCTTCCCCTTATGTTCACATGCTGTATCCCATACCACCCTTGCCACCTGCTCAGTAACTGATGAGTCTGGCCAGCTTTTGGGTCAGCATCCAGACTAGTTTTCAGAGTGATCCCACCAACTGGCTCACACAAGAAGGCGTCATCTATCATAACAGTTGAGCTAGACCGTCTTTTTGTAACAAAGAACCAACATTTTTATGAGACTGAGGAGAAAAAAAAACTTATCTGTGCTTTCTAGTTTCTAGGATAATAGTTAATGTTCTGAGAGGAGGCTTCCAGAGGCATTATGTTAAACCACATATTTTGGTACGGATGTATATTAGATTAGCTTACTATTACAACTTTAAAAGAATTCTCTGAAAAAATGGCTTTGGCAGCATGCAGAATAAAATTAGATTTTCTATGACAACTTGCAACCGATCTGATAGCACTTTTTTCTTGCTGGCATTGCCGTTGAAACATATTTCGCTTTGCTTTGCTGTCATCAGGTGTTGTTTTTAGAAAGAAATTACAGCAGGACTTTGCCAGAGAGGCTTCCACTCATAGACTGATGTGTTTGGCATGTGTGCAAGCGTGACTACTGCTGTATTGTTGCACATGATTTTTATTTTTTGCTTCTTTGTCTTGCTTTCCATCAGTGCATTTGACGTGCCAATGACAGGAGAAAATTTAATCTTGCTTTATGCTAATCGAGAAAATTCTGTAATCCCGCTATCCATTCATTCATTCATTCATTTTCCAATCCGCTTTATCCCTTTCGAGGTCACGGGGTTGCCGGAGCCTAACCCGGCTACTCATGGGCGAAGGCAGGGTACACCCCTGGACTGGTCGCCAGTCTGTCGCAGGGGTCCCGCTATCCAATCGAGCTGATATCCAAGAAGATGCCTAATGGCAGATGTATGGCTAGAGGTCACCTTTGAGGAAAATTATAAAATATGAGCCTCTCTTTTTTGTAAGTACAAGAAATGCGTGTTGGCAAGTGGAAAAGGGCATTAAAGGAGAATGCCAGGAGGAATACTAAAACAAGTCAGTGGTTTATTCTGCCTTTAGGAAACAATGAGAGGTGCAGAAATCAATCTCAGCTGCTGTTGCACAGATGGTTGGATCATCAGTTTTAATGACAGTGAATTCATAGTTGCTGCTTTTAAAGAAACAATGTAGTGGGTTTTTTTTGTAAAGGGTTTAATAATGCTTACTTGTTTCACCACAGTAGCCTCTGCTCTCAAAAATAGCAACAATACCGGGGCAGACATATCAATTCTCTCTGGGGGTGGGCCCTCGTGCTCAGCCTCCTGGTGCTGCAGGTGGCTATTCTTCTGGCTGGGCTGGGGCTTGTACTCTTGGTGCTCCTGTGCCCCCCTGCTCTCTGGTGTTGGGGGCCCCTGTGGCAGTCCCGCTAGCTCTGGTCTGTGTGGCTGACAGGATTGCCCGGAGGGTGGACATCCTCTATGTACTATCCAGCGTGGGTGTCTGGGGGTGGGGGTTGGGGGTAGCTGATTTGCTGGGGACCTTGGTATGGGGATGGCAGGGCATTCTCCCTGTTTTTATATTCCCTCATTCACTTCAGTAGATCACAGGTGTTGCTCACCCTTGCACAAATATGACAGAAGGAAAAACGTGTGAGCTGTAATTTTATATGTACATGTTGACATGTTTGCATGTGAAGATTTTCGGAGCCAACAGGTATATTTGTGCCATCTGAGTGTGTGGACAGGCCCCGCCCTTTAGACTAACATTTAAACCTGTCAGCAATGATGATAAACCTCCAGCAACTTGTTGCTTTATGATTCTATCCCTCCCCACTTCTGTAACAAACATCGACAACTTGCTTTTTTGCCCTTTCTTTTGTGCCCCCCTCCCCATCTCTAGCATCCTTCTGTCTTCTTCTTCTCTCTTCTTCTTTTCCGTCCACTCCAGGAGAAAGTATACAAACAGAATCAAAATAAAGTTTAGCCTCAAATACAAAATGGGTTTAGACAAATATACACCTTCTGTGTCAGAAGCTTCATTGTAAAAGGAAAATCTGTCTGATACAAAAGGGCTTCATCTTATATCTGTTTGCTCAGCTGCTGATAGGACAATTTAGAAAAAAAAGCATACTAAGGTTCTGGAGTGGCCTAGCCAGTCTCCAAACCTAAACTCAATAGAACATCTTCAGAGGGAGCTCAAGCTCTGTGTTTCCCAGCAACAGCCCAAACACCTGCCTGATCTAGAACAGATCTGTTTGGAGGAGTGGGCCAAAATCCCTCCTGTAGTGTGGTTAACCTGTTGAAAAACTACAGGAAACATTTGACCTGTGTAATAGCAAACAAAAGCTACTGTACCAAATATTAGCATTGATTTTCTCAGGTATTCATATTTGGAGCAGTAACGTACAAATAAATTATTTAAAAAAAATCATACAATGTGATTTTCTTTTTTTGTAGATTAGGTCTCCGACTAATCTAGAAAGTGATTCCTTTGCTTCGTAGTTTGGTTCACATCTACTAACACGGACAGATGGCAATTGGCAAAAATGCCACAAATTATAGCAGCAACATCCAGATCAAACAAACAGTAATACAGCAAGAATGTCAATGGGAGCCATATGTTTTAAATGAATGAAAACTGTTACATGACTGTGTTTCGTTATTTAGCAGAAATAGAAGAGAAACATTAAAAAATTGGATGGTACAGTGTCATAAGAAGAAATTCCTGAAGAGTTTGCCCTGAATTTCCAAGCGATGTCTCATTACTACAGAGTGAGCACAATGGTGTTACGTCTCATTAAATGAAGGCTTTCATCAACAGTGTAACCTTCAGGCTCATAGTAACCTCATCATCTACTTGCACATAGAAACAAATTAGTGCACATTCTACTCCATAAGATATATCTAGTAACTTAGCTGTAGATCTAACCTGCTGTGAAAACAACATTCAATTACAAAAAATTGTCTCTGAAAAAAAAAATAAGCTCCTACTTAGGCGCGTGTAGTATTGTGCTGAAGGGCAAATGTTTAACTGGAAAGAGAGCAGAACTGACAAACCTGAAATTATTAGTGACTTAGCGTGAACACAGGAACCGCATTGGCGATGCAAAAGGTGTGTCAAAAGTAAATCACATTTCAATCAGCACAGCAGAAAGAGCTGTTTGTCAAACTGAGCTTGGTCGAAAAGCAGAACAGCGAAACGGATTTTAAGTCCAACAAATATCATCAACTTTCCAAAAATGCAGCATTCACAATGTACCTGCAGGTAAACCCAAGTGTTTTGACTGAAAAAAAAAGGGTTAGGAGACATGTTATAATTGCAATCTTCAGTAAAATTAAAGCTAACTTTTTTCCTCTAGAGCTACACACACACTTGGCATGTGAGGTGCATTCAAGAGCACATTTTACGGACATTCTTGAATGTGTTGTTAGCATACAGTGTTTACACTGGACAGTCACCACCTGATGCTGGCACATGTACTCACAATTCGAGAAAGCTTGGTGTGAATTGTCGTAACAGTACAAATCTCGTGACTCTTGCTTCAGGCTTTTTGTTTCACAGCTTCATTCCGATACATGGAAGCCGGGAACAAACCACAATTATTAATTTCACCTTCATGAGCGAATTTCAAACGGCTGGTACCTCCTTGTTTTGAAAAGGACGCCATCCATATGTCACTACAAAATCCGAGTCATTAATAGGTTAAAGTTCAACTGGTTTAACTTTGAACACACTTTCAATTGCTGCTCATTTTGTACATAGAGCCCAAAATTGGACTTCAAAACTTAGGTAGCCACGTGTGAAAGCCCAAAACACTCATGCACGCATTTACATAGACTTTTCATTGGACGTTTTCACATAAATGAATAACTGTTACACATGTCATTGATCAGTTTCCTTATAATCTCCCATCATAAACTTGATTTATCGTTGACTGCTGATTTTTCATTATGCTGTTTTTTTTTTACCATTTTAATGTATTTTAACCCAAATCCAACAGATCAAACGGACTTGACTCGTGCACAGTTCTTTTGCAGATTCCTGTATGAATTCTAATCAAAGTCCATTGAGACTGTTGAAGTGGCAGGTCAGATGTTGGGAGTTTTTACAGCTGAGAGGCTTTCTGTCTGACCCAACAAGAGAAACATGGCATGCACAGAGTGTTACAAAGACTGTTTTTATCTTTTATAGCAGCATTATATCCTTTTAGTACCTGTATTTACCTTTTAAACTGAAAGAAAACTAAGCATGTCCTTTGGCCTGATGGGAAATGAACGATATTGGGACAATCTTACACAAGAACACATTTTGTTCAACCAGTTTGCAACGCCTTAACTTCATTTGGTCATGAACATTTAAGCAAACAGGTAAATGGCCTGATGGGTTTTAAACAAGCAAAGCCCAGAGTGGATGTGATCATTATGATAATGTGGGGAAAGCAGGAATAAAATGCTAGAAAACCACACCACAATTTGAGACTTAGAGGTAAAGTTAAAAATGTGCAAAACACAGATATTGCATTGCAGACAAATGACTCTTGAATAAATAATCTTGCTGAGCAACATGAAAGAAGATTGACGAACAGGTGAGTGAATGTCTTAAAGACCCATTTGTGGGGTTATGGACCCAGGACATTTGTTGGTTTTGTGTTTGGTGTCCACTTCCTGTTTTAATTTGTTGTTGGTTGTACTTCCTGTGTTTCTCCTCTGTTTTTTTCAGGTCTCTTGAGATTGCCCTCCTAGTGTGTGTTCTCTCCCTCCTTGATTGGCAGATCTGTTTTCACCTACCTCATCCCCGCCTCCTGGTTATAAGTCTTCGTCTCCCCTGCACTGGTTGTCGGGTGGTTTTTGTACCTTCATGGATTTGTGTTCTGATTTCGAGTACCTATTCAAATAAATGAAAGACTTTTCATTTATTAATACCGTCTGCTTCTGTGTTCGCACGTCAACCCTGACACCATTCTGTTGAAAGTTTCTTGTGTCATGTTCTTGCAGCATTTTACTGACAATGGAGAACACATTTAAAGAAAATTTGGCTTAAAATTGCATTTCTGAGTGTTTCTTCATTTAAGTCACAGGGAACACTTTTGAAATAGACCAATGGCTGATGGAAGTGGGAATTTAAATGTGTTTATTTGATGTCAGAGAATAAGCTCACACAACAGGGCCAGACCTGAACTTTGAACGGACAGCACAAGATCCCGGATGAAACAACATGCAGGAATTAGACAGGATTTAGACTAAAAATGTCAAGAATTCTTCTTTCAAAGTTTTTGCATATGTATTTTTTGAGTGCATTGTGTATCAAATAGCTAAAGCAAATAAATACAGTATCGTGTATCATTAATAAAAACAGTTATGCTGCCATCATATCGTTTCTCATATTTACGACTGGAGCATAGGAGCAAAACACCTGAAATTGGAGAGCTTTTTTGGACCAGTTTGTGCAGTTTGCTCCTTTCTTTTTAAT
Source organism: Adrianichthys oophorus (assembly GCA_036245035.1). Lineage (NCBI taxonomy): Eukaryota > Metazoa > Chordata > Actinopteri > Beloniformes > Adrianichthyidae > Adrianichthys > Adrianichthys oophorus. The sequence goes on from BSAI01000108.1 coordinate 6,930,575, forward strand.
TGAAATATTTGTGTGTGGCTGTGGTGATGTGTGTGGATTACATCCAATTTTTAGAGAGAATTAACAGTAAATGTCCTTGGGATTAAAAATGCAAACTCTTTAAAAACAGTATCAAACAGAAAATTGAATTTCAGACGATCACTGAATGCCAAGTAGGTTAATTAATGGATTTTATTCTTTTAGCAATGCTGCAAACATGTGCCTCTCACACCCTCTGACTTACTATTATGCTCTTCTGTAACTGTGTTCGTGTAAAAAGAAGATCCCTCAAGTCAAATGAAAGTTCACTGTATCTTTGACTAACTTCAGCTGTTAATATGAGAATCACATAATCTTTAGGCACACAAAATCATTTGGATTTATTTAATATCTTGCTCAAATAATACACTAGCATAAAAATTAATGTTTAATGTAAAACATGCTTAAACAAGTAATGTGCTTGACATTACACAGGTATCCAATCTCTTCTTTCTTTGTAAGACCTGCCAAAATACTTTTAGATTTTTTTTTTTGTTGTCATTTTCTGTACCACATTAACATATCCTACTACACTTTAGTAGCTTAGCTTTACATCGGCACACTTGTCAAAATAATTTCACAAAAAAATGTTTTAAGTTTATAATTGGGTTTCCCATTTTTGTGCTAAATGCTTGCAAAAGTCAAGCAGTAAGAAACAACGTGACTAACAGTCGAGACTTGAGGTGTAACTCAGCAGGAAACCGAGGGGGACATCTTTATCATGTGACAGCGCTGTAAGCCTAATTAGAAACATTTACATTTAGGTAATTAGCAGACACTTTTATCCAAAGTGATTCGCAATCTAGACTCGTGAGGGGAAAACTCACAGCCAACACATTCTAATTTAAACGCTGCATGGGAAATGGCTCAAGAAATGCAAAGAAGGTGGTGATTAGTTTGGTCTTCAGCTTTTTTCAGAATTTTTGGAGTGAGGCAGCTCTTCATGAGTAGAGTATGATGGGAGCTCATGTCAGCATTTTGGAATAACATTCCTGAAGGAAGAGACATGCAGCAAAGGTTTGATCTGCAGGCTGGATAGACCTGTTGGAAGAGGATCTGAGTATATTAATATATCCAAGAGATGATGAGTGTTTCAGTGACACCAACCTTTAACCTTTAACACTGATTTGTATTAATGTTACTGTCATGATAAATATAAATAAACTGTTTTTGGCAGAGGTTCACATGAATCCCTTTCAAAATAAAAGACACCTTGTGTCACATACAATTACCTCAATGCAGGAAATGTTGTATGATAGTGTAAAGTCAAGTGTGATTAAGAAAAAAGAACAGTTTATTTTACTGTTAGGAGTGTATCTGCCAGAAATGTGAAAATCTAACCAAAATCAAGCAAGTGACCCTTACTGTATTTTTCAAACCATAAGACACACTTAAATCTTCAGGTTTGTTAAAAAAATAACTTTAAAAAATCTGCTTTATAATCTGGTGTACTGAATTTGTTCTGTGCTTACTGACCTCCAATTGGTTTTCTATGAGAATTGGCAAACAAAAAACTATCATGTCATATTTCTGCTCGACTTGTGACACATAACTGTTTGTGAATCAGTTGAAAAAAGTTTGAGTTAGATTACTTTCCTACTTACTACTACTATTCCTACTATATAAAGAGAACCACAATAGAAGGAAAAAAAAAGCCACATGTGACTCTGGACAAAAAAAAAACACATTTGTCTTTTGGTTGAACCAGTTTAAACAACAGAGAAGTATTTAAAAAAAAAAGGGAGCTGATGTAGAAAAACTAGAACTCAAAAAGTCGAATTTCTGAAAATCTTTTCCAACATAAAACGTTTTATATAATCAGTCATTGAATGATCAATGGAGATTAGGATTCTCCAATTCTCAAAAGGAGGGTGGTAACATGATGACTCTTCAAAGTATCTTCTCTCATTCTTGCACAGATTAATAAATCAAGTGTCAGGAAAAGGTTTGGTGGATTAAACTTAATATTTTCCAAGAGTAAAAGAGGACAACACTGTGAACAAAAAGAGGAACAGCATGGGCTTAAAAAAACAAAAACAACCTGACATATCTCAACATTAAACACTTAAATTGTCTAATTGACTTCACCGAAGACAAGTGTGAATAAATCAAACCTGGTGTGACTGAGACCGGAGAAAGCACACAACCTGAAAACAGAACATGGCGTGAAACAAGAAGATATCACAAAAATGAAGGAAACCAAACTAAAAAACACGACCCACACAAAACTCACAACTGATGCACAACCCAAACACATCCAGGACGCACTTTGAGGACAGTTGAGGACATACAAAACAAAACTTCCTCTATTTTTTTTTTTTTTTTTATTTAGAAGAAACTAAAAGTCTCAATAAACAGTTTTTGAATAAACAAGAGTTAGATGACAAACAGAATCTGGATCAACTTTAACCATTGGAGTTTGCCTCAGCCAAACCAGATTAATACTCTGCATGCAAGCGTGCTCCAGAGCTTCTTGAGCAGACTTCCATCAATCACACAGCAGGGATTCTCAAGACATTTCACCATTTCACCCATCTTTCAATCAGCATCCAGAGGCAGACCTCCCACTCTTCTGCTGCACATCTCACCAGCTGCTAGGCCAAAAAAAAAGACAGCCTCTCACCTGCATGTGAGGCCAACACACTATTAAGAATCAAATGCTTCGCCACTAATGCTGTTGCCCATTAGGTTTGACCACACTGCTGCTGATGTTGGGAAATTAGCCAAGTGGTGGTTGATAACATTTGTCATACTTTATCTACCCTGGTGCCTGAAACAAAGGTAAAGAAAAACAAATAACACAAGCACTTTATAAAGAGTAAAAGACAGTAGGAGAGAAAAGTCTCTCATATTTCTATAACATCTAATTCCAATAATCTTCAAAACAAACTGATCCTCATTTACTTTAAATGTGCTTCTAACTAGGTGAAAGTAATACTTTCACATTATCTTTTATTTTCCAATTTTAAAATCACTTACTCTCTTACTTTAATAATTTAATCATTTTTCCAATTTCTGATTTGTTATCTTCTGGCAGATTAAGCAGTATGGGGGCCCTCTACCACTTAAAACTTTTTTTTAATTACAACAGCCATTAAAACAAAACTACTTTAATTTGTTGTGTGTGTGTATTTCATCTGAAAATTACCCCACTTTTTAAATGTTTTAATTGTGGTCCATTAGTGAGATTTTTGAAAGCAAAAATGTCATTTTTTACACAGAGGAACAACATGTCCCCCTTTCTTTTATTTTTTACCCTTGTCATGTTCAGCAGCTGAGCAAACAAGGATGCAAGCTGGGGGTGTCTTATGTTGGGCAAAACAGTTACTCTGTGAGCTCACAAAATGTTTCTATTTACATGTTTGGACATAAATAATTAGGCAAGCACAGAGATTAACAATATTGCATGCATTATTTGTTATTGTTGCATTTGTGTTGGTTTCTGGTCCAATGCAGGCCCCTCTTTTGTTTACAGTCCCACTCTGATCATCTTTTGATCCATTTTAAAAAGCGTTCTCAGTGGTCTTTTAACTATTATTATGATGTTTATATCCAAAATAAAAAATTATGACAATTTCTGCAAAGCAGCGATAATTAATATGAAATTCACCTGTGAGTTGTGGGCAGAAATGTAGGCATTTAGTAATCTCGCCACAAATTCCCATCATCCATCTGTTTACATGCTGTTTCGCTAGCATGAAGCTCCTTACGATCCCAACCTAACATTACCAGCACAAAAACATTGGGGAGCAATATTGGAGCTGTCCAGTCATAGTTTTGAACCACATGCCAGCTCAGACGAGAAAAACGAAGATGTGCATGGATCAATTTGTCTACAAGTAGATACAACAGAATGCAGCGGAGCAGAGATTTTGTGGCCCGCCAGATGTTGCATCTACGTCACTGCTACAAGCTTCTTTCATTGGCATTTTTTCATCTGCTCGTGATCCACAACGATTTAATTAAAGAAAGACTCAGAAATGCAATTTTAAGCTTTGTTTTCTTTATGTGTTGTTTTCCTCATTAGACAAATGTGACAAAAACACATTAAAAACACCACATACACAATTTTTATTGGATTGAGACTTTTTTTTTTTTTTATTTAACCTTTATTTTAACAGGAAGTCCCATTGAGATAGATTTCTTTTTCAAGGGAGACCAGGGCCCAAAGGCATCAACATACAAAAATAAATACAGTTAAAACAGTAAGGTAGAAATAAAAAACAATTTAAAATGAACAGTGTGACAATAATTAAACAGTTCATGAAGAGTAATACAGTTAGGTCAAGAGTGACTTGTGCATATTTCTTTTGAAAGCTCAAAAAGTTTTGATCAAATGATCAAGTCTGTTTCTTCACTGGTCATGACCACTGAAAAGTTTTCTTTGGTTCATTTGTTTTCTGCAGGAAAATTCAAGGACAACTATTTTTTATTGAAAATAATGTTTAGATTTTATTAATGCTGCAATAAAGCGATGACCATAATTTCTTTGTTGTTTCATGACATGATTGATTCCTAATCAGGTCATTAAGCAGATAGCTTGAACGACAAGCTGAAAAACAAGCTGATGTATTGATCTGTTGATACAGTCGATATGCTGGTCTTAGCACTGCGGCACAATGATTCAATCGAATATGGAGCTTTACGAAAAGCTTTTGCAAATCCTCTACAGATTTACAGTTCTAGGAAGAAAAAAAAATGGATTCCCCTCGGTGGCACATAAAAGCCCTTCAAATACGTTGATGAAAAACATAGTGAAAACTGCGGATGCTGTAAACTAGTCTCTATAGGCTGATCGAAACCTGAAACTGATTGAAACCATCCGTTCCTCAAATGTCACTCAAAGCTTGTTTATATCAAATCAATCCCGAGGCTGGATCTGATCGATACTGGGACACAAGCTGCCATTTTTCAGAGGGATTTCATGGAAACACTTCATTTTAAATCATTATAACCTACAAAACAAATGAATCAATGGAAAATGTCATTCTTTACAGTCCCGACACGAGTGAGACCTCTCTGTAGGCTGCTGATTGTCAAGGGACTTAGTGCACGCTGTATGGCTGCAGCTGTTCCACACCTATAGGGATTTCTGGTCTAATCTGTCAGGTGCATGCTCAAGCATTTCTTTATCAACTTTATCAATAATACTGCAGCATCACCAAGGCAACAAGGAAAGGGGCGGCCAATCTTTTGGGCTCAGCCTCTCCTACGTAGAGCCACAAATAGAGGGCTTTAAATGGCTGACCTCAATGAAAACGTAAAAACCCATCACTCTGTTTTCCAGGTTTGCTCTTTTGTAAATATATCAGGCTGTTGCAGAATGATAGAAAATGAAAAAAATGTTGGTTACTGTAATGAAAAATCCTTTTCACTGTGACAAAAAGTTGACTCCTTTCTTGAAATGGCAACCTTTAGTGCATGGAAATCTTTCCAGATACACTTTTTCATTACGTTGATAGATTAATAAATAATTAGAGGCAAGTACTTTGGATTTAGATGCATTACATGCCAGTTTTTTTTTTTTTTTTTTTTTTTTGGGTAAACAAACACAAAGAAAAAGGCTCACATTTCAGTACTGGCTCAATGCGATTGTCCAATCCCTATTTTTCTTAGTTTGATAACTGGAAAAATGTCTGTCATTCCTAAATGCTTCGAAACCCCATTTCCCCTTGAAATACAGCAACTTTACGTTTCCAATTCTGTTTACCTCACTTTCTCTGAATTTTTCCAAGCACTTATGCACAATTTATTTAATTTATGTATTTGTATAAATCTGCTAAACTACTTAAAAAAAGGCTGTGTTATGATACTTTTAAAATACGAAAAAAATTAGTAAAGTATTGGGATGTCTGACACTTTAGAGTACATTTTTTTTAACAAATAACTTTATGTTAGTGTTTTTACCCTCAGCCTTCAAATAACCCCTGCAATGCATGCTTTACTTTTTCACTCGTCTTACACACATAATTCAGCTCACGAGCTCTGGAATAGACAAGAAAAAGAGATGTTATACCCTCAGAGACAGGTGAACATAAGTGGAGCATCTCCAGTGGACACCTCAGTGACGGCAAGTAGAGGTAGAGAAACTCCAGAGCCCACCGGAAAGACTGACCAGCAGAAGTGGAGCGTCTCCAGTGCCCACCTCAGAAATGACAAATCAATTAATTAGATTTCATTGTTGAAAGTGTTTTCTAAATGACAAGTTATTTATATAGAAGCCAAGAATATTTAAAGTTTGCAGGTCATTCCTCAAAATGCATGAATATTTTTTTACTTTTTGGTAATGACAGCAATTTTTTGTTCCGAAAAAAATTAAAACATTTATTAGAAGATTTTGAAATGTAAATTTTCAAACTTATATATTGGTTTAATAATAATAGACGTTCATTGAATTTTGAAAAGATTAAGTTTATGGTTTTTGATAAGAAAAAACAGGAGGAAGTAAAACTATCTATTGATGGAGTAAACGTAGAAAAGGTCTCTGAGGGTTATTTAGGATGAGAAATTGTCTTGGAAGCCTCATATTTCATAGATTAAAAGTAAAGTGGTTAAAATTGTATGTACGATTATGTTAAACTGGTACAATTATGTTTAAATTGTATTGTTTTGAATAACATTAAGCACTATTTATCTTGTAAAGCTTATTGTGTTGAAGTGTGAGGTTATACATACAAAACCAATTTAACACTTTTATGCTTACAGCAGAAAAAAGTTACTCCAGTAATTCATAAAGTTGGACATAGGAAATATACAAATGCTTTTTTTATTAAGTCAAGACTACTGAAATTTGAAGATTTAGTAAAACAGCAAACTTTATTAGTGATACATATAAAATTAAAAATAGAGAGATGCCAGAGAGCCTACAGAAGTTATTTGATTTGACCTCAGAAGATGAAAATCACAAGAGGAGAGATGATTTTAAGTTTCAAGTTGCTCGCACTGCTTTAAAGCAGACATGTTTTTCTTTTGTCGGGTAAAAGTTTGGAATGCCTAACAAGAAATTCTGAAAAGCTGTACAACAAAAATATTATTTAAAAAATAGATTTGTAAAGAAAAAACATAAGGAATTTGTAATGTGTAGTTAGTGTGTGGTGGCAGGCGCTAAAGGCCATCGAGGAATTTCTTTTTTTTTATATGATGTAAAATAGGGGCAAAAATTAAACAAGAATTTTGTTCTTCTTACTGTTCTTTTTCTGTCATGAAGACGTGAAATTATGTTGTGCTTGGAAAATGATAATGTCATGTACTTTTTATGAAAGAAACAAATAAAAAAAAAAAGAAAAGTCAGGATGATCCGGTCTTGTCAGTGGTTGAGGATGCAAGGTTCATGGATTGGTAACTTAACTTAATAAGTGAACCTAAACAACCAAAAACAACTAAAGAAAATAAGTGTGACGAAGCATGGCAGAAAACAAAAGGTTGAAGACAAATGGAAGTGGCAGTAACAAACTGAAAAGTTCCCCAATATTTTGAAGGTTAATAATTAGCACAAAGCCGCTGTATGGATTAGCAACAGAATACTGGTGAAAAAAAAAAACTTACAAAATAATACATGATTTAACACAAAACACAAAATAACACTTTCTCAAGAATGAACATCATGGACCAGCAGGTTAGAGGCAAAGACATTAAGACTATCCCAAACAAGCGCTCTTATTATGGAAAGACTTGCAAGAATTGAGAACACAGGTTTTAGTTTGGTTTTGTCTGTTTTTATATATAACAAATATAACTATGATCCATTGTTAGAAGTACCTATATGAATTTCTAAAACTTTATTGGAAAGGTCTGACTGTCGCACTAGGAGTTCATAACTGTTATGTTGTCAGTTTTTATTATTTATTTTCGCACTTTATAATCATTTAAGTACAGAAAAATGTTTGTCATTTATTGACATTGTGTCAAATATATAATAAAAAATCTATCTACAGTGCTGTCTGGTACAGCATTATCAGTTTGGAGATCAGATGGCCACACTCATCTTTCTATGCGCTCCTCAAGGACATCTGACAACAACAATCATTTCACTTCCCAGATGGAAGCTTATAATTTTCTGCCATGCAGCTGATTTTTTTATATGGTTTCAGTGTAATGGCTTGTTAATTTGAGCTTCTCTATCATTTAGAGGTTTTTCAAACAAGATTTCAAAAGAACAGCAGACTGTACGCGGCCAAAACCATCTGTTGTTTTAAGTTTTAGTTTTTATTCGTTTTATACTTCTAGGTCACTAAGAGCAAAAACAGAAAACAAGGACATGAAAATGCATTCTAAGAAGGAATTTTATACACGATCATTTTGACCAACAAAAACATACTACACCAATTGTTTCATATCGTAGTGTATGAACCTTAATGTCAAGTTTGAAGAAAAAGAAATGCCTCATTGGTGTCAGATGAGAATGGGCATAGAGAGGCAACAGAAATTCAATGATAGAAATCCCCTGGTAAAAAAAAAAAAAAAAGCATGCTGAGTACCTCCTCTGAACCCACATCACTTGTTAAATGTATAGTCTTCAATAGCAAAATATCAAATTGGGTCCAACTCTGACCAATAAATGGAAACACAGGTGAAGTTCCATGTATGCTGAACAGATTTGGTCAAAACATTGGCAAAGATTGACCTTTTTTGTCTTGGTTTCTCAGATAGTAGAGCCAGCATAAAACCATAGCCTCATCCTGCATTGTACTTAAGTTGACTTTTTAAAACCAAATGTCTTACAAATTTTCTACATGGAAGGGTTATGTGATGCTAAGTAGCTGCCTGATTTGGAACAGATTATGGACATCTGGACACTAAACGAGTGTCCATGAACAGTTCAGGGTGGTGGTGTTGTAGTGGTATGGGAGATGAAATCCTTCTTGTTCCTCTCTATGTCCATCACCAACCCTCTATTGGCTCATCCAGCATCTAAACGTATCAGGCCACAAACATCAGATCGTACTCATACTGATTTTTTGAATGTGACTTCAGTTAACTAAACTCCACAGTCACCAGTTCACAGGCCAGTTGAGCATCTGTTGTGGTGGTGAAACATGAGGTTTTCATCAAAAGTATCCAGTGGACAAATCTATTGTCAAAACAATAGATGTATAGTTATTGGCAGTGTCAATAGTTATGGCACTGCCACGCCAAGATTTTAGAGATTTTCCATAATCGTCTATAAACATTTTAACACCAACAAAAAAATGTCAGAAATTGCACATATTTCAATTTTGTGTTTTATTTGTCTGATTCAACAAGTTTTAGACTTAATATTTAATGTGTTCAAACTATTACCCAGCACATGAGTAGTTATTTTCGGAGTCACTTTCATACTCGAGTAATTATTAGGATGAAAAGTTGTATTGGGTATTTTACTTGTCCTTGGTGTTCAGTGAGAATTTTTCTTATCCTAATGAAAGTGATCATTTACTGGATCTCTTAAGTTATTAAAAATCACATGTTAATTCAGTTTTGTGAATATCTCGTGCTTTTCAAAGCTGAAACATTAAATCATTGTTGAAGCTGAATGTGAGTCACAATGGTAACAGCTTCCTGTCAGAGTCTCGAGCATCAATATAACAGTGCATGGAAGACATTTTCCTCTGACTGCCCTTCGCTCTTTCGTACACAACCTTTCACAGAGATGTTAGATTAAACATGTCACTCAAGACAATTTTTTTTTCCATTGAAATGAATTGGGGCTAGAAAGCAAAACCTCATGAGGGCTCAGGAAGAAAATTGATGCCTGAGATGGGACATTATGCCATCCTGGTGTTTTTTGCTGCTTCTTGCAAAACATCAGGATGTAATTAATGCCTCTGGGCAGAAAATCAATGCAAGTGCATCATGGATGAAGCTGCCAATTTACACAACTTTAGATGTTTTATACATTAGTCCTGCTTGAGTCTAACTCCACTACAAAAAAAAAAGCACACAGAGGAATCAGGTCAAAGGTCAACTTGCAAACAGATAACAAAAATCAAAGATATATTAAAAAAGGCATTGGTTACAAAAGTACATTCAAGAGTGTCATTGGTAAATAATCTGTTTGTAAATGTTAAATGAAAAAAACCTTTTAAAATGACTTTACTAGTGTTGTCATTTCTAATGTTCATCAGCTCTGTAAAGAAACTGGATAGATGGTCAGTTTATGTGCCTTTAATTTATGGCTCAAAAAAAAAAAAGTTCTATCCACAGTAGCTGTCCTGAAATTTTGCTTAGATTGGTCACAATAGAATACTCTGAGCTGAATCAAGCATGACCACATAATATTAATGAACACAGTACCAATGCAGAAATCTTCCTCTTTTCTTCCGGTGAGCACAATTAGCCCACTGCCTGACAAGAAATTGATTAATAAATGCTGATTATTTCAGGTCACCAGGGAAAATAGTAGTTTATTAACTGTCTCCTTGCTTCTTTGGAATAAATGGAAACTTTTTTCCTCAAATAGGAAGGAAGAAATTGGAGACCGACCGCGTGACTTGATCAGAAACTGGAGCGTCCCATGCAGAGAAAAGGGAGAGAGAGGCAATAAGCTGGCATCTACCTCCGTTTTCAGTTGCTCAAGAAAGTCTCCAGAACACAAAAGGTGGATGGTGAATAGCCTGAGGAACTGGTACAACCACATGCATCTCAGGAGTATGAATTATTCTAACTTTAATGGTTGCATGAGGTCTGAGGAACAACAAAAAAGATCTGAGAAATGAGTGGAGTTCTACTTATATTTAAATGCAGCTTGTGTGTACAGGAAAATCAAGGGTAAAGGAGGAAAGAACAGTGCAATCTCTGCTTGCCAAATTATTTATTTTTTTGTGTGACCGATACAACAAAGGAAGGGTTTAAAAATAAGATAAAAAAACAAAAAAAAAACAAATGTACTCTCTTTTGGTGGAAAAAAATGGTTAAGCAGCTTTAGGGGAAAAGTGTCTTACCAGCACTTATGTGTTAGCTGTTCTTATTGGAAAATTATCTTTTTGCTTAAAAACAGTGGGATTTGGCTTGGGAAATATCAAATAAAGGTGGATTACTAGGATAAAAATGGACAAGGAAACCTTCTATTTAATGAGAAAGGGGTAAAAAATATTAAAAACCCAGTGAATCAGCAAAAATGTAATACTTTTTGAAAATGGCATGGTAATACACTGAATGTATCTAATATTATGCTAAACATTTCTTTCTAATCAGAAGACATAAAGGCGGAGTTTGCTGGTGCTGTAGCCCTTGTTGCCAGCCCTTGATCTCCATCCTGGTACAAACAAATTCCCCCCAAACTCTCTTTCCAAGACTTGCTAGTCAGGAGTTGTGTAGCTTCTCTCATCATTTCAGACTTCTTGCTCACTTTTATTATTTTTTTCATTTTCTAAATAATAAATGTTGATTGTGGGGATTTTTCATGGACGACTGAATGAGTAAACTGCACATATTTCCATGAGATTTTCCTCTTGAATTTCTGTTAATGTTTTTATTCATTATAACCTTCTTTAATGCTACGCTTCATTTTTAATTGCCGCACATAAAACCTGTGCTGAAGGCCTTGTTGTAATGGACAAAATAAACAACAAGGCTTAAAAAGAGAACTAGCATTTGGATCCTATAAGTTTACTGCCACAGTTGAAAACTACAACATCTAAATATACTGTAGATCCATACTGTAAGTGTGTCTATTTCACCCCAGTTATCTCAATCCAAAGTTGTATGACTCAGTATAGATGCTATGTATTTATCCACTGCAGAATAATTCGGAAATGGTCGCACCTCTTACCCTGGTTTTTCTTGTAAGTGGATGTGCTTTTGGCATCTTGTTAGTAATACATGCATTTCTTCTTTCTGTTCTCTGCAGGGTCATTTGCTCCAAATTTACAGAAATGATTGCTTTTGTTGCTTTTCCTTTTTGTTTTGCCTTTTTTTTTGGCCCCTCTTTCTTTGTTACTTTGAAACTCCAACCAGCTAAATGACTAGATAAGCATTTTGGTTAAATTGTGCCTCCTGCACTGCTTCTTTCATTCTCATTATTTGTAGTGCAAATATTGCTTACCAAGAATCTTTTAATATGAAAAGACAGGAATGCAAGTGGAAACCAGGTTTGTGTTTAAAATTTCAGGATGTGTGGAAGGAAAACATACCAATGTGCGTTCTTGCTTTTCTGCAGGCGCACAATTTTAATCTTGAAGGTTCACAGAGTTTTTGTCTGGATCCCAAGTTTTTGAATTGGACATAACCACCTAAAGGCAAAGAGAGTAAGAAATAGAAGGTGAAAGGTTTGGATAATTCTTTCGTTAGTTTTACTTTGATAGGCTTAGGCCTATTTTGGCAGGCCGGTTAAGCGGAGGGAAGCAGACTGGAAAGGACAAGAAACAGGGGAAAATGCCGGAGGGCGTCCCTGGTCCCTGAGGGGATGTCCTTCAGCACAAACCAAGGGCAAAATTAGATTGTCAGGGATTAAATGTTTCCACATTTTTGGATATAAGTGACAGCAAAGTTTTTTTCTGTTTGAATAAAGAGGGGGAAAGACAACATGCAAATTCACTGTTATTGAAACAGTTTTCATTTGAAAAGGATTGCAGTTCCTGTGAGGCATTCATTGCTGTAATAATTACTGTAAATAGGAAGAAATGAGAGATTTCCCCGATCGCAGGACTTAAGATGAGCTTTGAAAGCAAAACACAGGAGGAAAGTGTGCATCAGAAATGTCATGGTGCTGTGCAGTGATCTGTTGAAGTCATGAGGGAGCTTTTTTGAGTTTTTGAGGCGGCAGAGACATCAAAGAACTAGAAGCCTGGAAAGCAATTAAGTTTTCATATGCACTTTGATTTTCTGTTCCAAATCATGACCCTTTTTTTTTAAACTTTACCAGTGCACATCTTTCGACACACAGAAACCCATCCTCCAGAGCTAGATGAGTTCGGTAGCTTGGTCATCTGTTTAATTCTTAATGTCCGCTTGGCTAAATAAATATGTCAATAATAAGTGACTGAATAGAAGTATAATTGATGTTTGCTCATTATTATTATTACGTTTTAAATGACTCCAGTAAACAGCAATCACTATTTTTGGCAAACTGTAGCTGTCAGGAAAAAGTGATGCTGACTATTCTGTGGAATGTTAGTGCATAAGAAGTGAACAGAAGGTTTAATCCCCCAGTTTTCCAAACAACGTCCCAGAGCAGGATGAGATGAAGGTTGTTTGGCTGGGAGACAGTTACACACGCCTCACGTGTCAGTTTATCACAGCAGGTTTTGATGGCACCCCGGATGACAGCTCCGCCGTCGGGGAGGAGTCAAAACAGTCACTTTCAAAGTGGCTTTACAGTAACACTGACTCTGCATGCTGATTTACAGTTTTGCTTCCTTACAGGTGTTTATCATTTGACCTTTACATCGAGCCAGAGACCTTTCCAATTCATTTGTTTTCTCAGAGGGATTTTCTGATTTTCATAAATGACAGACAAGCTTATTTGCAGCTTCAAACAGTTGGAAGTGGGGTCTGGGTTGGCTGATCTGTTGGACACTCCACGCTGCTGTGGAGCAGTTTTAGGTTAATGGGTTTCTTCAAGGGCATCTCAGTTCTCCTTTATTTATTATTTTACCACCAGGTTTATTCTTTCATCAGAGGGGATTGAGCCAACAGCTCCTTGGGATACTGGTCACCCCTGTCAGTCTGCTTGGACTCCTCCACAGTTCTCCCATGAGATGTAAAATATGTCAAATAAATATGTTTGCTGGACAGATGCACAAACTGCTTTGTCTTACCCTAAAATGGCCAAAGATACTTCCAGATGCCATGTAAGTATTTTCATCATGATTTATTAGGATTTGGTCACGGTTTAATGTCAGACAATATTTTTAATGGACCAGTCTGTCCTAGTGTGAAGAGTCAGAGCTCTGTCCCTCCCTCTAGTCACCGGCGGGAGGCATCTCCTGATTACTGACACACTACATCTCCAAGCCGCCTCAGCGCCAGGGTCCCGGCTGCTGCCACCTCGATCCCATTGACAATCACCCACCTGAGGCTTTAGCAGCCCGTCAAGCCTCGCCCAGTACAAAGTATTGTTTGTGCTGTTTAGCTTGCATTACCGAGCATTTACCTCAGAAATGGACCTTCTGTTAATCCGACCCTGATTTTGCTCCGACTCTGGAACCCGACTCTGTTTGTCTGCCACCTGCCTCGACCCATGCCTGAACCACAATAACCAAAGCCTGACCCCTGAAACTGCTATGCTTGTGTTTGACCTCTGCCTGCTCGACTCTGCCTTAGCTCCACTCACTAACAGCTGTGTCTGACTTCTGCTCTGTCAACACGTCTGCTGAATAAACCTGCTGCATGTGGAACCAGCCGTCTGCCTGTCTGTCCGTCACAACTAAGCTGGAGTTGGCATTCGATTCTCATTAGCCTCCAGTTTTCTTTAACTTTAGAGGGTGAAGTTTATCTTCATTCTCTGTAAAATATTTGCAGCTGGTTTAAACTTTACTTGTACACTAGATTTTGTGTAGGAACCATTAAAATGTGATAAATATTTTCCCTAAACCCATAACCATGAAAGTGGAAGCTAAAAAAAAATTGCACATCAGCCTCAGTTGATTTTAAGGTGTGATGGATAAATAGATGTTTTCTAAATATAATAATGGAACATGAATCCACTTTTTGAGCAACTTTATTAGCAGCATCCTTGTAACATTAAACAGATGGTTGTTGAAATATTATGCATTATTAATATGGTCTGTGGGAACAACTGTCGCAATACATTCATATTTGGAGTTAAGACTTGTGTTTTTTGTCTGTTAAATGCAGCTTTCTATTTTCTTTTAAGCCAAAGGCTCTTCTTCTGCTTATTTTCTTGTGAAAAGAAACATTCCAAACATGTTTGTTTCTTGTCAACTTTGCTTGCTTGTGAGTTCCACTTTAGCAGTCATAGGAGCCACTTTTGGAAAGTATAAGTGATGTATTTTCCACATTACTGAGGGACATGACATGAGTCAACAATAAGTCAAATATAGTGGGGCAAATCCAGTAGTTTTTCAAAATAAAACCAGGAAAAAGGATTTTTTTTTTTTTCTTCTACGGCTCTTTCTACGGTTTTTCTACGGTTTTGGGGACTACTGCTCTACGGCTCTTTGCCATATGAAGGTAACTTTTTTACTTATGTACAAAACTAAAAGACTATTGGAGCAAAAAGACAGAAACAGAAGAAGTAGAAATGGAAGGAAGCTGTAAAGGGTCACTTCTTTGTGAATTCAACCAATCTTGTTCACATTTGCAGAAATATCAATACAAGATGGTTGTTATTATATGATGAAGATGTCCTTGAAACCCTTTTTCCACTCCTTCCATATGTAACGCTTATTTGGCTAGTCGCGCTGATCTTCAGAAGATCTTTTTGTCTCATTAAGCACAGAATGTGCGGACACAAAACGCAACACAGGAGTAAAATAGTCCATTGACTGTATTGAAAAACTAAAAGCTCCAGAGAGTAAGAGGGTGGAAAAAAAATGTACCTAAACAAGGTCAAAGAAACAGTTAATCAGACACATTTTAAACAGACACACACACTGAATACACTTACCAGGTAATTCATTTGTTCATGCAATTAGTTTTACTCATCACCAGTTACGTCATTTTTTGACGCAAATGTCAATTTTCTCTTTTTTTTCCAAAAGTTTCAATTTAGGTTGTTGAACAAGAGATAACACACGCTCAGTGTTTAAGTATAGGCCTATAAGTTTCAAGTAAGTGCTGTCAGTTCAGAATAAACTTTGAATCAAATACATCAATAATCAAGTAAATCAACAGTCAGCTACATTTGATTCAATTCTCACTCGTTTTTCCCAAAAGGAAGTGCATGTTAACCAAGTGTATCGAGGAATAAACCCAAAAAAAACAATGGCCACTTTGTCTCAAGTTAGCAAAAAGTGTCAAAACAGTCCAAAACGGACTAAACTACACAACCGAAAATACTAAAGGTGAACTGAAATGTCCGGCCAAACATAAAGACTGGTTTAACAAATGCCCTGTTCGGTAAATACAAAGACAAAACTTCTAAAACATGCTAGCATAATATTAGCATGCAGACAGGGAGCTTTAGCAATACTATCGGGTTATCACAAGTGTGACTCGCGATTGCAGAACTCACCGGAGATCAGGTTATGCAGTGCTCTGCCGGTTCAGCGAGGTATTCTTATGTTTTTTTTTTCCGGAAGGTAGGGTCGCCTCCTCTTCAGTGACTTCAAACAAAGAGGCCAAAGGAGAAAAAAAATGTGATGAAATGTAACCCATTAACCTCTCAATGAGCAAAATAACCATGTAAGAGAAGATACTACAAACTATTTATTGGAAATTAAGACTTAGCATGTTTAGCTGTGCAAATAGACCTAATTTCTTTCACCAAATTCACCTTCTGCACTGACTTATTTTAGCATTTGACATATCACTCTACTTCTATGAGGAGCACAGTGACCTTCTCCTAAAATCTACAGGGATTTCATCAAATTAACACAACTCAGTGAGCTTTTCTAAATGACAAAGAATTGATTTTCCTTGCCTGGTCTTCTTGGATTGTTGGCATAAGTGGATTACGCTTTCGTGTCTGCTAGAAGCTCTGCCATATAAAAAGTGAGATCTCAAACAACTGTGATATGAGCACGCCCTCCTTCACACCTAAAAAGTGATGGCATGTAACTTGTGGAAATGATGTATGTGCGCCACAGGAACAATCACAACATCAGTCAGTCAGGTAGTGATGCGTTGCATTCGTTTATATTTCAAGGTGTGGTGAGTACACGGCTCTTGTCTGTTAAGACACATTCATATTCTTACAGTTCTCAATAAAGAACAGTGGACTGGAATCAATGCAACAATTTTGAAGATGACCAAAAACTTTCCCAAAGGGACTTTACAGATTGATGTGATCCACTAAAAGG
Source organism: Adrianichthys oophorus (assembly GCA_036245035.1). NCBI lineage: Eukaryota > Metazoa > Chordata > Actinopteri > Beloniformes > Adrianichthyidae > Adrianichthys > Adrianichthys oophorus. The sequence continues at coordinate 6,947,494 of BSAI01000108.1, forward strand.
TGCTTGTTCACACCAGTAAAACCCAATAAACTGAAATTTACATGAGATTTACTGGCTGGCACGATGGATATAGAATTTCTTGCTGCACATAAACATTGTACATGTTTTTCCTGTGCATGTGTGGGTTTTCTCTTAGTAATTAGCCTTCCTCTCAAAATTCAGACACTTTGGACACAGTCAAGGACTATATCATTTGCCTCTGCTACCAGGAGTCTGGTTGCATCGGACACATGCCGCCGTGGGTGTAGAGTAGTCAGGATGCAGTGTGGCTTGCTGTCGCACTAAAGATAGCCATGGAGTCTGTTTTGCTGTGTTGCTGCAGCTTAGTTTTGTAAATTTACATAAATACGATAGAGCAGACAGAAAGCCTTTGAAGAAGAAAAAAAAGCTAAAGACTCTAATCCACTTAATTCTCAAAGTAAAACGCCACATATGGATTCCTTGAGGTAAGCTTGTGATCTTGTGAGTTCTGCCAAATGGACAGCAGTTGCTTGATATGGCTTGTAAATACAGTTAAAAAAAAACATCAGTCCAATGTGCTGTAACAGTCAAAAAGCATGGATGTTAAAGCTCACATAGCATCAACAACAATGGATGGAACTTCTGGTCAGTGCGTATATATTAGGGGTGAAATGATTTATTGACTTTATTGATTTATGTTACTACGATCCAACCAGATCGATCTGTCTGAGACAAGTTGTTAATCGAATTGAACTATATCCTTAAAAAATCATTTAGAATCAGAACCGGAAAACACTGGATTGAGGCACGGTAGGTTTATTTTATTTTAGCGTAAATAAGACCATGTACCATCTCAGAGGACAACCCATGATGAAAGCAAAAAATTATTAACCATCATTACAGTCCAAATGTGTGGAGACATTTTGAATTTAGCAAAGACGTGACCATACAGTGTGGTAGAATGTTCTAATAATGATCCATTTACATTACTTTTATGTGGAAAAACAATAGTGGGCTGAACTTTATTAAATTAAAATGTGAATGGATTTGACATGAATTCTCTTTTACTTGTTTGGTTGTACACATATTTAATTTAAACTTGATTATCTTACGAGTAAAATAAAGAATCTGGAAAACTTCAACTGCACTGTTCAGCGTATTCATCTCTGAGTCACACAGGTTTTTGGCAAAAGATTTCCTGGATTGATTTTAGGTCAGTGAATCGTACAGTTCAAAATGAACCAACATTGTCAAGGAATCGTACAAATTATCATATGAATCAAATCTTTTTTAAGATGAATTGTTACACCCCTACTCACACCAGATCCTTGGCTTCACATTTTAGAAGCATCCCAGGAACAGCACAGTGCTAAATATTGACACCGCTAAAACTTTTTTTAAGTTTGAGTTTGATATGTCTGACCAGAGAAGGCAAAAACATCCAGCATGTCATCCTCAAGTAACTTTTGATTTTTGGAATCACACTCTAGATACAGAATTCAGATAAGCTACAGTTCTGAAATATTGTCTTACTTGAAGCTCTGCCTTCGATAGCCCAGACATACTCTACTCACACTCTGCACTTCAACCTTCCCAGTTGTCCCTACACATTTTCCCAGAAGGGTGCTTTTAAATTTGATCTGCATGTGTGACCAGGAGACTTGTAGAGCGTACCTTTACCTCCTGCCAATAGGAGGGACAGACACTGTTAGACATTGATAACCTTCAACAGAGCTGTAGTGTAATATTGTTTTGTTTCTCAACTCACCTGGAACTCACCTGGAAAACTCATATCTCCTAACCCCACAAACACATTGACGATGGTATCACTCAGACTTATGTCTGTAGTATCCGACTTGGCTATTTTATGAACAGGACTACGTCATGTGATGCAAATGAGACGAGAGGAGCTTGGTAATCATTCTAACTGTCTTTAAACATAACACACTTCCATGTCGGGGTTTATGTTTGAGACATGACTAGAATTTGTTTGTGTCCATTCGGAATGTCACAACTCTTATAAACGCTCAATTTCTTTCAATTGTGGGTGGCAGCTCTAATATTTACAGCCCCGCTTTGAGACCGTCATCATTAAAGTCCGAATGCTGACCTTGGTGAGACATAAGTTGATCTTTAAGAGACAGCATTTTCTATCACGGTGAAATGGAGCACTTCCCATCCTACACGCAGCTATTAGGTTTCATCAAGACTCATTACATACTGACCCTATACACAGTATTAATCCCTACCTAAAAATGGATAATACTCCAGGTATATACATCTTATCAAACATGCCCACTTTTGTTGCTGGTGAATAGTGGTTGTTGAAGATAGACTTCTCCTATAAATATTCAATGAAGGAGCATTTGTTGGGGAACTTGAGTCCCTCATAACTGTCAGTTCCTTAAGGAGTCCTCACGAGTGTAATTTTTCAAAACACATTATTTAATGACACTCTTATTGTCACAATGCAACAATCACAAAGTGAATTGGGGTCTAATTTCTCTTTGTTCATGATCAAATATGAGCTTACACTTATTTCCTTGATTGATGCCAAGACTGAATTATAATCTTTAACTGGTGCACTCAAAGCTAGGCAGTTGAAAAACAGAGAGAGAATTAGAAATTGAGAGGAAGGCTAGCGAGAAAGACAAGCAGGACGGTGGGCAGACACAGCAGCAAGCTTATATGATCCTGACCCAGCGGTCGATGGGAAAGGGCGGTGTAACCTGATTACAGACAGCCCACATCCCAGCCTGCTGATTTCATTTCCTTCACTCTGTTCAGTCTAGTAAAGGACAGAGGTGTGATATTCTGCACCACTACACTGCACTAGCTTCATTAAACCTTTAGCTATTTCTGTTCAGCTGTGGAATTACCTTCAATGTACACATCTGTTTAGCTGTCTGGTGTTATTTGTTTTCATTTATTTTAGAATTTAGCTTACATGCAGGAGACCTTTTGTAACTTACAAATTGGAGCACACTTTTTTCCCATAATGTAATATATTTACAATAAATAAAATAGAAAGAAGCAACATGTGCCATGTTATCTAATTATGACTTTGCAACAGTTTACTTTCTGCCAGAAATAACCTTGTTTTGCTTTGGCACATTTCATTTGAAAGGTTTTGTTATCCTGATGTCAAGTGATCTCAGCCTGAAAAGAGCCGCTTAAAAGACTATTCTTTGACTTCTTGCTTTAGTCAAAATGAGAAAAGAAATGTGTTTTTTCCTGTGAAGGACAGCAGTTATGTCTTATTCTTAAAATATATTTATACAGGACAGCAGTGGATGCACTTTATTTTCCTAAACGAACAAACACACTTGTAAAAGGCTTTTTATCCACTCTTTTTTGTGAAAAATTGGAAGTTTGAAGTAAAGTGCTTCCAATTAAAATAAGGCTGACGTTATTCACATGTAGTTAAGTGCGATCACCACAAAAAGGGATGGAAATTCATCTTGGCCACACATAACAGCATGCAGCCAAGATGCACATTGCTGAATTGCCTGCATGTATTTGAAGTCCATGCAGCCAAGACTAAAGTTCACCACTGGCAGCAGCTTTTTCAATAATTACATGCAAAAAGACTCTTTCTTAAAATTTTCCGTAATTACTTTGGAAATAAAACAAAAATGGCTGATTGAAAATGAATGATAGATTGATGACTGAAATAGCCCTCAGGTCTGAGAGTGGTTGTGTGTGGTTGTCTGTCTCTGTGTGGCCATGTGATGGACTGGCAAACTGTCCCTGTCTCCTCGCCTTTGTGGTTGGAATAGGGACCAGCATCGCCATAACCCTACACAGAAATAAAAGGGTATAAAAATATATGAATTAAAGGAAATGGTTAACAATATATATATCAGCTTTTTCAATCAGAGCCAAAATAGGTGCTTTTGTAAAAGTACATGTAGATTAGAAAGCCCAGAATGTGATCTATCCTTTCTTAACACTCGCTTTTGGGGGTTAAATTTGTACATGTTCTGCATATTTTAGGCAGTTTGCAAGAAATTGAAAGAAATGAAAAAGTATTGTTCCTAAGTATATGTTATTTCAACACTACATTCACACTAATTACTCTGAACAAGGTGATGTGCAGAGTCTAAATGTGTTAAGATGGACTTCCAGCTATGTAAAATTTTAATTGGAGCTTGTGACACTTCATGAAGTGCACTTTCCACACACTAACTGTCTCTGACTCTTATGCATGTGGATGTTTAGTGAAATTGTGGTTGTTTTTTCCTCTCCATTGCACATGTAACTCATATTTATCAAGGCAGGCTGTCGGCTGTGTCCCCTTTAAATTCACGCTTATTTACTGATTGCCTGCATTCTGAACTGCAGAACATGCTCTACAAATGTAAGTATGTTCCAACATGTTGAAAGTTTCTTCTGACTTCATGAGTGCAGGCGGCAGTCAGCAGTATGTAATTGCTACTTTCATTTAAAAACCATTACCAAAGCTCAACGTTTTAATTATCCATGCAGTAATCAACAGGCCATCACCAAATGCACATATTCATGAGATGCTCAAAAAAACACCCTGTAATTCTCACAAATAAAAACATAAAAACTCCATTATGGGGATTATTTAGAACAATAGAGCACAGGCCATCTGCGTAATACATTATTCAATTTAAGAGTGTATGCATGCCAGCAATAAAAGGAAGTTTTATGGTCAGAACTAAACTAAAAAGAAAAAAAGAGGGGGTTTCAAGAAAAAAAACAAAAAAAAAACAGAAGAAGAAATTCAAGGTAACAAGGCACTGGTTCCTGTTTTAGATCTTATTAGAATTTCTCTCCTTTTGTAGTTGGTATCAGTGGGGTTCTCTTTTTTTATTTGCACTTCAGACAAATGCATGGGTGGCAAAGACTGGAAGAAGACATAGCACAACATATGCAGTGCTTTAAAGTGGCAAAAAAACATTTAAAAGCTCAAGACAATTCTGAAAAAGCAACACTGTATGAGTTTGTTTTTTGGCTTTTTCAGTTTGGAGTTGCTGTTACTAATTAGTGATTGAAAAAAATAGAAATGCTTTGGCTATTTAAAAAAAAAAACGTCAAGTTCTTTGCAATAATATTCTAGAACAATAGCAAATTGGAGCTGATTTTTGTGGTTTATAGAAGGATGGAAAAGAGATAAAAATGGGCTTTTAGCATATTTATTGTGATTAAAAGCCGTGATTAAATGCATTCAAATAGAATTAGGACAGCAAACAATTAAAAGGTTGCATTCATACTTGCAAGGACTTGCGGGATTGCAAGTTGACGGATGCTCAAACCCTTTAAAAAAGCTAAAAAACAAAATGGCTCACGGTTTTCTTCAAAAACACTCATCAGAATGAATGTATATATGAACCAACATTTTAAATCTTTTTTGCCTCGGGAACTGCTTGGAAACACTTGCACACCTGCTAATTTAGGTCTTTTACATGTTTATGCACGATTTCAGATTTGACTGTATGCTGCATGGAGGTAGTTAGTGTGTTTTTCTCAGGTAACGTGGTTGTAAGGAAAATAGGTTGCTTCAGTGCTGCTTTGGATAATTACCACAGGGAAATGGCAGCCAAGCCAACACCCCTGTCAAACTATGGGGCTACTAATGAGAAGAGCAACAAACTTTCACCCAGAATATATTTGCATTTCATAAGAGCTCACCATCGGCTTCTATTTTGCAGCAAACCACCATAACTGTCCACAAAAACAGTTTTTTTTCTTGTCCTTCATTTCACTTCCTAAAGATTGCTGTTTGTGGAGTACAAGGTTTCCAGTCCAAGCATATTCATCATACAGAGAGGATGCAATCTTGTGTTGTAATTACCTTTTGAACCCACTTATTACCACTTAATTACCCACTTTGAATGGCAACAACACTGACTGAATTCGAAAGACATCACCTTCCCTGATTTGGAAGTGTTGATCTTCTCCAAAGTCAGGGGTTAATTCTTGGTGATGTGTGAATCCATGACTGTTGACTGATGCTTTCTTACTTGCTATTCTCTGTAGCTTTTTTTAGAACCATAAGCTCCAGTCCCACTGAATGTGGACTGAGAGTGGACGTGCAACGGCACGGATCAAAAATAACCTTGCTTCAAACAGGAACCGTTGTAATCAGTCAGAGCAGTCCCTCTGCGGTCCAGCAGAGGTGGGAATGATCCGTTTAGGTTCTACTTCACTGTACAAGCCACACAACAGCGTCAACTCACACAAAATCTACACTGACAAACATCCTTTTTAGTCTATTATATCTTGCAAATGTTTTATCCCTGGTGCAGGGAGAACATCACATTTGAGAAGGTAAACAACACAACTGCTTTTTTATTCAGCTGATTAATACCCTTAATTTATAGAGATCCATGGTTTTCTCATTGTTGAATCCTTTATCTTATCAACTTGTTGTTCTTTCATGATTTAAAAAAAAAAAAAAAAATAGGTTCACTCAGATGAGAATTGTGTTTTTAACATGTTTTTTTGGTTGTGCTTGTTTTTAATCTGTTTTATTTTAATGTAAAGCACTTTGTGTTATGCATCATAGGAAAAGTGCTATAGAAATAAAGTTTGATTTGATTTGATGTTCTTGTGGCATTTTTTTCATGATAGAGGACATTTATGAGCAAAATTAGACTCAAAATTGCATTTCTGAGTGTTTCTTAATTGAAATAATTAGGAATGAGGAGCAGATGCAAAAATACCGTTTGAAAAAGAGCATATTTGTGGTGAATAAAATACGTTGGGCTTGACGCAAGTTTCCTGCTCTGCTCCATTGGGATAGATCCACTTGTAGACGACTAGATATGTCTTTGTTTTCCTTGTCAGAGCTGGCATCTGGCTCAAAACTGTACAAATGGACAGCTCCAATATTGCTCGCCATTTTTGTTGCACCACTAATGTTAGGTTGGGATTTGAGAGGCTGTAAACTAGCAAGAGAGAGTGTAAAAAAATGGACAGCTTTACCCTGCACCAACAGTCCTGTCCACAACTAAGAGACAAACCTCTAATGACCTACTGCTGCTCTGCAGAAACTATGTCCTGAAAAAGGACTTTTTTGGGGGCTAGAAACAGCATAATCATAATTGAAAGACCACTTAGAACACTGAATATCAAAAGATGATTAAGGTGTGACTTAAATGTAATTTAATATTACTATCATCATCTTCATTGTTCTCTAACAAGCCACCTTGCAGTATCTCACAGAACTGCATCTGCAGACTTTCACCTATTTTCTCTTTTACAAGCTACTGTTGTGAAGTCAGTGGTTGCCACACATCAATTGTGGTATTTTTTAACTGTGTTAACCATGCATATGTTACTTGTTGCTTCATTTTGGGTACACTCCAGTTGGCAGAAACAGATGCAGCATGGGAAATATCATGGACTTAGAGAAATGAGAAAGAAATTAAAAAACAGACCAGATGCATGAGCAAATACTGTTATCCATTGTCTTTTTCTGATTTGGAAGTATAGAACTGGTAAATCATCTTAATTACAATGTGAAATTACATTATAATTAGAAAAAGGGTTATTGGTTATGGAAACAGTATGCACAAGTAACAGCTTAGTCACTTACAGTCCCGCTACAATCATTTTTGATCTCTTGTAAAAGTGTTCCCAATGTTTTTTTTTTTTTTTTTTTTTTTTTTTAGGATTATACTATTTTTAGCAAAAATTGAAAAACTTGTTTCGTTTTCTAGGACATAGTTTTCTGCCGAGCAGCAGTAGTTTCACAGAAACTAACCACTGAGTTGTGGACAGGACTGTTGGTGTGGAGGTAATTCTCCACTGATATCCCATCATCCCTCTGTTTACTCACTCTCCTGCTAGCTTACAGCCCCTTACAACCCCAACCCACCATTAGTGGTGCAGCGAAAATGGCGAGCAGTATTGGAGCTATCCAGTCATACAGTTTTGAGCCAGATGCCAGCTCTGACAAGGAAAAAGAAGATGTTTGTTGATCTATTTGCCTGTAAGTAGATGCATCAGAATGGAGTGGAGAAGGGAGCCTTTGGCGCGCCCATTACAGTTTTTTTTCATCACAACTGAGAGCGTTTTCAAATGGCTTTTTTTTATCTACTCCTGATTCACCCTGATTTGAATGAAAAATGCTCAGAAATGCAGTTTTAATCTTAAATTTCTCTATTTATATCTTCCAACACAAGAAAATACTACGAAAACTTGTTAAAAGCATGATAGTTTGATGAATTTCTCTCTAATGTTTGCCTTTGATCTATTTGTGGCAAATAATGAATTTTATTACTTTAATAAAAATGATACGCAGTTGTTGGAAAGAGCATCTCCTTGTACTTTGGATTGCAGCTTTTACTGATGAGGCCTTTGATTGAAAACAGTGTTTTATCAATATTCCTAGTGGAGGCGGCTTTGAAATGATTTCCTTCACAATGACTGAATGCTTGGGTATTGTTCCCATTCAGTTGCCTTTTGGGGATAAATAAACTATTATTGATTATTGACTGCACTGCTATCAATACAGTTGTTGGGAAAGCAGTTTCCACCAGAGACTTGGTGTTTTGTAAATTCGCTGATTGTCCGTTGTGTTCCATCCAGTTAGGTCCAGTTTGTTTGTGATTCCCGGCTCTCTTGAGGTAAGTGATTCTATTTTTATTAATCCATCTTGCTCACCTTCAAGTTGATGCGACTGATCTCATATATGGCACAAAGTAACTCACAAATTCCCAATCTACCTTTTTGTAGCAAAAAAAATGGTCGTAAATCGTTTACACAAAGACAAAGCCTGATACTGTCATTGTTAAAACAGGTATTATCTTTGAAAATGCCAAATATAGTTTTAGAGTCTGTTGAGAGATCTGTACTCAACTATTTTACACTGAGTATTTCCGTTATCTGTCCCTTGTCTCATTTTTTTAGATCTGATAACACTGAAAAACATTTTTTATGGTCAAACTTTAATTTTTTACAATTTTGTATGATTTTTAAGAGAACAGTCTCCTTAAACGGTGAAAAACTTGACTTGATCTCATCTTATTACACAATAACACAAAGAAGGCAAAATAATATTTGTCTGCGAGTCATCTTTCAATTTTGGCATATGTCATGCTTTATTTTGTAACTGCCTTGACATGTGCTCCATTTTCTCATTTTAAGAAAAATATTGAAAGACAAACACTGATCTTTGCTTAGGAAGATATGACAGAGAATGCCTAAATGAAAAAAAAAGATTTCAGGAGGGACTAACTCAGATAAACAGACAGACAGTAAAATGACTGAAATGTAAACCTGACAACTGTGACACATGTCTACAAGTGCACAAGACGTACAGACAACAGGGAGAAGAAAAACAAACATGTATTGCAGGAAAAAAAAAAAAAAAGTTTGTGACAATAATAATGCAGCAAAAAAGTCATATTTTGCTTAAGAAAAGAATAAGTTGTATAAAAGTCAGTGCGACCAAAGAGGAATAACAAAATGCCAGACAGATTTTTGAGGAGATGAGAGCATCAACGCTGGAAAACATGGAGATGTGGAACTTTTAAGTGACGCAAAACTTGTCATTGCTAACATACGAGGGAAAAAAGTATTAGTCAGGCACCAACAGTGCAAATCCCCCCAACTTAAAACAGATGAGAGACCTGTAATTTTCATCATCGGTATATTTCAACCATGATAGACGGAATGGTGGAGAAAAAATCCAGAAAACCACATTGTAGATTTCTTTGAAATGATACACTTTTTGGTAAAGTAGGTATTTGGTCACTTACAAATAAGCACGATTTCTAGCTCTCACAGAGCTGTAGCATTGTCTAAATGAAGCTCATCTGTCCTTTGACTTGTTACCCGCATTAATGACACTTGTTTGAACTTATCACTATGAAAGACACCTGTCCACACCCTCAAACATTCCCATTCAACTATGACCAAGATCAAAGAGCTGTCTAAGGACACCAGAAACAAAACTTGTCGACCTGCACTAGGCTTGGAAGTCTGAATCTGTAAATGCGGGAGCAACTATTAGAAAATGGATGACCTGCAATACCAAAGATTATCTCCCTCGATCTGGGGCTCACACAGATCTCACCTGTGGGGTCAAAATGTTCACATCCTGATATGGCACACCTGTGAGGTGGAATGGATTATCTCAGCAAAGGAGATGTGCTCACTTTCACAGATTAAGACAGATTTGTGATAAGTGTTTCAGTGAATTGTATAGTTGAGTATGTACAATGTTTCAGATCTTGAATTCATTTATTTACAAACGGTTTTTAATTTTAACCTGTTTCTTCTTATGATTTTAGCCGCAGAGTTTCCCTGTCGGGATCCCTTGTGCTAGGGCTTGTTGGTTCGCTCAGTGGTTGTTGCTGGGGTTATTGCCCTTCCTGGGGTGGCTGGGGTCCACCATTGTAGCCCCACAACTGGAATGGACTCTGTTGCTGTTCCTGTCTAGGTGGGCACTGTGGCCATGCTCCTGTTGCTGAGCTGAGCTGGCTTACTGTTTCTTCCCAGTGGAGTGAAGTTACTTTTATAGGAAGTATTCATGGAGCCTGAGATCATGGAATGTGTCTGTTAATGGAGGGGAGGGGGAGGTTAAAGGGTGGGTTTTTATTTTAATTTCTGTGTCTATGATTTTGTTTTTTATTGTAAGCATTTCTAGCTGCGTAAGGTATGAGAAGAGTTTTTTTAAACAATAATGTTTGACTGATTGATATAAGAAACCCCAGGGGTTACATGGTGAACTGCATCTCTCTGCAGTCCCCCCCCCCC
>BSAI01000108.1:6958288-6975599 GCA_036245035.1 Adrianichthys oophorus
CCTCAAGCAACCCCCCCCGCCTCGTTTTCGGTTCTCCTCTCTCCGCCTCCCCCCCCCCCCCCCCCCCCTTTTTTTTTCCTCAAACAAGCTTCATTCTTGAAGTCAAATACAAGTCCTCAAATCTGCCTTTTGAAGTACTGACATGATGAACAAAGATGGCTGCCCTATTTGTGAACTTAAGTTTTTGCAAGAATTTGATTGCATGCAGTCTTGTTAATTCATTAACTAATGTCCAAGTAATTTATATTTTTCATAGTTTTATTTGACACCGGAAAATACAAATAACACGCACAAAAATAAGAAATACAAACACATTTTTGGCAGAAGACTTATTTTTCTGCATACCTTTACCCTCAAAGCAGGAGACCGAAAGAAAACCTACCTGTGTCTTTGATTTTACTTTGTCTCTGACTGTACTTAACAATACCAAAGTAAAGTGTCTTTATGGAAATATATAATGACTTCTGAGAAACCATAGCTCATATGGAAAATAGTAAAGCTAGCTCCACAAAGAAAAGTTTAACGCAGCATGTGTTTTTCTCAAACTGCCTAATTCCCGTCAAAGTTGTTATTAGGTTTCAAATGCTCCATTATCAAGTCGAATACATTTTCTATTATCTGGCTTCAGTCGTCACCTGCTTGAGTGCTTTATTTCATGATCAAGAAACAGCAGCAAAGATTGGTTTTAATCTTTTGTATGGGCTTCTCAGGTCTGCTTTTGCTTTTTCTCCTTGTATGTGTGCTGGTTCTCTCTGGAAATGACCCCCCACACACACACACACACACTCTGCTCAAAAACATGAACATTGACTGTTTTTTTTTATTTGCTCATGAGTCTACATGGTTGTTTGTCAGTGTTGGCTCATGTGGTGGTCTGCCAACCTTGCCCAATAGCAGATGGGAAAGGTTGCATGGCTTTTCTGCAATCTTGATCATTAAAGACCCACTCCAATGAAAACTGTATTTTTTTTGTGTTTTTAACATGTTCTTGTAGCCTTTTTCTCATAATGGAGGACATGTATACAATAGTTTCAGAGTAAAACTGAGTATTTCTTTTTTTAAATCGTGTTGGATCAAGAGCAGATGAAAACCCATGGTTTGAAAAAGCTTGGGTTTGTGACGAAGCAACTGCTATGGGCGAGCCAAACTCTCCCTTCTCCACTACAATTCTGAAGCATCTACTTGCAGACAAATAGATCTATGGACGTTTTCATTTTCTTTGTCTAAGCTGGCATCTGGCTCAAAACTGTACAGCTGGATTGCTTTGACATTGTTTGCTGTTTTTTTTAGCTTCACTAATGTTAGCTTGGTGCAACAAGCTAGACGGAGAGAGTGTAAACAAAATGCTGATGGGCATAAAGTCATGCTTACTTCTGTGCCAACAGTCTTACCCACAACTCAGAGGTGAATTTCTAATGAGCTTCTGCTGCGCTGCAGAATATATGTCTTAAAAAAATGACATTGGCTTTTTGATTTTGACTAAAAACCGCAATCATAAATAGAAGACCACTGGGAACGATTTCACAATAGAAAAAGCTATAGTTGGAATGGAACTTAAAGTGGGACTGGAAAAAAATGACTTGCATTACCTTATCTTTTTGCTTTTCTTCTCTGTTTGTACACAATTAAAATGTGATTCAGTTAAATTAAATTAAAAGTTGATAACCAACTCTGGCTTTGCATTGTGTATGTGGTAATTTAGTCCATATCATATTGATTTGCATGTATGAGGATATCGTCCATTGTTGATATTTTTGACCAAAGTGTAAGAGTTCAGGAGTTTGACAGCTGTGGGATGAAGCTGTGTTTCTGAACTTGGAGGTCTAAGTTTGGAGGCTCCTAAAACGCCTCAGAGAGAGTAGAAGGGTGAAGAGTCCATGTGCTTCGGGACTGTAGTCTTTGTTGATTTTCCCAGCCCTTTTCAGACATTTCTTGGCACAGATGCCCCCTATGGCAGGAAATGGTGCACTAGTAATGCACTGGATGGTTTCTACCACTCTCTGCAACGCCTTCTGATCCAAGGCAGAGCAGCTCGCTACCAATGCAGGAGGCTCAGTGGTGCAGTGGTAGAAGTTCACCAGGATGTCCGAGGTCAGGTGGTTCTTCCTCAGAGCGCTCAGGAACTAAAGGTTGATGTGTCTTTTTGACCAGCTTGGAGCAGCCAATGGTCCTGGAATTGTATATGACTCACATACATATGAGAGAGCAAGTGAGCACTTAAGAAGTCCAACCCAAAAATAATGTTATTCTTTACAGTTTTTTCTGCTACCAGTTTGATAAAAGGTCTGACAAACTGCTTCTTTAGGTTCCATCTCATTAGCTGCAACAATACTTGGCTGCTTTGCAGACACAAACTGAAAAAAAAGAGAACTAGCAGAAACTTTTACTTTTTCTTTTTTGTTTTTTTTTTCACAAAGTTTTTGCCAAAGTAATGTGGATTTCTCATGTTGTATCTTAACATTTGAAATGTTGGCTCCTTTCACTCTGAGGTGTTTGGTCCGCAACAGAGTTAGTTAGATAAAATGTTATATTTGGCAATTGTGAAAGGTCACACGAATATGGTTTAGTTCAGAAAAGCCTCCCTGCACATTTAGGAAGAACGAAAAAAAAAAAAAATTCACAAAAAAGTTGCCTCATCAGTAAATGTGGTGGTATCAGAGGTGAAGAAGCATTCTCAACTGTTGTGGCTGCATGATGTTTCCTGGAGGTTTGATTAGACCAGTGCTTATTTCACTGCAGCAACAGCTCAGATGTGATCTGTGTTCAACGTTTCAGTCCTAAGGACCCTTTTTGTTGTCATAACTATTTTGATATACAAGCCTTTAATGCTAATGACCATTTTTTTGGTAAACTGACATTCAGCTGTTTGCCTATTATTCAAAAACATAGCAGACTCATTTATTTTCCAAATTGTTTTGGCTTAAATCTTACTATGATTAAATATTCAAAAGTCAAGGATTAATGTGTTTCTTCTCCTGCATTCTGTCATCCCTTGTGACTTTTTCATGTGACCACTCTCTAAGCAATGTATCCTCATTATAACTACTTTATTTAGTTGTTAATTTTTACAATATAAATTTGTTTTTGATATACTACACTTCTTTAGTTAAAAAGCTACTCTATAATTCTGATAAAATTGTTTTTTTTAAGAATGGACAAAAAGTTTACATTTTTATCAAGCCCCCAGTTTTAATGATAATCATCATAATTGTCAGATTTGAAGGCATTTTTCTTCTTCTTCTGTCTCATCACGGCTGACTCAAAATGTCGGCGTGAAAGTGAGCAGATTAAAATGTGTGCTTACAATTTCAATAACTTCATTAAAATAACCATAGTTTGGTTGGACAAAGCTATGTTTCAAGTACTTTTATTGTTTTGTGTTTTTCAGCTACGGCTTCATTAAAACGAGTTGGCTTTGTTCAACCAGCTTAAACCTTCATCAATAATTTGAATTGATATTCTTGCAAAACAAACTTAATTACTGAGAGTGGATGTGGTGAAAAAGCTTACATAATGATAAGAGTGAAGAAAATGCTTTTTTTATATATATATGTAGATAAAATCATTGTGTTTTAGTTAGATTAAGTACTTCTCAACACTTCTGGCCCAAAGTTATTTCAATCAGTCACCAGTCATTATGAAGGGTTATAGAACAACAGTGGTCACGAAATAACTTGAAAAATGTCATAAAAAATGTAATGCATGAGGATAGAGGTCAAAGGTAAAAGGTTGTTTTGGGGTCACAAGGTCAGCTCCTAGTTGTAAATTGGATAACAATAGGTTTAGAAGAAGTGGATTTAATGGCTTCTTTGTTGCAGCTTTACTCCGCATTTATTCTGCATTGCTTGGAGAGCCACTGACTAATGAAGTCTAATAATAAAAGAAATATTGAAGCTTGAATCAGACAAGAGATAATGGAATAGCAAAAAGCCAGAAATCTTTAGTACACAATTCTTCCATCCAATTATGAAGATAATCTGTGCAAAATTAATCCAAAATAAAAAAAAAAAAGAATGAAAAAGAACACAAGGCAGTAACTAAAAAGAACTGATAGCAGTGAAACAAAAAAAATCAAATTTAAAGATTTAGGAAAAAAAAAAATCGATTAACCTTGTTAAATTATTTATCACAAAACAAACAATGTTTACTGACCTTCAGAGGATAGTTTCCATCCTCAAAGATCATAAAATATTTCAATGAATACAGAAGCACAAAATAAAAATAAAAATATTACTTAAAAAGATAATAAAGAAGGAGAATGTTATTAAAGCCTGCTTTTCTTTCTTGACCCCCCAAAAAAAAAAGAAATAACAGACATTCCTGGTCGACTGCTTTGTTGCTCTTAACTGCAGTCTTTTTTGTTTAAAGTTTAACAGTATTTAGCTTTTATTTTCTACTAAGCAAATCTTATCTTACATGTAGCCAGAAAGGTAAAACTAAAACCAGGGAAAGTCTGTCCCTTTATTGCAGCTGTACAATAAAATGTAACCAAGTAGCACAGAATTCAATATGACAAAATGACATCAAAGTTTACAGTCCGTAAAATAGTCTTTAATATTGTCTTTGAGTTTTTCCATTAATCACTTTTTACAATAAAACATCCAAAAATATATTTTAAAAAATTTTAATGGGATTTTGTAGGAAGAAAAATGTAGATGTTGCCTGAATTATTAGAAAAATGTGCAGCTGAGGCAGTTTGCTGCTCATGCAGAACATGAAAGATAAATTTGAGGAAATAATAAGCGGGGGGTTTCAAGGTTCAGGCTCCTCTAGTAATATTTCAGAACTAACCCCTCGGTAAACTTTTAAAGGAAAATTTGTTAAAGTAAGAAAAAATGGTAATAACTCTTCCAATCCAAAGGCCAGTTACATGAAGCTACATCAAAGTGTGCTATACTTTAGATAATTAGCACTAAAAACTGTTGTAGATAACTTTTTATGACCCTGTGGTAATAATCTTAAATGTGATCAATCATCCATACCAGATTTGTCCTGGCTGGGGTCATGAGGGTTGTGGATTTGATTCCTACAAAGCTTTTTCTCAACAAAGATCCCCTCCCCAGACATGGGGAGACCCAGGAGACCCTATGTGGCTTCATAGGTAGGCAATGACACAAATGGTTTGGCCTAAGGACCCACAGAGGATTCTGCTCATTGCGCCCCCAGGGAAGCGAACCCAGGTTTCCAACAGCTGAGTGTCTTCAAGACTTTCCATATGGTTACGGAGAATTGTTTGATGTAGACTCAACAACGTCTGTCAGGGCTGCAGCAGGTGCTGCTGCGGATCAGCCTTGATTCCTGCCACCTGTTTCCCCTCCTAGAAATGCTGGCTGAGTTTAATCTTTGCCTGAACAAGGTTAGTGCTACATGCAGCTTCGTTATTCATATCCCCTCTCCTAATCTCCATAGCCATCTTCTCCACATTCTAGTGGACCAACTCTAAGGTTGCTGTATTACTTGTCTTCGAGTTCTGAATCGGTGTCCTGAAGTTTTAGTTCCTGAACCAGAATCAGTGTCCATGCCCAAGTCTTCATTCTTTAACCAGTGTCAGAGTTCGTTCCTGACTCTGTGTAAGCGTTTACATCCCTGCACTAGAGTAAGTCAATGTCTCTGTCAGAAAAGGCATCTAGCTTAAAAAACTCTGGCAAACCAAACCAAATGTGCAGATCAGTCAAAGGTGATTTGCTGTGGCAACCCCTGAGGGGATAAACAACAACTTGAACCTTCATGGCTTTCCATCATCTGAGTAGGCTCTTTTATAGCTACTTAAAGGGCACCAAACAGCTCGTGACTGGACAGGGGTCAAAGATCTAAATAAATTGTGCAACAAAGCTAAGAACATCTGATGAATCCCTGGAGGCTCCAAAAGTCCGAAATTCCAATTCCAGACCAAATTCCAGGCTGACTGATAACTGTTGAAGGGAACAGCTTTAACGGTTTTGAGAGGACGTTGTCATTGGAGACAGATTTGCTTTTTGTGCTCCAGGATTGCTAAACAATCTGCTAGTTTTTTGTTGTTGTTATTTTTTTTTAAATCTGGTTTTGCCGTTTTCATTTCTGTGCAACAAATAGCTGCACAAACAGTTGCACAGAGTTGTCCTTTGTCAGGAATTTTGTGTCAGAAAGAAAAACACTAGAAAAGTTGGCATCAACACACTGCCTGAAGCTGATTTGTCTGCTAAGAAAACTAATGAGCGACTCTCACACTGTGCTTTCTCATCTCACAAACGGTATTTTCAAGTTGGAAACCTCCTGAAATAAAACCTAATAGTCTTTCCTCACCCTTCCACTTTGATGGATCAACTAGTTCCATTATCTTATTTTCTCGATTTTCATCAGCACTGTGCATGTAACCCTATTAAAGTAACCCAAGTGTCTGTGTGGCTCTACCTACCCGAGGTGTCTGCATCAAGGAACTGACTGTCACCTAATATCAGGTAACGTATCAGTCATGTTTCCTTGATTAAATTAGCAGAGTCAGCCTTGGGAAGACCATTTTCTTTTTTCTTAATTGGTGTATTAATTAAATAAGGGAAAAGTATTGTGTTTGCACACTTTCTAGCTGACACTGCTGAGACATCCAAGCAGGTGAGATAGAGAATAAAAATATAAATGCTAATAGGAAAATAATTATACCTTCAGGAAGGAGTGGGATACAGATTAGATGGTATCTCCAACATTTAATATACAAGTTTCTTGCCAGCCACAGGTGACAAGACAAATTATCATTCTAATGCAATTTCCTTACTCCCGCTATGTTCATTCATGCATTCATTCATTTTCCAATCCGCTTTATCCCTTTCGGGGTCACGGGGTTGCCGGAGCCTAACCCGGCTACTCATGGGCGAAGGCAGGGTACACCCCTGGACTGGTCGCCAGTCTGTCGAAGGGGCCACAAGCACACACCCACGCACACTCACACCTAGGGACAATTTCGAGTAACCAATTAACCTATGAAGCATGTTTTTGGACGTTGGGAGGAAGCCGGAGTACCCGGAGAAAACCCACGCATGCACGGGGAGAACATGCAAACTCCACACAGAAAGGTCCCCCAGGACTTGAACCAGGAACCTTCTTGCTGTGAGGCAGGAGCGCTAACCACTGCGCCACCGTGCAGCCCACTCCCGCTATGTGTTTCACTTAACCATGACTGAAGCAAACCTGCGGCAAGTTCACACCGCACATCTACACATTTGCCATATCCAATTTTGCTCCAAAACCCAAACAGAATATTGAAAAGGGGCTATGAACAAACAGATAGCTCATGTGTGCTAAGATCCTATTTTAGATGATATATGCTCTCAAAAGAGGGACATGAAAAGCTGTCCTATAGTCCCACTCTAATCATGTTTTGATGTATTTTAAGTGTTCCCATTGGTCTTTTAATTATGACTGCGTTTTTTTTAGCCAAAATCCTAAAATCTGTGTTGTTTCCTCAATGGTTATTGCATAGCGGCTGGGGTTCATTAAAAATTTCCCTCTGAGTTGTAGGGGGGACCATTGGTGCAGAGCAAGCCCACCCCCACTTCCCATCACCCGTTTGTTTACACACTCTCCCGCTAGCTTACAGCCCCTCACACCCTCAATCTAACAACACCAGTAGCTTCTACATCACAAATGCAAGCTTTTTCCAATATAATTTTTTCATATGCTCCTGACTCACAACAATTTAAATAAAGAAAAATTTTAAAAAGCAGTTTGAAGCTTACTTTTCTTTACATATGTCCTCTATCATGAAAAAAATGCCCCAAGAACTTGTTGAAAACGCCAAAAACACAATTTTCAAAGTGGCTCTTTAAAGCACATTAGAATATTACACACTTTTCTACTTCTATTTAAATGTGTTATTATCTCACAGTTCTGAATCCCATGGCTTCATCACAGGTCCTTGATAAATAAAACAAGATGAAAACATTTTTAATGTAATTTATGAGGCTGGTAAAAAAAAAAAAAAAAAAAAAAGATCATATTCTCCAGAGTTCAGAAGTTTTCTTATAGCCTTCAGCCCAATAGGCACTACTGATCTTTTAGATAGAATAACATCCTAAAATGGAAAGTTAATCAAATGAGCATTATGGCAACATTTATTCAAACAAAATGATTCCCCCATGGTTACTTTAATTTTATCACGTCTGCATTCAACTCATGCTTTTCACTCTGAAACGCTGAAAGAGCTCTGACATGGCAGACTCAGCTTTCATACAAACTTCTTTGCATAAAGAGATCTGAACGTCCGTTTTTTTTTTTCTTTTGCTCAAAAACAAATAAATGCAGACCACAAACAGTTACTTTTTACATTTTTTCTTTTAATATTTTTCGTATGCTAGCTCTTGCAGTCTCATATATTTTGAGCTTTTTTTTTGCCACCATTACTTGTCCTATATGCTGGTAAAATTCCAGCTGAGGACACTTTTTACTGATCTAACAGCCGTGTCATTCATCTTGGAGCAGTTTTAACTCATTATGATCCATTAGCGAGTGTCTTAGGGCTCCCTGTAGACTAAAGGACAAATTCAATCTGCTCATTGACAGTTGGTACCCAACAGCAATACCATAAAACCAAAACATGTTTTAGAATTGCCGCTGAGGGCAATGAAGCTGAATGAGAAGGTAGCAAAAATCCCTTGTCTGCTAAATGAGTTGGACCGCATGGATGACAGGAATTTGTGGAAGCATGTGGTTAAGTGTTCTGCGAATCCTCTAGTTTTAGGTTCAAGAGATTATATTTTCTTCAGGGTTCTACTTCATATTTTTGCATGCCTTTCGGACTTTTCTGTATCAATCAAAATCATTGACTCTATAAAGAGAACTGGACCGAGTGAGTGTGATATCACTCATAGAAAATTGCTTACTTCCGGCTCCAACCAAATGAAGTCAATTTTTCCAATTTAGTTTAGTTAAATTCATTAAATTAAAATATAAATATATTCATTAATTTAACAGATATGTATGTAAAGACACAAATTTAAGTCGGGGGGAGTGGGGGGTGGGGGTGTCAAGAAACAACTGCCAATTCAGGAAATAAATTAAATCTTTAAAATTAAAATATTAACATTCCATCATCCACTTCAGCTTCACATAAACATTCACCTGAGCACAGGTGTCGGCTCACCTTTGCACCTTCAAATAGTTTACGTGACAAAATGGAACGCTTTACACATGTTGGTTTGTTTGCATAAGTGTGCATGTGAACTGGATGTGGACATGTTTGTGAAGACTCTTGGAGCCAGCAGGTATGTTTGTAACAACTGAGTATGTGGACAGGCCCCGCCCATTTTAGACTAACACTCACACATGATTGTAATGATTATAAGCTTCCAGCATTTTGTTGCCTGTTGTTTTACGATTCTACCCTCCCTCCCCTGTAATCATCCTCCAACTTCTATAACCCACACCCACACCAGGCTTTTGGTTCCAACCTTCATTCATTTAGGATATGTACCAGTCCAGGGTCAGGAAGAGGGATGGTAAAATCTCAACAGACCCCTCACATAGCAGACACAATCTTTTCAGTTTCCTAACATTGGGGTGGTGCCTTAGAACTATGTGCACCAAAACCACTCGCCACAAAGTCAGTTTCTTCACTCTGATGAACTCCTGACTAGTCATGGTATATGGAACATAAAGATAAGAACTGTTACACCGGAATAACTGTTGTATTTTATCTTTATCTTTTCTTAATACTTTTTTTCATTGTTTTATTTTTCTTGCAACTATTTATACCTTGCCTGTTTGCATATCAAAAATTAATTGTATATGCCCTGTTCTTGGCCAATAAAACTGATTCTGATTTTTGAAAATTGCAATTATTCCTCCAAACTTCATTACAGTAGGTGAGTTAGTTAGAAATTAGCCTGGCCTGTCCAAAGAGGAATGTGTTAAGTCTAACTTTGAATGTAAAAACTGTGTCGGACTCTCTTATATGAACTGGGAGCTTATTCAATAAGACTGGGGCTTGGTGGCCAAAGGTTCTACCTCCAATTGTGCTTCTAGGAATTCTAGGAACCACAAACAGTCCAGCATTTTCTGAGCCAAGTGTTCTGTTTGTTTGGTAAGGCACCATGGGATCGTTAATACAGGATGGGGCCGTACCATTTAAGGCCTTATAGGTTAGCAGGAGGATTTTGAACCTGATTCTAGACTCAACTGGGAGCCAGTGAAGTGAAGCTAACACAGGAGTAATGTGTTCTCTTTTGCTGGTTCCTGCAAACAATTTACATATTGAACAAGCTGAAGACTTTTTAAAGAACTTTTAGGGCACACTGCTAGCAAACCTTTTCCTTTCCAATAAATTAAATCACTGTATACATTTGATTACATGACCACTTTCTGAGTCCAGACTAATAGTTTCAGTTCTGATCCTGTGCTTGATGGGCCATATTCCAGTCTAATCACAAAAAACCCTTCAAGTGTCCAAATTTTAATTTCTTGTTGTAAGTCTTGTTTATTTAAATGTTGCTATTTTGACTTTTTTTTGAGAGAGGTGACCATTCCCCAAAGCATTTCTTTTTCCCATGAATGGTGGTGGGACCAGAATTTAATGCACTTGTTGGAATCAAATGCTCTGAGTAGACTGATACAAAGTGGTTCAGAATGAAAGAAGCAAACAGAATTACTATTGAACAATAGAACAGCCTGTCTCTGTTATAAAAGCTTAATATAGTGACACAAAAATAATAATTATTCAATTTAGATGGTGAAACGAAAAGAGAAAAAAATAACCTAAACCTCTGATTGTGTATTTTTTTAATCTCATGTGGCAATAACAGACATGTTTATGGTATTTAGATTGGTTTTCAAAAATGCTCTGGAAATGTAGCACTTTGCCCATCTTGTGCATGAAACTGCCACACTGCTTTTAGTTTAATGAAAAGCTCTGCATGTCTGAGAGGCAGTAAATGCACGACATGAGACTTCAAATGTCTTTCACACCCATAATTGTAATCGACTCATTTAAAAATTCTCACTGCCCCAATCCGCAAGCCCAGAGACTGATGGGAAATGTGTGAAAGCTATTCCATCTAAACCTTTGCCCGCCTACAAAGGCAGCATCCCTGAAAACTGCCAAGAAATTAGTCCCAGTGCTGCGATCAAGCTTCAGCTCAGCTGGAGAGAATAAGTGCAGATCCAACAGTCTTGTCATGTTCTATTTTCTCCTCCTCTACCCTCCTCTTCTCACACTCTTCTCACTCACTTATCCTGTAGATGTCTAATGCAATGCCTCATTATCAAGTGCACCCCCTATCTCCATCTGTACTGTCAGTGTATTCATCACACAGCAGGCCCCATCACCTGTTAGCAGTGATTTACAGTGGTAGTGATGTGGCTAAAAGGTTCTCTTTTAAACTGCTGTGCACACTGCCAAAAAAAGTTTACTCTGTTAATTTAATACACTTTTGAAATAGAATAGTATTATAATAAATGCAAACTATGAATCGTGTGATATTTGCAATTAAACAAAAATAAGTTTTGTTTATAACAAGAATGTTTTGTTGTTATAAAAAATATATATATATATTGTGAACAAAACACATAACTAAGAGAAGGATTTAAAAAAAACACCAGAAAAGCACAAGCTACAGATCAACAAATGTGCTAACTGCCTGACTGAAAACAAAACACTCTTTAGAGTATAAAAACTCTCTGCTCTCAACACATTGGAAGACATCAATTTGACAAGCTGAATGAGATGATGGCTTACAGATCCAATTTACTGATATATATATATATATATATATACAAACCACAATATCCGTCTGTCTGTCATTCAGATTAGATCAACTGAGTGAAATGGTTTTAAAGTGAGGTGGAATGAGAATATTAGAAGGTTAAACTCCCTTTAAACAACATGAAGCATGTTTGGAACAAGTTGTTAATCGAATCAAACTATACCATGATAAAATTGTTTCGAAAAGAAAACAATCAATTACAATCGGTCCTGGAAAATACCATTTGGATTAAGGCACAGCAGATTTCTTTTTTATTATACCATAAAAAACGATCACGTGCCATCACAACACACGTGATGACAGCAAAAAATGATCAAATTATCATTTACAATGTTCAAATAATGTTACATTCGTATTATTTTGATGTGGAAAAACAAACAAAACTAAGATGTGAATGGATTTGCCATTAATTCTTGTTTAATTGTTTGTACACATATTTAATTTACACTTGATTATCTTGCAAGAAATACAAAGAAACTGAAAAAAATGTCACCTGCACAGTTTAGTACTCTGGTATTTATACTCTGGCTGAATTTTGGCTGAAGATGTCCTGGATCGATTATAGGTCAATGATTTCAGATTGTTCAAAATGAACCAATATAAACTATGAATTGTATAATCAGCCACAAATTAAGGTATGAAACAAACTGTTGTTAAAATAAATCGTGACACCCCTAGATGAATGACACCCCTAATGAAGTCCTTTGTGAAGGGCTCAGGCAGCTAGTATCAAATGAGGAGGGTGAGAAAAGAGAGGACAACCCCCGCAACAGGTCCCACTGTTAAACCAAAGCAATGACGGTTACTTGGAAACTCTAGTTGTCTCTAAAAAAAAAGAGCCCAGAGACAAATCGATAACTAAGATTGGGTAAAGAAAAAATGTGCTTGTAAGTAGATATCAACTTAAGTGGTTGGAGTTCTACAGTGGTGTCTGAACAAAGAAGAAAAGTTCCAAATTCAACACACAAATTCCTTAAAAAGTTGTAATGAAGGATAACCTTAAGATCCCGTTTAGTAGGAAATGGGTTGGTCAATTTCATAAATTTCACAAGAGGACATTGGGGTAGAGTCACAGGCCTGATACTGGTATTGTGGGTTTTTGAGTTTTCTAGGGTTTGTTAAGGGTCATGGAGAGGTGTGACTGGTTGAAGGCAGTTGATAGGTGAGCGCAGGCATGTCTTGCAATTCCCTTGAGGCTTGATGAAAATGGAATGTTTGACTGTCTTAAATGTTATGATGTACGAGTTACACTGTCATAGGGTGCCCTTGTGCCTTTTTAATCATTAGTAAAACCTTCGTCACATAGATACTGCATTTGTCTGTGGGCAAAAAGTATACGAAAGACATTTTCCTCCTCTCAAACCCAGTAATTTTCACACAGCTTGTTTTGTGTTTGTGGATGGGTAAAACACAATGAGATATATTCAGCATTTACATTACAAAACCAAAACAGTAAGCTATTATGACAAGAAATGTCATTGATTCATATCACAAACTTTGAAAAATGCATTTTTCTTGGATAGCAACATAATTATATCAGTAAAAGATCAGATGGAGAGATGAAAATTAATTACTTTCTTTCTCCCTATATGCTTAAAGAGTATCTACAGCATTATATCAGTGTGGAGGTTACATGATAGGTGGAGAATTATTCTGGGAGAACTTAGTGTTTTGACAAAAAAAAGAATGAAATGTAGTAATGTAGTACTTATTCCTTCAGTTTATGTTGCATTATAAAAAAACAAAAAAAGTATAAGAAATATTCTGTTATGGCTCATATTTATACCACATAGTAAAACATCTGTGAATACTGTTACCAAGAACGTTTGTGGCAAAGAGGCAGAGGAGTTTGGAATCATGTTCAGCTGGTTTATAAGCGAGAGTAATCAGACAAGGGCAAGGCAGGACGAAGTCAAAAACCAGGCAGCAATCAAAATACACGGAGAGAGGCAGGACAGAGTAAAGACAGGCAAGGGTCAGGATAAACTGAGAGACAGCAGTAGAACCGCTCAGACTGTATGTGAAAACTAAATAAGACTTCACACTGAGCTCTGCTCGGTGCCAGACTGAATACTGATTGTGGTGATTGCTTGATGCCATACAACTTATGAGACATGGGAGCAGGGGGCAGAGGCTGATGTAGCGAGGAAGGTGCTCAGGAGAACGTCAATACTCAGGAGAGGGCTTTCTGGTGGTCGGAGGAGAAGATGGAGGCTCGAGCTCTGACAGTTTCTCCTCTTCTCCACAACTGTCTTAATACATTAAAGAAGACTTAGTATCAAGCTGTACATTGTGTATGCCATCTTTCAAAGCCTAGATTTCTTCCCCTACAAACTATAAACCATCCCAGAAACTGGCTTTTCATTTTTTTCTTTTCTTTGGAAAGTTCAAATTAAGCTACATTACTTGGTACCAACATAACCCTGACAATAATCTGAACATCGTTTTGAAAATTAGTATCACATCAGTTGATCTGGTCTGACCTTAAATCATAGAAAATGACTAATTTAAGCTTTTAGTTTTATTGGTGAAGTCATGAAACTGCCACAATCAGCATGCAAAACTGCATCGTTTTTTGTTTAAGAAGTTTCAGTACTATATATTGTGAATTATTTGATAAATCCTACAGTGCGCTAAACAAAGGATATTCCTTATGCACATCACAAACCAATCTTAGCTTATTCATTCAAGGTACAGTGATGTGCAAAAAAGAAAAAAAAAAAAAAGCACTTCTGCTCCCACCATATCAGTTGAGGTTAATGAATTATAATGCTGGTCACAGAAAAAGGAGTCTGTGAGAAGGAACCTAATACTCTGATCTTCATCGACTTGAGGCCAACCCCAGGCCTACCAACCCAGCAAACCCATGAGAGCCCAGCTGTAAGGCCCATAAATCTAAACGCTTTTATGCTTGTGGGACTCAAACGCGCCACCGAGTGCAAATGTCAAGTGTGTATGAACCTGCCCAAGCACAAGGTGGATCAGGTGAGCCTTTAGAGGTCTCCCAGTAACTCTTTGAATTTGAGCCCCAATCAGCACATCTTGATCTACTTTTGATAACTTTTGAAGGGTCTTTCATTTCAGAAAAATGATTTGACAGTAAAAGTAAAATTTTTACCTAAAACGTAAAATATAAAAAACTGAAAGAATTAAAAGAAAAATATCTATTTTTTTTTATTTCAAAGTTTCAGAATGATTGAAGTTTACAAAAAGGAAAGGGGAAAGATTGTGATACATACTCAATCTTCTTCAGATGAGCATAATAAAGACTCCTTTTATGAGGTTTTTATGTTTCTCTTTGAAAATCAATTGTAGTTTCATTGTTCATGTCTAGGAACTGTAAAAGAAGAAAAACAAAGCCAATATGTTTTGTACCTGTGCTGCAGAATGTTAATGAGCCCACATCAAAGGTGATACCACATGCTTCTTCTTGAACTTTTTTCAGGGAACTATGTCAACTCGACCAACTGAGATCTAAGAGAAGAGTGATGCAAGTATAGTTTCATACTAATAATATTATGTTGCTAGTTGAGTCTGTCTGTTTTAGAAGTACGTTCCTTATGTATGCTGCTGTCTCTGTTTCCTGCTTCCATCAGTGTTTTCAAATATTTTGCTTCTTCTCACGACCTTGCACCAGACTGCCTAAAAGTTTGTTTGTGAACATTTTCGACCTGTTTAATATGAATTATATCAAGCCGTACTTTTGTTTTCATCATTTTGAATCAAACTGCTTGATATTACTTACAGATTTGAACAGAAAAGAACCTCAGACTATTTTCAACCATCAAGTCTAAACTTTATGACTTTTTTTTCTAACATGTTTACTTCTGGTTGTATGATATTTTTTGGGACATTTTTAAGATTTGTAGTTCAAGGGGAGAGGATACCTTTACCAGCCATTCTGTTTACTTTTCACAGACATAAACATTGCTTATGACGAGGACAGCTTTGAGAAAAAACTTAAAATAAAGTTGTATTTGCCATATAAAGGTTTTTTAAATTGGTGCAAATTTTACTTGGCCAGTAGTCTGCTGCAAAAAAAACGCACATCTGTGGCTGTCACACTGTGGTTTAGAAAGCTTCGTATGATCTTTTAAAAAAGAAAAAAGTTGACCTTTCTTTAAAGGGATATGTAACAAAGCCACAAGTATTTGGCATAAAATGGTTTAGTTTGTCTACATAATGTTGTTGTTCTTCCTTTCTTATGAAAATACGCTTACATGGCTTACATAGAATGGAAGCGAATGTGACTCATATTTCAAAATAAAAGTCAATGCCAGAAATGCTTTTTCATTTTTACAATATAACTGTATCAGCTGACTCAAAAATCAAGTGGCAACTCAATAATTCTTTTTCTTCTCCAACGCTTATTTTGTAACTTAAGTAAAACAATAAAGAAAATGGCATTTGAAATTTCATTTTTAAAAATTTCTCTAGTAAATTTGTAACAAAATTCAATTAGAAATATCAAATCTGACAATTAAAAGGGATTAACAGAAATGCTTTTTCATTTTCACAATGTAACTACATTACTTGTCTCTTAAATAAAATGAAAAATCAATCCTCAAAACTTTGTTTTCATTTTCTATTCCAACACCGTTCATTCTGTGATATGATTAAAGTGACAAAGCCAATGAAGATTTAATTGTTTTCACATCTCGCCACGCAAAATGTGTCTCATAAATCAATTTAACGTAGCAATTCCACAGTGCACACCAAAATGGCGTCAGTGCTCATTCTTCTTCTGTCCCGGGCCGATTATCACTACAGGGACAAAGCAAGACAAGAAGAGAATGTGGATGAAGAGCTTGTGAAATTTTGTCAGAAGCTGGAAAGTTCAAGATGGCTTCGAAATTGTGGTTGTGAGTTCCCAAATGTAATCTTGTTTTCTCACTAGTTGTTTTACTTTTTTAAATTGTTGTTGTGATTTTTGAAATGTTTCATTTAATTTTCGTTTCTGAAAAGTTTTTCGTTTATTTATTTCTGGTTTTTGAACTTTTGTTTTGATTTCTAAATTTTAATTTTATTTTTTATATTATTAGTTTTGCTTTTCTAATTGTCGTTGTTTTATTACAATTGTTTCGTGTCAAGTGATTTGTGAATGTGATTTGCACTTCAGGGCCACCCTATCTGGGCGACCCAACCGGGGTTGATAAGACCAAACAGCATCACAAGGTATTCATAATGACCTGTGGTAGTGGAGACGGCAGTTTTGCACTTGTCACCTTCTCTGATGTTTACTAGGTTGGACGTGCTTCGCATATCCAGTTTTGTGAAGAATCGGGCCTGTCTGAACTGTTCTAAGGCTGGAGGGACCAATGGGAGAGGATAGTGATATTTGACCATGATTTAATTTAGGTTACGGTAGTCAATCCATGGGGGGGGGGAGATCGCTGTCTTTCCTTTTCACAAAGAAGAACCCGGCCGAAACCGGGGACGTAGACGGCCAGATTAAGCCATTCTTCAACTCTTTTGAGTCCCTGTCTCTTTTGAGTCAACTGATGCAGCTATATTGTGAAAGTAAAAAAGCATTTCCTGTGGGGTTATGGACCCAGGACATTTGTTTTGTTTTTTTGTTGGGT
>BSAI01000108.1:6975609-7027101 GCA_036245035.1 Adrianichthys oophorus
TTTACGAGTGTCGTCTGCATCTGTGTTCACACGTCAACCCTGACATTTCCAGTGGTAAATTTTATTTTGAAATATGAGTCACATTAACGTCTGTGACAAAGAGGGAATAGTTTTACATGAAACTGAATTTACAAATCTCTTTAGCAGATGTGTGTTTCTGTGCACCCAGAAGAAAGTAAATTTGCCTATTTAACTTTTTATTAGAGAAAACATAACCAATAAATGCAGATTTCATTCATGTATGATTCCTTGGTTCTTGTGACCTAAGGGGCTTGATACTAACAGGCATGAACACCCTTTCATGGGAAAAAACAATGGGGGAAATCGACTGCAGGGTTTAATTAGACCTTGTTAGCTAAATAATTGCATCAGTAATGTTAATAATGAACTCTAATTACTTGTGGAAGGCTAAATGAGAAAATCAGCAATGGGCAGAGGTGGGCAATGGGGGAGTTCAGGCGGGCTGCAGGTGACTCCTTGAAGGAATGTGTTCCTTTTTCCAAATTCTAGATATTATCAACCAAAGTCTAAGACTCTAAGACTGGAAAGATAGATCTGTAATTTAATGTGGTTCAATTTTTTTTTTTTTTTTCAGATATCTGGGAAGGTAATTCACATGGTGTCTTCCACTCGTATACTGTCAATAATTCTGCTCGTGAGTTCTCGTTAGGTCTCTGACTTTTTGCCTTTATCCTGAGGCTAAATGCCCTGCAGTGTTCCCAGGTCGGCCAGCTCCTTCCATGTCCTCAGGCTTTGTGTCTTTTTGTTCTTTCAGTCTTGTCATGCTGTCAGAACAGGAGATTAGTCATTCAATCAGGCTGAAGAGAGGTCTTTTTGTAGATAAGGCCTGTTCTGAAGGAGCTCCTTTACTTGAGAATGGACCCCTGCTTATCAGCACAGGCCATTTGCATCTTTCCGACTATTTCTTTTTTTCCTGTCTGTCTGAATCCTAAAAATTACCCTCTCTCATATAGTTGCTCTTTGGCTCATCAGTCATATTTTCTTTTTGCATATTTTTTACTTTTTAATCCTTTGAGGCTACACTTAACAAATTGCCTGTAAAATTAATGCTTTATCTGTTATCAAAGCACAGAATTTTATTTTCTCTTATTGCAATTAAATCATTTTTATTTTTTGACACTGACATGACATCTAACTGTTGAGCTCAGAGCAAAATTTTCCACCCTTCTGTGTATTATAGGCAGCCAGTTTCGCCTAAAGTGACTGCTCAGCATGCTTCAGCAATGCACGGGGGAATAGGCTGACACAAGTGTCAAAAACGAGAGATGCAGGTTGCAAGGAAACAGATTTCCAGAAGCAGGAAGATGAAAGGATTGTGCATTTTGAGGGGGGCTTTTAAGTTTATCTCCGATTTTTAAAAAGGCAATTTAATGATATGGTGCTTGCAAAGCTTTTTATAATGAAAACTTGGGGTTATGTGGGGTTAACCTGCAGATTTTAGCTCCTTTTGTAGGAAGAACACAAGTAAGGCAGTTTTGCTTTACGACTTCAATTACAAACAACCATCCTACATTAATCTCTAAAGAGAAATCCATGGAAGGTAACACTTTATTCTTCTAGTCACCCACTCAATACCTTTGTATAATAATGACCAGACCAGTACATTTATATTTGATATTTTGGCTGCACATCCATGATGAAAGTTTCCGGTTTCTTGTGCAAATTCTGTGATCAGCATCTGCGTTCTTCAGAGACGTTTGACAGCACTTGTGTAAGCAGGCAGCCGGCATGAGCCCAGCGTCACAGAAACTGCACAATATCTGAACAAAGTGTTTGACTTGTGTTTTTTTATTTGTTCAATTGTAGTTGCAAATTGTAAAATTATTGTAATCTCAAAATATTCAAATAAAACTATTCAGGGCTCTAAATTAACACTCTCACGCCCATCCGCCACATGCGGGTAAAATTTTTAACGTTGATACATTGTTCGTCATCTCTGACACGGGGCTCAAACTCACAACCATGCCTTCAGGTGTCTGCCGTCCCTCCCAACCACAAACCTTCATCCCAGAGTTTTTTCAAACATTTATTTCTGACTATATAGTGCAAATTTAATCCTCACCTTTGCCGCAGCAGCAGCTGGTGCATTCAGGGGCTGCATGGAATTTTTGCACTTCTTCTTTCATTAAAAGCTCGCTATTGTTGCATTCAGGTACGCTGGTAATTTCTAACATTTGCTCACACTGATCTCAGCCAACACATTGTTACTTTTTGAAATGACAAAGACTCGCAACTACAACACACTGATCTGTCAGAACACACACAATTTAAGGCAAAATGTTGCACAATTTTCAATATATGCATGTTTTTTTCAATGCATGAGATTAAAAAAGTAATTATTTTATTGCTTATCAATAGTTTTATGCATACTAATCTTTATGGAAGCGTAGTGCATTCCATTAAATATGGTGGTCTTCTTTTTTTTAAAAAATACATTATCAAAAATCATTTTAAAAATATGTTAAAAAATAGACTAGAAGTGACAAAGTTGCCCACAAGCTGAGAGCCCAGCAGGTTACCCACAGACTTTACGCCCAATATTGTCTTCAGGATCGATTCACAAAAAAATGAACAGTTCATGTTGGTCAATATTTAACAGATCCCCAACGTTTTGCTGTGTAATGTTTACAGATAGTCAATGCTTTAAAGATCGGTATCCGTTAATCAAAAAGTTCAAAGATCAGAAGTGTCTTTTATTAAAATAACATTACGTTTCTGTAATGTTATAAAACCTGAAATAACACTACACTTTCAGTTATTATTAGTGATTTGTTTTTTTGCGAGAGAACAAATAAAGGAAATAACTGTTTTACTTTGAAAGACAAATATTTTTTACTGAGAAATGTTTGGCTAGTAGAGTCCAGATTTGGCTGGTAGACTTTGGATGATGCCAGCCACCAAATATAGGCAACATCTTCATTTTAATGTCAAAAAGTGTTGGCGGCTCCCTGTGTTGTCTTTTCCGTGGGTACCGGGTCAAACTGGTTGCTGACCCCTGCTGATGCCCATCTGTCTCAAGATTGGACATGTTGTGCATTCAGAGATGCTTTTCTGCAGACCTCTGTTGTAACCAGTAGTAATTTGAGTTACTGTTGCCTTTCTATCAGCTGGAACCCGTCTGGCTATACTCCTCTGGCATCAACAGGGCATTTCCACCCACAGAACTGCTGCTCAATGGATATTTTCTCTTTTTCGGACCATTCTCTGCAAACAGAAATGGTTGTGGGCGAAAATCCCAGTAGATCCGCAGTTCCTGAAATACTCAGACCACCCCGCCTTGTACCAACAACCTTGCCATGTTCAAAGTAAACTAAGTCATCTTTCTTCCCCATTCTGATGCTCAGTTTGAACTGCAGCAGATCGTCTTGACCATGTCTACATGCCTAAATGCATTGAGTTGTTGCCATGGGATTGGCTGATTAGAAATTTGTGTTAATGAGCAGTCTGACAGGTTTGCCTTCTAAAGTAACCAGTGAGTGTATGATGAGTTTTGTACTTAAAGAATTTTAATGCAAAGATATTGAACTTTATGAAGAATACCATCAACTTAAAAATCCAAGCTTTGAAAAAAATAGCAGATCATCACACGGATGAAACACACAGCATCTCCTCTATTTTTCTCTGCTCCACTTCCTCTTACCTCACCTGCACATATTCATCTTAGCCCTACATTTTACCTTCTGGTTCCACCTTTTTCCTTATGGGCTGTGCAGCATGAAATATGATATGGTGTGCAGAGAAAGACCCAAAACAAGGCAATTTGTCAGAGTTAGGGACATACAGCAGCAGGGCACAGAGAGTACAGCGTCCTCAATGAAACCCACCGCTATAGGTAATCACTAGTAGCACCCTATAATTTTTGTTTGTCACACGCCATGTCAAAAAGACTCAGATGCTCTTCATTTTACATATTCTCTTGCACGTCACTAACACACGTACATAAATTCAAGCCATGCAGTTGCCGCCTTGGTTTATGAGCTTCTCTTTCCTAATATGTGCATTCTTGTTTTCTCTTCATCTCCTCGTGTTTCTTTGTTTACTCGCCTAACCATATCTCAAAAACCCTCTGTTTTCCCTTCTGAGTCTCTTTCGCTCTAATCAGCATTTCACTCGCATCTGCTGGCTGCAACTGCCAGTTGTGAGAGCACAAAGACGGCAGTTTGCCTCCAAAGAAAAAGTAGCCTGAAGACCACTGCAGTCTGAGTTTGCTGCACTGCTAAAATGTGCCAATAGTTTCCGGACTTGCAAGAATGAGTCTATGGCTGGGTTTTTCTTGGCTGTGTTCTCATTCTTGATTCCCCCTACTGTCAGAATAAAAAATTAAAAAAAACAAACAAACAGAATTCCAACTAAAACAGCAATGTAGCATGTCACATGGAAAAAACTGATTAATTTCACACTCTAACACAAAGCTGTAGATGTTACTGCTTTGCTCAAACTCAAAAAGCTCATGATGCTTTGTGAGTCCAAGGCTAAGCTGAAGAGCTGTGGTTGTTAGGGGAACAGAGAAGCAAGCGTTTGCAAAAAATCTGGTTAAATCAGAATAGCAGGATTCAAAAAAATGAATACAGAGCTTAATGTCCAAAAACAATTAAGTGACTTACTTTTCATTTTTACAAAACCTTTATATGGGAAACTTATACTTTGGTTTTAGACATTAACGAACAAGTGTGTTGTGTTTTTCTGATTCAGGAAACCAATGTACACATACTCAGTCAAGTCTAATAAAAATATGCCAATTTAAAACCAATCTTTTTACAAAAGACTATAACAATTGTAAAAAGTAAAAAAATAAAAATAAAAAATTAAGCTAAGGCAAAGAGTAGAATTATTTAGGACTGCTATCATTCAAGCTCAGTACAATAAGCCCAAAAGTTAAATGTATTATAGCATCAAGTATTTAACAAAACACCCCAAACTAAGTGTGCAATTGAGAAGAAACCCCAATTTTCCATCTGTCATGACTGTTTGAAGTTAGGGAGGACTGAAAACAGGCATTGAAATGCAAAAGCATTTGCTTTAAGGCAAAATGGACACGATATTTAACTGCAACGTTGGAATTCAGCAGCATGGGTTTGTGACAGCATAACTGAAGGCAGGGCTCAGAGTCATTCAGACAAACCTTGAAGTCATTCATACTTCATAGTACAAGTCTATTGTTCAGTTTTGTTGCCAAGTAACCTCTTTCATGCTAACACGTGAAAAAGATTTGAAGGCAAATCAGATTGAACTGTAGTTCTAATCAGGTGAGGTGAGCCACAAACCTTTAAAAAAAATGTAAATGGAATCTTGAATTACACTAAATACTTGCTCATTCAATTTGAGGAAATAAAACAGTTTTCCGTTTAACTCCTAATACAAATGCAATATTTACATACATATGATGTAAAAGAAAACCACAGTAAATACAGATTTAAAAAAATGGTACTTGTACAGAATTTTGAGCATTTTTGTTTTTGTTGTTAACAAGAACTGAGCTTTTTTTTCCTACAAAAAAGATTTTAAAGCCATATTTCGGCTCACTTTGTATTAATACTGAAGCGAATTTTACAAATGTTTCATGCAGTCCATTCTCACATTGAATATTACAGCCTGGTTTGGCTCACTCAGTGTCACACATCACAAAACTCTCAATAAAATCCTTAAAATTAGCCGCAAACTTCTTGGACAGCAGCAGAAGTCACTTTCCACCATCTACAATAGCAGAGTCCTAAGGAAAGGAACACAGCTCTGCACAGACAGCTCCCACACTCTTCATACAAACTACTGTCTCTTACCATCATGTTGCAGGTTCAGGTCCCTCTCATTCAGAATACAAGAGCCACAGCCAGTTTCATTACCACTTCAATTCGCCTGCTAAACAGCTGATAAGACTGATTGTAACAGTATTGTTGTTCTTTTATTGATTGATCTATTTCTTATGTATTTATGTTTTGATAAATGCGTTTTATCAAAGCTCTGTATGTGTGGGTCTTTACTTGTGCTGACATTCGTTCTGCAAATGAAGTTCCTGATGGATAAATAAAGTTATTTGAATTGAATTGATATCAAATATGCTTTCACAAACTTTGTTATACTTGTTTGACTAGTTTTCTGATAATCATATGCATTTCAGAGGTGTGACAAACACATAGAATATTAATAACTGCCTCATACATCCTTTTATTCAGCTTCCTATTTAACATTAACCTTGCTCACCTTTAAACTAGCATTTTTCTCTGAATAACTCTGAAGAACTCACATTTATTCATGCATCATCTTCTTTTCAAAAAGTAAGTCCAAAAGCTGCAGAAACAAGTTCTTCCTCGAAACAAAAACATTTTGGAGGGAAAAAAGGAGACCAAAGTCATACAACTGAAAAGTTAAAGAGTCAGTTTTAATGTTTAGATTTATGAAAAAACAGGTTTTGAAAGTATTGACACAAATTTGCACAAAATTTTGAGTTTAAAAATTGAAAAATGTTTATACTACATCTGCTTGGTTTACAGAGAAAGTTTACATGGATTAAAGATGTTAAAGCTCAACCAAATCGCTAAATTGTGGACTAAACTAGCCAGCTTTGTTCATTGGGGGTTTTACCCTGTAGGTCTGGTGATTTTCAGGGTTCTTTTTTTTTTTTTTTTTTTTTTTTATTACTTTTATTTTCACTCTTTTTATTGAAAAAATGCAGGCTTTTATTTATTTATTTTATTTTTTTTACTTGTCCTGTCCAACAGCTGAGCAAACAGATATGAGCTGAGAACCTCTTGTATTAGACAGATTTTACTCTTACAATCGGGGGTTATAAATCATAGCGAACACAAAATGTATGTTGGTATAAGCCCCTTTTGTAATTTAAACCAAACTTCATTAATATATATATATTTTTATTTGTGTCTTTTTTGTTGGACCGGACGGAAAAGGAAAGGGGGAAAAGGAGAGAGTTGGGGGGTGGAGGGGGGGAAAGAGAGATGGTGGATTATACCAGTTAGAGAATGGCTACAGGGAAGGGAAGGTAGAGTTGTTACTCTACAGGCAACAAAATGCTGGAGCTTATACCCATTGCAATAGTGAGTGTTGGTCTAAAATGGGCAGGGCCTGTCCATCAGGGTTCTGATACAAGTAGAAACTCATTACAAGCCATAAGTCAAAAATAGTAATTGTTTACACACAAGAGGGTTTTATTTACAACCCTTTTTTCAAAGTTTCTCACGAGAACAATTTTACAGTACAGTGTTCCCTTGCTGCATTGCAGTTCACCTTTTGTGATTTTGAAAAATTGGATGCAAAGTTGTGCCAAAAATATCCACGAGACTGTAAGAGGTAAACCACAATATAATGAGAAAACACTGTTCATAAGAAAACAGGTTGAACAAAGTGTGTTGCTGCAACCTTTGTGCATGGTCTTCATGACCCAAGGGCTCCTGCTTTAGGCGTTCTAGGGTTAAAAAAACAACTTTTTTTAGTTTTTTTGATCAGCTGTTGCAGCAGCATGATTGTCAAAGAAGCATGCTTTTTAAAAAGGTCATGGGGGAGCAGAGTTCCTCTCATTGCAGTAAGAATGTAGGGTTAGATGCAGGTACGGTGATAGTGCTTGTCTTCTAACAAGGTGTAAGTATACAAAATTACCATTAGGTGGAATGGATAATATATATATATATATATATATATGTATATACATCTACAGCTTTGTGATTAATTAAATTTGGTAGCTTTTTTTTTTTTTTTTCTTGCATTTGGCATGAGGTCGTATTACCTGAAATAGGAGTTTAGATAAGTGATCTTTATCACAATGCATATGCACCTCTGTGCTAATGCAGGTGCAGCCTGCGACATGCTGCTCTATTCCACCAGTAAGCTGCAGACATGCATCCACAGGCCCTCTTCATCATCTCTGGAGACTTTAACCACATGTCTCCTCCATCTGTTTTTTCCCACATTCACACAGTATGCTACCTGTCCCACCAGAGACCGTAGAATACTAGACATGTTGTATGCCAACACCATAGAGGCAAATTCTTCTTTCCCGCTCTCTCCTCTTGGGAAAGCTGACCACAACATTATTTTCGTGCTGCTAGGATATAAACCTGTTTTGCACATACAGCCTGTGGTGCTTGTGTTAGAAAAGGTGGACTACAGAAGCTCTGAGGGACTGCTTCAACACCACTGTATGGTCAGAGCTCTGACCCACAGAAAGAGGACATCAGCACCATCACAGAATGCATCACTGACTATACATTTCTGTTTTGAAAATGCTGCGCCCTCCAGGACAAAGCAGTGTTTTCCTAACAACAAACCATGGCTTACTCATGCCATCATAGCTCTCCTGAAGGACATGAAGACAGCTTTTAGATCGGGGAGCAAAGAGGTGCTGAGGGCACAAGAAGCTGAAGAGAAAGATCCAAGAGGATGATGGAGGAGCAACTGGAGCAGCTGAATATCACTGGCTTGTAGCAGAGCCCTAAAACCATTTCAAGCTTTGAAGAACCTCACACTTTGAATGAAGAGGGACAAGTAATGTATTAACAATCTAAATAGACATTTTTACAGGTTTGATTGATTGATTGCAGGATCTTCCCCTTTCTTCTGGACAACATTTCATCCCTCCTTTCATACATCTGGTTTAACAGCATCTTGCATGTCTGGTCCATTCAACCACCCTGCTACTGCACAAAGATCCCTGACAAACTAATGAGATCTGAGCTTTTTAGTTATGTTTTCCTTGCTTATGTTCTTTTTTCAGGTTTTGTTCCTCCTTTCACAATCACACCAACTTTAGGTTATTAAAATGCACAACTGTTTTCATTTTAAGTTAGTGTTAAAGCCTTGTAAGGTAATTTCCTGCTTTGTCAACCTTTTTGTTCCTCCCTTGTTTCACAGTTTGTTCACGTAAAAGTTGAATTACTAAAATTTTGAGTTTTCTATAATTTTTTGGGGTCCTACACCATCTGTGACTGATAGAGGAGGTCAAATGGAGGGTAGCAGCTGCACCTGACGGCATCTTCCCCAGACTCCCAAAGTCGTATGCAGATGAACTGTGTGGAGCTTGTCTTCAAAGTGAGCCTAACACTGACAGCAGTACCACAGCTCTGGAAGACTTTCTCTGGAATCAGTACGAAAGTCAACAAAGCAAAGATCTGAAGTGTTTCAGGCCAGTCGCTCTCATGTCCTGGATTCCAAAAATTCAAGAGAAGATTGATCCAGAAAGAGATAGAGACGACTCTGATCTAGGTGAATAGATCGTGGACTACCTTCAAACAGGTCCCAGATAAGAGCCGGAGTCTGAACGTCTGGGATCCTTGGCTGCAGTGGGAGCCCCCCAAGAAACTGCCCTGGCCCCTTTTCTTTTCACCCTCTACACTGCAGAACTTAGATACAACACTAAGGCCTGTGTTGTGCAGAAGTTTCTGATAGTACTGTGGGGCTCATCAATGATACCCACAGTATGGAGTTTTATATTTTTATCGTCCACGTCGAGTCCTAAGATCTGATTATCACAGGATTTTAATGGTTCCCAGGACTTGGCTTGTGACTCAGGGGGACAGAGCTTTTTCAGCTGCAGCTCCCAAACTCTGGAATGCTCTCCCATTTCCTGTGAGGTCGGCCAGTTCCCTTACAGGTTTTAAGTAACTTTTAAAAACCCATCTTTTACTCAGGATTCTAATTCCAGTGAGCAGATCTAGTGGGCCAGCTTGAAATATTATTTTATTGTTTATTTGCTTTTATTATTTACTGATTGTACTTATATTTGATTTTATGTTCAGCACTTTGTTTGCTCCTGCTCTAGAAGGTGCTTTACAAATAATACATTGATTGATTGAGAATATGTCACGAAGCTTTGCTTTTCTAAAAGGATAAAAGAACCAAAAAAAAAAACAAGCTCGAGAGTCGTTGGAACACACCGATTTAAACCAGTCAATAAATTCAATTTTTAACTACAAAATAAGTCCAAGTATTTTTCTTTCCGTGGTAAAATAGAATCATCTGAGTTCAGCTTGCTTATAAAACATACCTCCTGGTGGTTTCTTGGTGAATGTCCATGTCTTCAAGTACTTTTATTTTCAAGCCTACCTCAAACAGGAAGTCAATGTGAAAACAACCTCAATCTGCTATGCTAAAATAACATCACACATAAATGAATTTTACACTGTTCTAACGCAATCTGAAATGTTAGCACCGCTTGCCATAAAAGGTGCTTTCAGCTGTGACAGCATTGCTGCATCTCCTCTGTTTGTGTGTTGAATACATGCAGATTTATAAACATAAAAGGTCGTGTTTTCAGTCTCCCACAGTGGCCTGTAGCTTGCTTTATTCATTTGGACACACTCAGCGATATATGTCCCTTTGTTGTCCTTGCAGCTACAAATGCAAACGATACTTTCATACACAATTCAGGCTGATTGCTTGCAAATTGCAACACGAGCAATCAATCCTAAAGGTCAAATTAGAGACACAAATAGGATTTTCCAGAAGCAAATAGACACAGTAATTGCAACTGATATCTAATTGTTTGGCATTGTTGGTGCTTGTAAGCAATAAATATTGTAATGTTTAGCAAGAACATGTAAAATGAAACCGCAAGATCGTCGCCCTTTAACATCAATTGACAAAGCATTCATGCTTGAGACCTAAAGAGTCTCATTTGTGTACTGAGGTGAAATATCTTAGCAGCCCACCTGCAAGTAAGACCTGTTAGAGGACAGGGTGATCTTTGGACTACGTAACCTACGTAAAGTATTTGTGTTTTCTTGTTAATTGTAGTGGATGTGCAACAACACTTCATTCATGTCACACACAGCCTATAAATCACATTCAATGTTGACGATGATATGTCATGTTCACAAAAGCGCCAATTGGCCATGAACGCAGCTCTATGTTAGAGGGTGTGCACAGCGAGATGACACTTCATGTGTGAACTCCATTCAACCGTGCTCATCCATCAAAGTCATTTGCAGCGGAAGGCCACAATCACGAAAAGGGCACTTCTGTATGGATTGTATGCGGCTGTGGAAGGAAACCGGTTAATGAATCTCAATGACTTGCAATTACAGCTGCTGTATTTACATGCAAAAGACTGTGATGCACGAGGCAAGCTGCTATCACTGCAACAGGGCTTCGTCTCCAGGTGCTGCACTGTGTTGTGTCAATTGACTAATGATTCAACAGACGACATCTTCTTTGTTAAAAATAAAAAGCCTCATTTTAGCCATCTGGTTAATAAATTCTGAAAAAAACTAGATGGAAATTTTATCATCAGTAACAGTCCATTATGACTTAAATTACCTTTAAATGCAGCATCAATTATGGATTCATGTATGCCTGCTTTTCTGCTGACCTTTAAAATGCTAACCCCTCCATATTACTTGAGGGAGTGAAAACATGATTCTGCTTCATGCTTCTTTAATAAAACAAATAAATATACCTTCAAACCAAGATTATTTTAACAATTGTTGCCCCGTTTTTTCAATGCAGTATTTATTTGAGCATTTATTTAAAATGTATCCATACTTTTTAATGTATTTGTTTCAAAATAAACTGACATTGCATGTTAATGAACTTTAAAAACAGATGTAAAAATGTCATAGTTTAGTCATATTGGCTAATTTCCATCTGTAGTCCCCTGGGAGGTTGATGTAAAAAAAACTGACTTCAAAAGATGGAAACAAGGTGTATGTACAAGACTGGTACAAGACAGTATATAGACTACAAATGCAGGTACAGTTAAAAAAAATAAATTCAAACATTTTAAAATCATTCTCTGTTTTGTAATAAAAATCTTCTGATTCCTTGTCATTTATATTTTGTGGTCCAACTCATTTAATCCTTCTTTCATTTAGATAAAATCAAGAGCGCTAACCACTGCGCCACTGTGCAGCCTAAAACTTTCTTCATAAGATAAAAGCTTTCTCATAGGATATTTTTTTGCAAGTACAAGGGTATATTTACTTTTTTTAAACTCTTCTTTTAAGTTCAGTTTTTGCAGTGTAAGGCATTCGAAATAGCTATTAATTTTTCCTGGAATTTTTTCTTATTTTATTATGTCCTGATAAATCATTCCTAATTATTTCCCTTTCTCAGCTTTTTTTTAAATGGAAAAATAAGTAGAAATTCAGATATTCTATTTTGTTAAGACAACATAAGTATAGTATGTATAGAGCTCCTGCAAAACTCAAACTCATAACATTGTTATCAGTTTTGTAATTTCATAAATGTCATTCAGAATACTGGTTTATTAATGTTGAGTTTCAAATTTTAAGGTAAAATATATTGTTGATATGCATTCATTTTTGCAGATACAAAATATGAACAAAAATAATTAAATTTAATTAATAGGGATGTACGTAATATATTCTCTTATTTTGAAATGCTTCATTAATTATAATGATGGGGACATAATGTAAGACTGTTGTAGCTGTGTTTTTGTTTTGTTTTGTTTTTTGAGGGGAGGAGGCACAGCAATCATAAAAAAGCATCTAAGGAAGTAGAAATAACGGAAAGTTAGTCCATGAAGGAAAAGCAGAGGAAGGAAGCAAGAAACAAAAGATGAAGGAGGAAAAAGATTTGCAGGGATCTTTTTGCACTGGCTCAGCAGCAACTGTCATAAGAAGCGGGCCACTCCCTGCAGCACCACAACTGAGCCCGATGAGGAATAATGAGCTTTAGAAATCCGCAAAGGTCACTAACTGTAAAGATCTCCTTGCACCTTCCTCTTTCCTGAAGCCCAATCAGAAATGCCACCGCCCAAGCTCAAGAAGAAAAGTCTATAGTTTTGAGATGGTGTGTAAAAAAAAAAAGAAAAGAAAAACAAAAAGAAGAAAAGCAGAGCTAAGCACTCTAAAGAAGATCTTTACCTTTATCTGACAACCCCAAGAGCAGAAGAGCAGTGGGGAACCACAGTGGGAGCTGAGTAGAGAGAAATGAAGGAAGGAAGAAAGGAATTAACTAAAAAAAGGAGAAAAGGGAAATGTTAAAGACAACATGGAGAGACTGTGTGCAAAAATGAAGGCAATGACTACTGAACCAAGGCAGGGAAAGGCATTGGTGATGCAGAGAGATGATGGGACTGAACTCTTTAGAGACGGAGCGGGGGAGCAAATGCATTGTACATTGAAGTGTGTCCCCTGCGACAGACTGGCGACCAGTCCAGGGGTGTACCCTGCCTTCGCCCATGAGTAGCCGGGTTAGGCTCCGGCAACCCCGTGACCCCGAAAGGGATAAAGCGGATTGGAAAATGAACGAATGAATGAATTAATTCAAGTGTGTCAAGAAAAAAAAAAAAAAGGAAGCGAGGACACCTGGTGCTCATTCATACTGAGCACGTGTTTGATCTATCGCCACCTTTTCCTAAATCATCACAGGGAGGGAAGAATGATCCCTTCCTGGCTGATATTTCACTCAGAAACATATGGTTCCTAATTGCTTCATTTAAACGTAGAAACAGCTGAACTATAACACAGAAAAAGTTGAATGTGCATTTTAAGAGGGGAATGTGCAGGTAATGGTTGGGACTATATTTGTGTTTAGCTTTTAATGCCTGTGTGCTTTGCATCCCATTTAGAGCTGATGCATTGGAGAGTCCGATCTAAACCTGAAACACCTGAACTGAATTAAAATCTAAATTATGCAGGAAAACTCTGCACATAACTCTGATTTGCATGTTGAGTGAACTTTAAACTGTTTGAAAACAGTACTCAAAAAGTCTAAGTGTGGGGCAAAGATAAATATCACCTATCTCACTAGGATTTTCTGTTACACTTAAAACTATTAATTTGACATTTTGCCTTGAATGTACAAGGTTGAAGTGAGTGTCATCCTCTGTAAAATATCTACATTTAATGTGTCTTAACCCATAACAGTCAACGTGGAGGCTAAAAAATGATAATAAGACACCAACTTCAGCCTCATCTGAGTTCTAAGGTGCAAAGAATAAATAAATGAAATAGATGACTAAAACTAGTATTTCTAAAGAAAAAAACTGGAATCCATCATTTGAACAACTTTAGACAGTCTAAAATGGTAACATTAGACAGCCAGTTGCTGAATGTTAAGCATTTTTAGGGGTGTAGCAATTCATTTTAGCAACCATTTGATTAATTTCATAATTTGTGGCTGTTTATATAATTCATAGTCAATATTGGTTTGACTATGACCTGATTTACTGACCTAAAATGGATCCAGAACATCTTTCGACAAAAATTCCACCGGTGTGACTCAGAGAAAGATACCTGGGTACTGTAACGATAAAGCAGAAGCGTTTGGATCCATATGCAGACAGGTGAGTTTAAAAGCAAACAAAGCTGACGGGGCAAAACACAAAAGAATGGTCAAAGGACAGGCAGGAGTCAAACATGGAGCTAGGCAGGGACATGAGTAAACAGGCGAGGTCAAAACACCGGAAAGGCAAAACCTGAGGATGAGGATGATGCAAAGCAGCTGGTGCAGACGTGGAGAAGAGAGTGACAGCAGAAGTTAATACTCCGGAGAGGGTTCCCTCTAGTGGTCGGAGGTGGGACTCTGGGTCCGAGGCCTGACAGGTACAGAACAGTGCAGGTGAAGTTTTTCAGATTCCTTTTATTTCTTGCAAGATTAAGTGTAAATTAAATATGTGTACAAACAAACACTTCAACAGGAATTAATGGCAAATCCATTCACATTTTAGT
This sequence comes from Adrianichthys oophorus, assembly GCA_036245035.1. Classification (NCBI taxonomy): domain Eukaryota; kingdom Metazoa; phylum Chordata; class Actinopteri; order Beloniformes; family Adrianichthyidae; genus Adrianichthys; species Adrianichthys oophorus. The sequence continues at coordinate 6,990,270 of BSAI01000108.1, forward strand.
TTCATAATGTTCATCCCACTGTTGTTTTTCGACATCAAAATCAAACAAATATCAAGCACATAGAATGATCTACCACACTGTTTGTTCAGATCTTTGCAGAATTCAGTGTTTCCACACATTGGACTGTAATGAAGGTTTGATCATTTTGCTGTGTGTTGTCCGCTGTGATAGCACCTTGTCGTTTTAATGTTAAACAAACATACAGTGTCTCAATCCAAATGGCATTTTCTAATATAGTTTAGACATGATTATTTTAATCAAAGGTTTGGTTTGATTTGATTTAATTATTAAGTTGCCTGGGACAGATCAATCTGGTTGAATCGTAGGATTTGGAATCGATTCATTGTTACACCCCTAATTCATATTTTTCTGGTGTGTAGAAACAACTGTCGCAATAATTCCACATTTGGAGTAAAAAAGGAAAAAAAAAAAAGTAGCGGATTAATTTTCAACATGTGACCAAGTGACTAGACATGTGTCAAGACTGAGTTGGATGTGGTGGAGAGTATCTAGTAGTTTTCCAAAATAAAACTTCCTTCAGAATCAGGTAATAAATAAAACTGGGGGGAAAAAATGTAGGTCGTGTTTTTTTTTTTCTCTGCGGCCTGGTACCATCTGTCCCACGGACTGATACCGGGGGGTTAGGGTTCACTGTTTTTACACATTTCGTACAGCTTTTCATGATCACACACAGATAAATAAGGGACAGCCAAAATTTCGGGCTCAAATCCAAACAAAACTGAGACATGTTCAAAGTCAGAGCAACATTTATCTTAATCTCCTGCCAAGGCTCCAAATTGTACAGAATAAGAAAACAAAGAAACATATTGTATTTTTACCTTACTTAAGATGTATTTGGTAATACATTTTATACCAGCATTGGAAAAAAAAAAGATAAGATAATTAGCTATTTTTTTAACAACAACCGACTAAAGTCATTCAAGAAAATATGCTGGCTAAGATTTCCCACTGTTGCACTGGAAGGAATCCAGTGCCTCCCGCATGGAAGTCCTTACCAAACAATGAAAGCTGGAAACAAAAAAGAATGAAAGTCAGGAAGAATAGTACATCTGATTAGCAGCAGTTCTCACCTTGTTCACAGCGGTCACTTAACATTCAGTGAAGAACAATTATGCTTTGATTTAACTTGTTTTAAGTGGTTTCTCTTTTGCCTTCTCCAGAAATAATTGTATTTGCTTGTCAGCTGGTCCATCGCTCATCATGTATCATAAGTGAGAGTGTCACAGCCTGTTTTACCCTGTCATATTCCAAAAAGGCTCTTTTGTAGAGATAGTGATCTAGGCTATCTATTCCAGGTGATGGCACTGTCAAATTGATATAGTAACTTTTCCAGATCTTTAAAAACATATCTACAGGATTTCTTTTGTGTTTTGTCTAAAAAAGCATCCCCAGGTTTGTCGCACTTCCTTATCTTATACAGTGTTTATTTATATATGTGGCATATGTGGTGTGGCAAGGGAAATAATCGTCTGGGAACTCCGGCTTCCTCCCACAGTCCAAAAACATGCTTCATAGCTTAATATGTAACTTTAAAATTGTCTCTTAAGTGTGAATGTGAAGGCCATGTCACACAGCCACTACATGCATTGTGCGCATTTTCCATGAAATTTCAGTCTTTCGTGATAGATGTTTGATATACGTAATATGATATATATTTATTTCAAAAGTGTTTCCTTTCATTTGTCATTTTACGATGTGCGCAGATGTCTGTTGAGGGTTTTGGGCTGAAGAGGTTCGATGCATGTTTGCATCAATAGGCCTCAGGGGATTAAACTCACTAACACAATTTTAGTGTCACGACATTTGTGTTCAGCTATCTGTGTGGTCTTTCAGCAAGATGTAATTCATAACTTTGACCAAAGCTTTTCACATGTTGATCCTTTTAGATTCTTCTAGGACAGCTGGAGCTGCTTTTGGCAAGAAAACGAAGAGGATTGAACAAGGCATAAGAGGAGAGATCAAAAAAGTAGAAAAGAAATGTTGCTAGACAGGCCAGACAAGTCAATGGAGGAGATGGCCGCAGAAGAAATAGATGAAGAGATTAGTGGCGAGGAAGAGCAACTAGTAGAAGATAACACAAGCTGGGGATTCTGATTTGGTAACAAGGAAAGAGGAAGGCAATAATAAAGAAGCAGATGATTTTGGCAGGGATTTTGGTGGGATCTGCTGCAGTTTATGCTGAACCACATGCATAATTTTTCTACCATATCACTTCTACTGTAATGACAGTCAAGAATTGTAGTTTTCTACTTACTTTTCTACTTTCTTTTAACTAGAAAAAAACGTTCTTGTCTTGGCTTTATTCCCTTTTCAAAAATACACTCACTAAAATCTCCATAGTTTAACTCAGGAAAAAAAAAAACGGGGGAAAAAAGGTTAAAATGAAATCACTATAACCCTAAAAATTGCTCTAAAAAGTAAGAAAAAATGTATTACAACACAAATAACTCAAGAATTGTGCTGAATAAATAACCCAAGCATTTTAAGTGTTCATGTAGATATCTGGACACCAAAACCTGTGTTCTCAACAGATAATACCTATTCTACTTCCAAATACAGTGGTTTCAATTTAAATGATAAGTCAAAAGACCAAAACTATAGCAGAAATGTTGCTTTTGACAGCCACTCAAAAATGTCTCACTACTGCTGAGCTAAAGGATGGATGATCCAATAGCAGAACTGAACCCAGGACCTGGAAAGGTGCTAAACTCGAACGTAGTGTCAAGACAGAGGAAGTCCCAGGAAATCCAGGAAACACTGATCAATAGTTTGAGGGATTATCTAAGACAACGGTTTAGAGAGATCACAGATCAGGCTGACAAAAAGAGAGAATCCAGGGACAAAACCAGTCAGGGTTCATGGGGACAAAATTTATTTCCAGAAAGAGATCAGCAGTGTCTTGGAATTTTGAAAACAGCTTTGCCATGAATCACAAAGAAATATCAGATGCAGAAGACATGATGCCTTGATGAAAAAAGATTTGCTGCACTATCCCCAAAATGCTGAATCCACAAACAATCAAACTCAAAATAAGGTTTTGACATGAGTGGCAGAAATTCTAAGAAAGAAAATTGTGAATATTTTTAACCAAAAAAAAAAAAAAAATTAGAGATTTGGTTCAAAGATGTTAAGATGGACAGTTTCCAGAAAACCTCCTTGAGTCCCAGGAACTTGGGTCAGCCAGTTAAACTGAAACATTCATTTCTTGTCTGGAGACGTTTGGGTTGCAATACAAGGAAAATCTAACCAAAGCTACAATGGGGCTGCAGTCATGAGTAGCAATAGCTCTGGGGTCCAAACAAAAGTAAAGAAGTTGGTATGTTGTTGACTGGAGTAATAGGAGGCCTAAAGGTAATTTTAAATGAAGCTAATCCAGTGAACTGTACAAGTGGACTATTGTCGTATTAACCTGAATTTAATTGAAAATACTATTGCACTTCAGTGTGCATTCAGTGAATGCCTGGTGTGTACATAGAGCCTGAGAACAGACAGGAGACGTGGACGCCAGGGTTTTGAAAGCAGAAGACCGAAATGCAGGATTTATGGACGTTAACGTGGTTGCTTGAATGCAAGTTGATTTGGCCGGTGTGAATGTAGATTTTAAAAAAGCATAGCAAATGGAGGAAAGAATACCTTGAACTTTTTTCGCTTGTGCAGAAATGGTATTGTTTTGCCAGTGAATACTGCTGGATGTGAGCGCAGCTTTTAAACTTTAAAGCTTGTAAAAAATAAAATAAAACATGGCAGACCCCTGAGAAATATAGCAGTTCTCAGTATCAAGACAAGGTGGGCAGAAGCCCTGGATTTGGACAATTTTGTCAAATGTTTTGCTGCAAAAACAACAATTTTCACCTGGTCTGCCACCCAGTATTCTTTATTTGATTTGAAATGGCTTATTTCAAGCAATCAAAGCAAGAAATAGCACCTAAACAGTACAATCAACAAGGTATAAATCCATGCAAAGACATATCAAACATTGGATAATTGTAGATTGCTTGAAAGGGAGTGGAATTACCTAATGCCACCCAGTGTTTTCCTAACCATTTACTTTAAATATGTTATCATCTGGTTTGTAACTTCTAATCAGAGCTTTATACCTTACCAACAGATCATTCAGATCATTAAGAATTATTTTGCTTCAATAAATTAGATGACAATTTTTATAATGATCATGACACTGTATATACATTTTTTTCAGAATTAATCATAGCATATGCAGATCAAGCATCTAAGTTTAAAATAAGTGCAGATTATTTTTCATTAGAAAAAGCAGTAATATAAATCAAGTATCAAAATTTAAAATAAGTGCAGATTTTTATCCGTACAAAAAAAATTATACTAAAAAATGAATATAGATCAAAGATTAAAAATGTGCAGATTATGTTTCATTTGAAAAATTTGTAGTTATCCAAGTCACATTTTTGTTAACCAAGTGAAGTGATGATTAAAGATCAATCATTTTAAGAATCATTTGGTTCTTCTTTGAGGCCATGGTAGTGAAGGAGTTACTGCTTTTCTTTTGCTGTAATTCTGCAGTAAATCAGATTTTTGGTTGCTTTTAGTCAAAGATCTCTCGCAAAGCCTGGAACGTGCGTCCTTTTCGCTGACACGGAACTGGAAATTCCAATTTAAAAATTGGAATTGGAAAATTCACATTTTTAAATGAATAAAGTTCTTCACTTATTAGTACCTTTACCTTACGTAACGCACGTTTGACATAAACGAAAAACAAAAAAATCCATGACTGCAAGTCTAAAGAATATCAGTGTTTCTCTCAACAGAATCACGGTGCAAACTGAGGGTTGGACGTAAATCACAACCAAATATCATGCGACTTCCAGAAGGGACAGACTTTACCTTTGCTCAGTGTTTGTTTTAACAGATTTTTTTGCATTATATATGTATAAATGAAATAAATAAAAAAATACTTAATTTAGGTTCTTTTTTTTCCCCTCTACCAAGACCTTTTTGCCCCTCTTCTGCCACCTCATGTAAAATGGCCGCGGTTCCTCACTGGTTGGCGTCCATCACACACAGAGCAGCCATTTAGAAGAACGTACAGAACTAATCTGACCAAAAGTAGCCTAAGGTGAGGTAATATTTCACCAAAAAACTATTAAGCAAATAAATATCTACACAGAATTGTTTTTTTTTTTTTTTTTTTAACCATAAATGCACAAGGACCATGGATTTAGTGAGACATAAGTTCTGACCAGTACAATGCTATCTCAAAACAATCTCTGGCATATACAGTATATGCATATATTTAGTAATTTATTTTAAACAACCTCTGGACTTTCACAGATAATCAGTCTCAGTTTCACTATGAATATTCTGCATTGTGAAAGTCTTGAAAAGCAATAATTGGATGGGCAAAATCAACAAAAGTGGTGTATAATTTCCACTGGAGGTTAAGTCATGAATGAGGCTCAAGGGGAGCAGATACAGCCTGATTAGTAAGAAGGAGACAGATGAGGTGAAGGTACGCAAAGTAGCTGGGCAAAATGCCAATGAGTAAGATGGCCAAATATGACGATTCACACTGATATATGCTGAGGCATGTACTGTCCTCCTGTTGAGAAGTGAGACTTTTTTCCTAAGGCGCTCTGCAGCTCCTAATGACTCAAACAACAGAAGTGCTTAGTTCATCAGAAGTGTGCTCCAACATTTGCACCAGTATAATGCCCGCAAAACCCACACACCTCATGAGTCAACCCAGAAATGCAGACTAAAAGTCCAGTTGGCCACAAAATGTCAGCATTGGAAATTAGGTCTTGAGGGAAAAAAGTTCTAAATTTACCAGCCATTTTTTTTACATATACTAAAAAAAACAAAAAAAAAACATGGTTTTTCTTTTTCATCAAAGATATTCAAATTTGTTACAACAACAGGGACATTTCCCTTAGATATATTTGATGTTCAAATGGCACCCATGTAGTTTAACCTTTGGTATAAAGTCCAGATCAGCCTGTGCCATTGACTAATTCTTGGAAAAGCTGCACCTTCCGCAGATTTCAAAACTTTTCAATATGCATTTCTAGTTTTCATACGAACATTAAGGTTAAAGGTCGCATTGAGTTAATCCTTCGTTAAGCTGTGTTTATCCACGAGCTCGGCTCAAAGACAAAGCTGCAAGCAAAAGGCAAACAACTTAATAAGTCAACGGCACGAACAAATCCAACACTTCAAACCTTTTGAAAATGTCAAGACACTCGTGCTAAATCACAACAATACCTGCATGGTAATATTATATAACACCTTTGATATGCGGTTAATTCCTTTGATTGAAATGTAAGTAGGCTGTTCAGTATTTTGCATTAGTCAAATGAGGTCCTTGTTACTTCAGAGTCCAAGTGTTTACATATCAAAATCCTTAATAAAAAAACATCTCTATAAAATACCTGAGTGTTCTGTAGTACTAATAACGTCTTTTTTGTATTTTAGAATAAGCACTGCAAACACTTGATTTAACCCTTTAACAGACGTCGCTGGTGGCTCCTAAATAAAACAAGCTCTTAGACATACCAAAATTCTTTATATCATCAACAGGAATCGCTTGATTCTGACTTGAAGAAAAACGACTTTTTGTATCGATTTTGCACCATTATGCAACAAATTATGTGACGCTAGTATACGTAGTAAATTTTAGTCATGGGAAGTTAAGGAAAACCTGAAGTCAAGAAAATCTAACATGAAGTTCATAGAGTTAAAAATACACAAAGCTGCTTTTCTCTGCAACAGAATCCGCTGATTTGCGTCCCCACTGCATAGTGTTACATGTCAGTACAAGGCAGCTTTTCTCCACTTCAGAATCTGCTGGAATTACGGTAATTGGGTCAACGGTTATGGGATAGTTATGGGATTTCAAAGAATGCATCATTAAATGGTTAATGGAAGTAGTTGTAGCACCCTTTTCAAAGCAAGGGAGTACCAACCATTTGAAAATCAATCATAAAGAAGATATAAGTGAGTTCATGCACGGGTATTGGGTAGGGACAGTCCATTCACCATATACCTATTCAAGAATCCCTGCTGAGCATATTCTTGATTGTGCATCACATGCCCAACATGTGTGTACATACATGCAGGTCAAAGATGTAGTGCAAAAATGTAAAAAATAACTAAAACAGTGTGGTTATCTGAAGTGAAAAAAAAGCAGAAACGCTTGCTCTTGCACATCCCATCTTTCAGCCTTGAAAGTGATCATAGACACCACTGAAATCCTCTGAAAGGTCAATAAGGTACCCCATTAGCTGACAAATGACCAGCTCTATAATCCCCAAATAACTAGGCCTGCAGGAATAAAAGGATGCATATCAACATATGAAAGGCGCACCATCTTAAACCCTGGATAGACCATTTTTAGTGGCTGTTTCTGATCCTACTTTAAGAGGCTGTCTTTTGAAGGTAGTCAAAAAAGGTCATTTTTGTGTTTTCATTTACACTTTTAAGATCCAGATCATCAATAGCATAGCAGGCAAAAACAAACCAAAAAAGCATCCTCATTCTGTGTCTTTCTATATTAGCCTGGGCTATAGTGAGGTAGACACAATAATAAAAAGCTGAGCATGGCCTGAATAGGCCCAGAGAGATCTACACATTATTCAGGGCACCTGCATGGCCTTGTTTACTCCAACAAGTTCTCCCTCTTCAGTGATAGCCCTGATCCAGGATTAATGTTGTTATTTCCCCCTATTTGTCACCCCCCTCCCTCCATCCACCACCTCCGCTACTCCACCCATATACTCCGTCCTCATGGGTAGCACTTTTTTCTTGAGCTTCTTCCTTTTTCAGCGTTCTCGTGTCCTTTTATTCTTTCCTTCCTTTCCTGCACTGACCTGGAAATTGAATAGAACAACAATGCATGCATCCCCATCTCTATAAAACTGAAACTCTCAAAGCCTTCAGGTGCTGATTGGTGTGTGGGTACGCGTTTGTGGGCAAACGTGCGCCAGTGTGCGATAACAAAAGAAGCAGATGCGAACAAGTAAAGGACAGAGTTGGGACGCAAAGAGGTGCACAAGGTTGTTGGAGTGGGCAGGCAACAGCTGTGGTCACATAGCAATGAGGTTAGATTTTCAAAGATTGAACAGAAGCACCCACGTCTGCTTTTCTATTCATCAAAGGTGAAATAGCTGTTAAAAATAATGATCTGATCTTTCAGCTTCCACGTACTTCCATGCATGTGCATCACGCATTTGGATATGAAGAAATAACAAACAAAACCCTTGTGATGCTAATGATTTTGTTACTGATGAACAAGAGCTTGGACAGAAAAAACAGATCTAAACCCACTTAAAAAATGACAATCTATGATTTATAGATCACTTATAAAACAACACGGGATCAGCTTTTAAGCATAAATGAGTCATGGTTTTCTACCACCACAGACACGCCCCATTAGTTATGGGTGCAGGACTGGTTTATAATTAGTTTCCTCTGTGTACCGGCCCTTGTGAAATCCTCACACATAACACAGTTGGATCTCTGACAAAGCGTAAAAACATGGACACTGCCCCACAGTTCTTTTCCATTTTTACTGATGGCAGCTCATCAGCATTTGAGTAAATCTTTTACTCTAACAAACAGTGCTTTTTGTGAGGAAAACGAAAATGTTACTCATTATACGCTCCGACAATTTGAGGCACACAAACATGGCAGAACACCTTTTTATTCTGAAGACGTCATCCAAACAGAGATGATGACAGCTTTGAAAAATAGCATAGCAGATACTCCACTTCAGGCAACAAATGAGTGACTCCCGCTTTCAACTATATCATTTTGCCATTTTTTTTCTATAGGGAGAGTGGTGCATGCTCACCCTAAACATTAATCTGAGCCGGATGGGTCTTCCTCTTCAATATCCACTGGCTTGCACTAAAATCGTGCTTCATGGTCTGGATTCATGTGCCACTACTTCACACTCCACCATTGGGGATGAGACATTTCTTTAGTCTGTTAGTTTACCACTGCAAACAACAGGGATTTTAGTTCTTTACAAAAAAGTCCAAGGTAATGGACATGAGGCCAGGCAAAGCAGTGCCTTACCTTTCATCATCTTCACTTGCCATTAAGAGAAGGTTCAGTTGGACTAAAACATTTGCTTTGCACAAAACAACAAAAAAATAAAAAATCTGAAAAAAAAATAAAATTTAAATTTGCTAATAGGCAAGTAACAATACAGAAAATCTTTTTGTTGGCTCATACTAAGCCTGTTGTAATATACATAAAACAAAAAAGAATATATCTTTCTTAAATTTAGCGCAGTTGTTTAACACTTGCAACATACTGGTATGCAGTATGGATGCAATGATTCACTTTCCCCCTGGTTTGCTTTTTGTGCCAGAAGTGTGGCATCCCTATTGTTCACCAATCTGTGCAATGCATGTAATTTCTGTTGGATTGAAGTAACTTACATAATTGTACAGTCAAAATTGTTGTATTTTGCATATTTCCTGTTCATTACTTTGTGGACAGAGAGGTGATATAAAGCCGAGCGCTGCCTCACGTCAAGATTCCGCAATCCTTGGCAAACGTGTGACTTCTGCTCGCTCAGTCTTTGCTACCAGTGTAAGCCTTTGTGAAATTGTTTTTACACATCTGAAACTTTTTCATTGGGTCCTGACTTTATATATAACGGGCATGTATGTCCACCCAGTTCTGCTTGCCTGTTGCTTATGCAGAATCAACTGAACCCTTAAACAACAGAGCTTTAAATTTTGAGTTTACATTCTTTCAACTATCGTAACTCTTCCACCGTTTGTCCAATTAACGTAATTCCAGCAGATTCTGAAGCGGAGAAAAGCTGCTTTCTTCTGTTATGCAACATTTTCCATTTGGAAAGTGTTGCGTAGCAGCACAGCTGATTCACAAGTTTCACACACATGTCCAAGATTTATAGTACGTCAAAAAGTGTGTGTTCTTTAGATGTCGCCAACGACATCCCTGGTGTTAAAGGATTAAGGCCTGCAGAACATAGAGTTAATGTTGCATTTTAATGCTTTGCTAATGCTCTGCTACTGTCAGCTAACATGTCAAATACTTACTGGTTTGAAATGAAGTCATGTTGTGGTCCATCTCTTCAAGAACGCCATGTTTCAGTTTGCTAATCCAAGTTTAAGGCTTGAAGCATGTTACACCATTAAAAAAAAAAAGGTTGGGGTCAAAGGTGCCTGAGTGCAGTAAGATTTGCCCACTACATTCCTATTTGTGCTCAAGCTGTGGTAGAGCTTCTGCATATAGAGACTTTGGCAACTGTAGATAGACTAGAGCAAAGAAAATACAACTTTTTCCTCTGCTTTTCTGAGTCAGGCAACTCTCCAGGACAGCAGTAGAGCAGTGTTAGGGGTAAAAGAGCGTACTTCTTTGGTCTTTGTTTCCAAACCTTTAGGGTATTTTACAGACAGAAATAGGAGGGAACAGAATTGGTTCCACTTACAAACCGACTAGAGCACAAAGCAGCTATGTCCAATTATGGGAGGAGCAAATTTGAAGTACAAATCACAGTGTAAAAAATTCAGAGTCAAATTTAAATGTAAAACTTGAAGCCAGGGAGTGTGAAGCATTCTAATGAAGCCATTGAAGGGGATTAATATGCTGGGTAATTGCTGGCTCTCTTCTTTCTCTCTAAAGCCCTTTTTAATCAACAGTCAACTAATTACTAAACCTAGGGATGTTATGAATGAAAAGTTGCTGGGTTCAGGAAGACGGGTGGACTGCGAGATAAGCAAATGGGTTTTTCCCTGCAATCCATTTTAAAAATGCGTGTTTTTGATGTTACAATATCAGAAGGGTTTTGGGAATGATTCAACTGTATGGAGGAAGCTGAATGTTATTGGCATTTGGGGGCAGCTAAAAAACAGTACCTAGAAAATATCTGCAACCTTTGGTTTGTTTTAACAGTTGCTCTCCACTGCTGCAAATACTTTACAAAAGCTTATTTCCTTTCAGTGGCAGTCTTGTGCATGACTGACATGTTGCAATGCTTGCAAATCTCATTAAATCCGTGACTTTATTATATCATTTTCTTCCTAGATATTCTAATTCATTCATTCATTCATTCATTTTCCAATCCGCTTTATCCCTTTCGGGGTCACGGGGTTGCCGGAGCCCAACCCGGCTACTCATGGGCGAAGGCAGGGCACACCCCTGGACTGGTCGCCAGTCTGTCGCAGGGGAGATATTCTAATAAGACAAATAATCAAAATGGTTAAAAGCAGAAATGTGGATTGTAAACATCCAGCACAGTGAGATCCAAAAGCATGTCCACATTAAAAATGAAACAGAATCATAATCAGCGTGACTGATCAAGAATGTGTGCACATAACAAGGAATTTGACTTTGGTAACTTATGCTCTCAAGTACAAGGACAAAGCATAAAAAAGTAAAAAAAAAAAAAAAAAAGATTTACACAACATTTAAACTGATGTAAAACAGATGAACTGATAATATTTTACCCCCTTGACACCTGGACTTATTCCCAGCTATGAAAAAGTCAGCACAGTCATGTTTTGATTATATTTTCTCCTGCTCCAAACACCGCATGGTTCATACTCCTTAGGACTGCTGCAAACCATGGCTTATATCAAGCAAATTGGTACATTCAACTACGAGACACTTCCTCTTGAGTGCTGTGCTGACTTGTTTTATTTAAAGCAAATGTTTAAACCTTTACCTCTTCAGACGTGGCATCCACATGCAAGGACATCAACTGTTTGGTTAATATTACCACAGAACCTAATTCTGCTTAACTGTCATCATCAACATGATAGCTTTGGGGCAAAAATTCACCAAGGGATGAGTGAAAGAGGAGTACAAAAATAGAAAAGTACATGTAGGGGCTCAACCTAATTGCACTCTCAAGACCTTTGCATGTGTAAAATTCCAAGCATGTCAACAAACTGCCAAAAACATTCAAAATTGCCTCAGCTAGCAGGCTGTAAAAACCATTGCTGTTTAAATGATATAATTTTTTGTGTTTATTTTGAAGGGTAACTCATTGAGCTTTTTAAGGGGGTCCTCAGCCAACAAATAAGTATTAATGAACAGAAATACACCACATGGTGACAGTACAAATCAGTCACACTATCAAAGAAAAACCTCCTCAGACCTTGAGCTCCAACAAACTTTAAACCCCCACTCCAATCAAGTGTTCCCAGTGGTCTTGTAATTATGATTATGCCTTTTTTAGTCTAAATAAAAACCTGTGTCGCTTCCTAGGACATAATTTCGGCAGAGCAGCGGTAGTTTATTAGAAATTTGCCTTAAAGTTGTAGGCGGGATCATTGGTGCAGAGTGACCCTATCCCCTCTTCCCCTCTCTGATGCTGAGAGCCCAGAGCAGAGAGGGTGTGGCATCATATTTTCTACTTAAAAAAAAAAGCTCTTTTATTTCAAACTGCTTTTTTTTTTGTCTGCTCCTGATTCACAACAATTTGAACAAAAAAATACTCAGAACTGCAATTTCAAGCTAACTTTCTGTACATACGTCCTCCGTCATAAGATGTTTTTAAAAAGCCACAAAAACATGTCACAAACACCAAAAACATAGTTTTCATTGGAGTGGGTCTTTCAATGCAGCCTATCCAACACCAACAAACGAGAACATGCTTCATAAACAGTTAGAAATGGACTTAAAACATCAGATTTAACAGCAAAACAATAATGTGAAGCTCATGCTGTACATAATAAAACTAGACAGATAGATATTTACAAAATGTTTTGAAAAATCTGTGGAATTTGATGATGATTTTTCCTTCTGTTCAGTTTCCAAAAGACATTAAAATTCACACTTGGAAGCAAAGCAGTCTAAAAATATAAAATCCTCTCAGTATATTTTAATAATAAAATCATTAAAAACAGTTAAGGCCTCTCTTTTCATATTTTTGCAGAAGTGACAAACTAATATAAGATTTAGGTTATCATCCTGTGCAAAAAGTTTATTTTTTACCATAAATAATTGTTCTTTTTTTTTGGCAAGTGCAAAAAATCTTAGTTTTCTTTGGTCTAGGGATGACTAGGAAGACAAGGTGAAAATGTTTCTCTTCTAACACCAAGATTGTTCATCAAGCTCTTAAAGTTGTGAAGTTATGCACAGTTACTTTTTTGTAGGCTTTTCTGGCTGCCCCCAGAAGGGTTTGGGGGGTGGTTGGCAGCTCAGGAAGAACAGGCTAGGTAGGTATTGGTAAGCCACGGCTCATATCAAGGCCATCATGGATGTGTTTCTGCTGTTGCTCCTAAAAGTTACAAAGCCATGTCAAGCCCTTTATGGGTGCATTGCTTTCCGCTGCTACCACAAAGCCCCATGGCTCAAGCTATTGTGGGGCAGCAAACCTCACACTCATATCAATTTGATCCCCAAACAGATTTTTTCAAGCCCCACAGCCACAGCTTTTCCTTTTTTAAATATATATATTTAACTACATTCTTTCATAAATGCATGTTGCATTGTTACTAATGTTCACATCCTAAATTCTAGGAGTTTTTATTTTGGTTATTTTACCAATCTTGACTTATTTCTCATAAAATCACTCCAAGGTTAGTCTTTCAATTATGTTGTAGGGATCTTCTCTCTTGATTAAGCAATTTTTCCCAAACTTGCAAAGTTACAATATCACTGAGTCTAATTGCCAAAATATGGAGTTTCATTAGGACTGCACTCATCATTCTGCAGTTCCATTAATAAATCAGCTGCACGTCCTCTTCAGGTCTCTTCTTAGAAGTGGCGTAATTTCAATGAGGAAGATCTATTATTTCATTTCCTGGGAATCCTAGGCTGCTGTCACTTTCACTTTCTGCTCTGTCAGTTCTCATCACACCTTCAGTCCTTAATTGCCTACCTTTTCTCAGCCAACCAGCGTTCCCGCATGTTTTTAATTCATCAGTGTTGACAACAAATTGTTCAAATGACAGAAGCTTTCACACTAATCACAATATTTGACTGTGGAGTAAAACAAGCTCTGGTGTGGTTCAGATTGTCTAACGGGAGTGTGCCTGAACCCCTTTGCTGTTGTGTGTTGGTGGCCATACAGAACATCAGATCAGAATTTTATCATTTTGTTTTCAGTACAGAGAAGCACTTCACATATAGCCTTTGCCTAACTGTTTTTTAGGGAACATAACAGAATAGAAAAGCTATGCAGAGATGAACTAATACCCAAAACACCTCAAATCGAGTATTTTCCTTTATATTTAACGATATTAATAAAAAGGGCATGCCGTATTTTTTTTGTGAATGTGTAAATCACAATTTCCCACCACCATTCAGCCTGTTTAACAAAGTCTAGAAGTCATATTCTGCTATTAGGTGACAAGATGTGATTAGTGTGGCTGTTTGTTATGTACTACTGGTGTGTTGAGGGTGAGCTCTTCCAATCACAGCTGGGATAGCCTCCAGCTGCACCCCAAACCAGATTAGGCAGGTGCAGAATGATGAGATTAACTCTCAGCGTTCCCATAAAACTTTCATACACATAAAACCTTGGTGTAAAATTTCCTTATTGCAAAATCAAAATAAAAGGTATTGTTTGACAGTTTAAATGCAACTTTCTGCATCTGTATAAGCATCCAACAGCTGGGGCTATTCAGACTAAAAAGCTTCCGAATTTTGCAAAGCTCGTTAAATATAGTCATCAACTCAAAAGCACCACTGCAGACTCAGAAAGGACAGTAATCTCAGAGAAATACAAAAGACAAGAAGACTGTGAGATAATTACTGTTATTTTCTACCTGTGCTCCAGCCAATAGTATCAAATGCTAGCTCTCCTGCATAATATCATAGCACACATAGTATGCATTAGAGTGCAGTACTCCCATACTTGCTCTCCATCTGGCCTCACCATTTTTGTCTCCAGAGCTAGACAACATTATTGATAGCTCAAGTCTATTCAAGCATGCCAGGAAGCCAGAGTAAGCCAGCATGTACAATGCCGCAGCTCTGGGCCCAAAACAGCCAAACAGAATCTCTCATCTTAAATTAGAAATTAATTCTGTGCAGGGGGCTGAATTGCAAGTGTGGAGGTGTCTACCTCTGGTTTAATTTAAACATTTGAACTGCAAACGCTCACTTGAAATCTGTGTAGGGTTTGCGCTTAGCATTAATTGCACCGTCCACATGAGATAACTTGGGCTGAAGCTGGTCTTCGTTGGCATCCATGTCATGTTTAACCTCAGAGGCACAGACTTCCTGTTTGTCAGGCTATGAAAGATGGCTGTGTTTTAGTCAGAGCGACAACAATGGAAAGATTTTTAACAACAAAATCTAAATTGATGACAAATCTTTTTGATTTTAGGCTGGGAGCGAACATGACATATGGGCTGGAATCTGATTCGACTGCCAAAGTTGTTGATTTCCAGTGGAACAGCTGACTAAAAATATTGTCACAAACATTGTTACAGTATTCACTGCCCAATTATAATGTAGTTATATAAGCTTTAAAGACCCACTCCTGTCATCTTTTGAGCTCTTATAAAAACATTCCCAGTGTTTTTTTTGTTTTGATCATGCTGTTTTTAGGCAAAATAAAAAAAAATGGGTTGGTTTCTAGAACATAGTTTCTGCAGTAGTTCATCAGAAGTTTGCATCAGTTGTGGGTTGGACTGCTGGCATGGAGCAACCCCTTCCCTCTTCCCCTCCCCGTTACTGAGAGCACTCTGTTTGCTCACTCTCCAGCTAGTTTATAGCCTCTCACAACCCAAACCTAACTTCACCAGTGCAACAAAAATAGAGAGAAAAATTGGAGCTGTCCAGATGTACATTTTTCAGCCAGATACCAGCTCAAATGAGGAAAACAAAGACTTGCATGGATCTTGTCGTCTTCAAGTGGATGCAGAACATTGAGCTTGTTGCCTGCCCAGATTATTTTCTTTGTCACAAGTACGATCTTTTTCAAACAGGATTTTTTTCTTCTGTTCCTGATTCACAGCAATATAAATAAGGCTATTGTCAGAAATGTAATTTTGAGCTTAATTTTCTTTTTACATGTCATCCATCATCAGAAAAATGCCACAAGAATATTTTGAAAACACAGTTTGCATCAAAGTGGGTCTTTAACTGTAAAACCTGCTTTAAATGCTATAAAAAACTATAAATAACACAGATCAGGCAGGTCAGGGGTCTGCAACCTGAGGCTACATGTGGCTCTTTTATTCTTTCATTATGGCTCATTGATTTAGAAGAAAATGTTAACGGTTTAAATAAAAAAAAGAGACTGTTTTGGTTTACTGTTTCAGTTGAATGCATTTTTTTATTTGTGTTCATATTTTCAACATGAACATTTCAATGGAATTCCGTATTTATGTTGTCATGTTTATGTTCCATACATCAAGAAGAAAAAGGATAAGGGCACACCAAATTCAAAACGATAGGAAATGTTACGTTTGACTCGGCATTTCTGCTTTTTTGCTGCATTGAGATTCTATTTTACAAAAGGTGTATTTTATTTTGAAAGGAACTTGTATGTGATGCTTGAATTTTTTTTTTTTTAAAGTTAAATTTGTAAAAGAAAATTGAACAATATATCAATGTTATAATTAATTTTTGTGAATATTGAAAAGCTACATGGTGTAAATAAATGGTTTCATGATTGCAAAATTATATAAAAAGTTTTACTTATCTTTTTAAGTATTTTTTTAAGTGGTGAAGTGGGACTTGTGATTGTTTTTGGCTAGTATGAAACTGGATCATATGGCTGTTTTAGCATTAAAGATCGCGGACCCCAGAGGTACATCTAGTCCAATTTATTTTTGGGTACAACTATTTTGCCATGTTTTTTTCATTAATAATTTCAGGAACAATTGTGAAAACCACAGATCACGAGAGCAAACATCATCTATGTTTTTCACTCTGTCAGTTGATCTCTCCTCTGTTTTTGCTTCATTATGAAAGCTCCTGATTTCTGACTATGTTGTTTTATTGTTCCATCTCTGCTGCATCTCCAGAGGTATTCACAGAGCTGGAACAGAGGCAGAATGGGGTTCTGTTTGTAAGGGAAGGATAAAAAAGTGCAACAGCCCTCAGGGCTCTGTGGCAAAATGTTGTTGATGTTTTTGTTACTGCCAGTCATTGAGTAAAAAAAGAACTCCAGAATGGTTTCCAACTTCTGACCATTAAAAGCACATTACGTTACAAGCCATGCACATGAATGCCTTTTATTCTGTGCATAAAAACTTGTATTGTACACATAAAATGACCACACAACACATCTGTGGCACTTATTGCATTTTAGCAGATGAGAATGCATGGACCGCCTGTGTTTCACTCTGTTGATTCTAAAATTCTACTGAAGATTATTTGCAATTCATATATTAACAGGTCAAGCAAAGCAAGAAAAAAAAAAAAAAAGACTCCAGAACAGTTTTACCCTCCTTCAATAAATATTTAAACTTGGCTAAAAAACATTAAAAATAAATCTGGACCTGCTTGAACTGTGCAATGCATGTTTTTAAAATTCACTGTACTGTGGTCATGTGGTGTTTTCTTTTATTTTTTTTCCTGGTTTTAACAATTTTAACACTTATTAACTGTGTATTCTGTTTTTTAATGACTGAAACTATTTATCTCACAAGAAATTAACTTAATTATAATTTCCGTTTTTATTGACTAAATTATGCATTTTTATGTATTATTCATTTCATTGTACATTTTACCATGTCAAACTTTTGTTCAAATGTATGAATCTTGCACTGACTAAAAGCACTTCTTTGAAAATGTTATTTTACCAGTGACAATGACAAATAAAGATTTATCTTTCCATATTCATCTTAATACACAATATTTTATGAACACTTTATAGCATATTTGAAAAAAAAGTTACCTCATTTTTTTGTCTGTTTCAGTTTTTTTTTTTTTTAAAGCACCAACATTTTATTCTTTTATCTGGTTAATAGGTTTTCCAAGATCACGTGTTTGTGCTGTTTGCTCACACAGCACCTGGTTACTTATCACCTTTCACCAAAAGCACTCTATGCTGATAAAGACACTTTCATTGTGATAAAATTAGGCCTGCTGAGCAATTAAGACCTTTAGTCATCAGGGGCTATGTGTTATTAATCACAGCTAATTAGAAAATGTGATTACAAAATTGTGTAATTTAATCATCAGTTGAAATTCCATCCAGAAATTCAACATCATACTGTTTCTAAGCGTTCAGAGAGCTGCAGAACCGACTGTAGTCTGTCCTGCAGGCATGTTTAAATGGGATTGTGGCTGTCTGCACAGAATACTTGCTGGCTCCATGTGCAGCTGCACACAGGTGATGATACACTGTGCTGCAGAAGTGCTCATAAATGCACTCGGTCATGAATGTAAAGATGTTTCCAAATATTTACAAAGAGGGAAAGACATTTTAAACCATTTAAAAAAACTATACAAACTTTTCTTATAATTACAATTGTTTCAAGTCAATTTTATTTATATAGCCCAATATCATAACCATAGCCGTCCCAATGGGCTTCACACCGGTATTTATGCAAAAAACAGTCAGTCATAAAAATATACACAATAACTGGTTGCTAAACTAAACTAAACAGAATAAGCTAAACTGGCATCCCTGCCCTCAGACCCTCCTTCTCGGTGAGGAAAAACTCATTAAAAAAAAAAACTATCTTGGGGAAAACAATGAGAAACCTCAGGAATGTCTACATGAAGGAGGGATCCTCTCCCAGGGCAGACAGGCGACATGCTAGAACTGTTAAAGAAGAATTAGCTTATCTAACTCTACAACTACATGTTTAAATAACAACTACATGTATGAATAGTGTAGCAGATGGGCTTCATCCAGATGAAACTGTGGGACAGCTGGGGGCGTGAGACGAGCTAGAGGTGAGGTCCACGGCCAGAGACAGGAGCACAGAGGACCCACCTGAAATCTCTCTTGCTCCCCCGGGAGGGGAGTAGGAAAGAGGAACAACATGTGAATTGCACCAAACAGTGGGAGGACGAACTAAGTAGAAAATAGCACTAGGTAAATGATAAAGAATAAAGAGAAGAAATAGAGGACAGAACTCCGGTGCACCATACTTTCCCCAGCTTCTAACTTCTAGTGGCCTGCTAGCAACTAAATGTTATTGAAATTTGATTTAACATGTTAATGGTGAGAGCATGGTGAGAGCATGAATATGGCACAGATATAATAGATATAATAGAGAATATGCAACTTAAGCATGTCTATCTAAATATATTATTAATCTAATTTAAGCCAGCGTAAACCCACAAAGCAAGGGGAATAGGCCACCATGGCCCGGTTTATCAAAACATCTTCCGTCTGCTTAGGTCTATTTATACTATTTATACCATGCCTGTTTGAGTTTAGCTTTGGTGTCTTATACTATCATGTATGTGCACTGTTGTTGGTCAATAAAACTGATTCTGATTAAAAAAATTGCAACTACTCCCCAAAACTTCATTACAGTAGGTGAGGTGGTTAGATATTCTCTGATTGCTAGCTAGCCTGGCAATAGGCCTGTCCAAAGAAGAATGTTTTAAGTCTAATTTTGAATGTAGAAACTGTGTCTGCCTCTCTTACATGAGCTGGGAGCTTATTCCATAAGACAGGGCTTGGTGGCTAAAGGTTCTACCTCTAACTGTGCCTTTAAAGATTCTAGGAACCACAAGCAGTCCTGCATTTTGTAAGCAAAGTGTTCTATTTGGTTGGTAAGGCACCATGAGATCTTTACTATAAGATGGGGCCGTACCATTTAAGGCTTATTAGTTAGCAGGAGGATTTTGAACTTGATTCTAGATTTAAGTGGGAGCCAATGAAGTGAAGCTAACACAGGAGTAATGTGTTCTCTTTTGCTGGTTCGTACTAACAATCTAGCTATTGCATTTTGAACAAGCTGAAGACTGTTTAGAGAACTTTTAGGACAGGTTGCTAGCAAAGAGTTACAGTAGTTCAGCCTTCTTTCATTCCAGCAGATTCCAAACAACAGAAAAGCAGCCTTGCACTGATATGCAACACTTTACGGTTGTGAAGTGCTTACACATTCAACATTAAACAGCTGATTCTGTCATAGAGAAAAGTGGATTTGCACTGATATGCAACATATTACGTTTATAATATGTTGTATATTAGTGCAAAGTTGATATAAAAAGCTGCTTTTGTTTTGATTTTGGCCCTTGTGTTGTTGTTTCTGGTTTTTTTGTGCTGGTTAGCTGTGCCTTCTCCTGTAGGCCCCGCCTTCCTGAGTTCTCTTGGAGATGCTCACTTTGGCCTGCAAAGGTGTCATTATCTAAGGTGGTTCTGCTCAGTGTTCAGTATTGGAGCATCTTTTGTGTTTGGTCTATGGGTTTTGGATCTATGCCATTAAATCCTTTAAATGTTTTGAATTTTTTCAAGTTTTCCTGCTCTCCACGTCAGAATCAACTGGTTCAAGTTGATCACATAAACAGTTAAAGAGTTACAACGTGTCAAAAAGTGCGTGTTAATTGGGTGTTGCTGGCAACACCACCTATGTTTAGGTGTTAAAAAAATGTTTGAAAAATGCTTGATGAAACTAAATTTGAGTTTTCTTAAAGAAGGTTTTAAAAAATACTGTCAGAAAAGAAAAATCCTCAAAATAAACAAAAAAAAAAAAGTTGACACAAAAGGTTTAAAACATTCCAGACTATTTTGGAAAAAAGTTAACAGGAAAAATCTTCCAAATGTTCTGTTTTTAGCTGAAGGTTTTGCCACTTTCGTGTAGTTGGGGATCATTTGATCATTCTGCTGTTAAGCCATAATCTTGAGACTAAAACATGTTTTGAGCAGACTTGTTGCACATCCATGTAAAACAGCTTTGTCAGGCTGGAGAGAACTTTCATAAAGGTGTGTATTGTCTGAATGTGCTGTACGTGGTGGATGTGCAGGGCTCATTAGCCTGTCAGACTCTGCATTCCCCTGCAGGGATACGGCAGCTCGCACCTGCATAGTTAAGTGAAGGGCTGACAGCTGCGACATCAAATCGCTATTTGAAAGCGGAGCTCACCTATACGACACTGTGTCATCATAAAAAGACGGCCCTATCTGCTGGTGTCTTTGCAACAAGCTTCACATCATGATAGCCAGTTGCACCAATCTGCAGCATGAAAGAGGAAAGAGGCAGGCGGGGGGCATGGGATCTTTAGGAGCGAGGAATATTAGAGGGAAGATGCACAAAAGATAAGGAGGAGAGAAAAAGGGACTTTGAAATAACAGAGGAAAACAGACGAGAAAAAATCTCTCTGGCAATCACATTTGAGACAGACTCCATTTGAAATGACCAGTCTACCCTCTACAATTGTAATTTTGAGAGTCACAATACCGTGACACTTTGAATCCTGCCTACTCTGGTGATCAGACAAAGGTGCTTTGATAAACCAGAGTCCGAAAGCAACCATGTGACTGCAAACCATTGAGAACTCTAAAGTAGGCCATAGCATCAAACATTATGACAGTTACATGTTTATCAGCGCAGTGTTTTTTCCGAACAGAAGGCTAAACCCTTTGGTTCCAAAATGGAACCAGCTTAAATGAAATCAGCAGAGGGATTTTTGACAAGCTGAGCCTCTCGTTCTGAGTGTGTGGTCAATCATCGCTCCTCGCATCACATGAGCGGCTTGTCTGAATGCTTACAAAAGCAGCATGTAGCCGCTGCAATTGTACGCTCCTAGGTTTTTCGCAGACGCCCCCCACGCTCTCTCCCACTGAAGTTCCATCAGGACTCACGCTGAGTTTATTCAGCCAGCTGAAAAAACCGCACACAGCTCTGAAGTCGGGGAATAAGACTTCCTCAGCTGACAGGATTTTTTATTTATTTTTATGACTTTGATTTTCTCAACAAACCAGTCATGTCAGGTAAAAGTCAAAAGTACCACATTCTGCTGATACACTGGAAGTGTCATTTTGATTCCCAAACTTCAAAACTTCAGACTCACATCTGCCCTCCAGAAAGAAAAGATTAAACATTCTCAATTGTTCCAGTTTATTTCCACATATTTCACTGTATGTGGTGAAAAACTATTCCCTGTTTGCCTCATTCTCATGTACGAGAACATTTGCTGCAAAGGTTG
Organism: Adrianichthys oophorus; assembly: GCA_036245035.1. NCBI lineage: Eukaryota > Metazoa > Chordata > Actinopteri > Beloniformes > Adrianichthyidae > Adrianichthys > Adrianichthys oophorus. Next base: position 7,012,317 of record BSAI01000108.1, read on the forward strand.
TGTGCACACACACTGAATATGAAACCCAGATGTAATAGTTCATGAATAAAAGTGTGTATGCAAGCGTTGCATGTTTTATCATGACCCACTTCCAGTGAAATGAAACTGAAGACATCTCAGCCTCGTCCAAATCAAGAAGACGATTTCACTGCAAATTGATGTGGTCCCTTTTCCAATGTACCTGCCTGAGTACTGAAACAGCCCCAATAAATCAAAGCAATCACAGGCATGAGAAGGGACTTTTCTGCAAACTCTGCCGGGATCAGACATGTACAGCATCTAAATGCATCCGTGCATACTGACTTTATCACCGTCTGCAAGCTGTGGTTGCTCTTACGCTGCCACTTAAATAAAAAAAATGACAGAAATATCCCAATTGGTTTGGTGACAAATGCAGGTAAGTGCATGCAAACAGATGACTGTCCTGCAGAGGCTTGGTCAAACACAAAAATTTGTTGCAGTCTTACAGAGGTGTTAAAACAAACTGTTTTACTGTCTGCTTGCCTTAAAAGTCACAACTTATTGGAGAATCGGAAATAAATGTGCATAAAAAAAACAAGCTGTTCAATGAGGATTTTTTTTTCAACCTCTGTGGTAAATAATCATATGTTGAAACAGAAAAACAAGGACAGTGAACAGAGGAAAAGACATGTTTGCTGCAGGACAAGATGGTTAATCAAAGGAATTAGAAAAAAAAACAAATGAAAAATGTTGTCAGAGGCTCCTGTGATCGTTATTATCCACACAAAAATCTGTCAGAAATAATGTCTGGAAATTATCCTGTTTTAGAAAGTGCAGTTAATTGTATCTTTTTCAAAAAATTAAAATGAAAACACTGGCATGCACTCAGGCTTGGCCCTAAGCTACATGGTGCCCGAGGCGAAAAAGGATTTTTGCGTATACCTTTCTTTTCGGGTTTCTTCATTTCTTTCTTCATTTTGATTTCCGGAAATTGTTTGTTTTCTTATTCAATAATATGTTCTTCTTTTTACGGTCACCGGAAAAGGTAGGTACAATGGGGCATTGTTTATGATGATGTTTGTCCATCATTTTAAGTGAAAGTTGTTTGGCATGAAGCGATACTGATTTGCTCTGTACTAATCATGAAAATTATTAGCCTGAGGACATTGAAGATGAATTTGAAAAACCTCAAACGTAAAAAATGAAACATCACCAAATCAGTGATGTCCCACAGTACCTATCTTTTCTGGTTTCTTAACATTTCACTTTAACTGTTTTCTTTAGTGTTTTATTTCTATTTCTGTGGGTTTTTTTTGTCTTTGTTTTTTTTTTTTTTTTTTTGTGCTTTGCGTTCTGAAATTTAGTTTAGATTTTTGGAATATATTGTTTGTTTGAATTTTTGTTTTGCCTTTTTTAGTTGTCTTTGTAATGTTTTTGGGTGAGATGATTTGATCTGATTTGTACTTCAGGGCCACTACAGTTTTGTACTTGAACAATGACAAACATTGACAAATTCATAAAAAGTGTTGCTCAGTTTTATTACTAGTTTTGTTCACCTTCCATCTACTTTTTAGATTATTACTTTTCACAACATGATTGTGAATCCAACTAGTCATGAGATTCCACTGCAATATTATCCTATAAGCTCAGAAAAGAAACAAACGTTTTTTTTTTATTATTAAATACATGGATTCATTTGTCACAATTGAGCTTTTTTTTAATTTTAACATGTCCATAAGCGAGTTTCTGCTGCAATTTCACTAAGAATATCTCCTTCACTAACAAGGTTATCTCCCTCTACACACCATCATCAATTAGGCCTTCTCTTTGAACCAATAGCTAAATAGCCCACCTTCTTCTCAGCCAATCACAATCAATGTTTTACGTTTAAAATCATGAATGGTTGCCTCTCTTTACATTCCAGACATTTTATGTCCCTCCTCCACCACGTTCTCCACCTGAGTCGATGTTTTGGAGCAGTCTAACCATCAAAACTTTTTGACCTATTTGATGCACATTTCTCTGTAACATAAATACATCTTTCTTCAAATTGCTAATTTATTTTACTATTGAAATAAATTGTTTAAAAATAAACTGGTCACTGGCCTGGTTAGACGTGGACTTTTATGTAGATTTTCTAACTAAACATTTAAATGCACATGATTCCACAACTGAAGTTATTCAAAGAGTTTCACAATGAGAGCTCCTCATGTGGCAAAACAACCATATAGCAGTGTTTGCAGGCTTCTCAGTCTTAGCTCTGTGTTTCGCAGACTTGAGTGTGCTGCTCACTTGCAAGCAGAAATCTTCTCTGGCCTTTGTTGCGACGTGCCCCTTCTTCCGTGGTCCATCGTTTTGCATGTCACTCTGATGTGTTCCTTTTGAGAGGCTCACACCAAGGTCAGGCTAACCATTTCAGGTCAGGCAAGAGAAATGGTGTGAGATTATTTATTTAAAATCACATTTTTAGTACACATAACTTAAGGGGATAAAGAACAGAGATGGAAATGTGTTGTGACTGGTTCCACAAGTGTGACAGAAAGATGGAGGTAGTACTTTGAAGAGCAAAGATCAGTTAGATGGAGGGGAAGGCATGAAGAGAAGAAAGGCAGCTGGTTCTGACAATATACCGGTGAAGATATGGATGTGTTTAGGAAAGGTGGCAGCAGAGTTTCTTAGTGTTGAACAAGATCTCATGGAGTGAAAAGTTGCCAGGTGAATTTAGGATAAGAGTTCTACTATCTATTTTTAAGGAAAAAATTAGTTGTGGTGCAGAGTTGAGGAAACTACAGAGGAATAAATTCGGCTAGTCACACAATGAAAAAAAAAAATGGAGAAGAGTAGTGGAAGCAAGGCTGAGGTCAGAAGTGAGTATCTGTGAGCAACAGTATGGCTTTATGTCATGAAAGAGAACCACAGATACAATGTTTGCTGTGAGGATGCTTCTGGAGGAGAACAGAGAAGGTCAGAAGGAGCTGCATTGTGTCTTTTTAGATTCTTAGAAAACTTTTGACAGGAGACAGAAACAGGAATTGCAGTTTGAGTGAGGAAGTGGAGTGGTAAAGAACATTAAAGTTGTTCTGAGGATGTATGAAAGCTGGAAGACAGTGGTGATATGTGCTGTAGGTGTGGCAGAGGAGTTCAAGGTAGAAGTGGGACTCAAAGGGAACTCATATCCAAACTAAAATAATAATCAGATTTTTAAAGTCAAATTTGAACAAAAACTAATCTAACTAGTTTCTTGGATAATTAAACAAATCCTGTTCTTGTTGCTGTGAGAGGACTGGTTGGATTTGAGCCTGTAGTTCCCATTCATGCTGCCAGAGCTTTAAAAAAGAAACACACACACCTACACACATAAGACAAATCATTTTGCTAAATCACCAGTAGGTGGTGCATAATACAAACATGACTCTCCAAAAGTCCAATTTTACAAAGTAATCCATAGTTTCCTAGTTTATCATGGGAGTCGCGTTCAAAAAGTAACTATTTCATAGGGGAAATCAGTGAACTAGGATTACAGATGTTTACATCTGTTAAGATGTTACAAATATTAAGAAAACAAAACTCCTAATTACACACTTTGTACACTTTACTCAAAAACATGAACATTTTTACACTTTTCTCTCTTGTTTAAACTTAAAACTTAAAGTTCAAACCTCAAAAAAGAAGGCAGATTTTATAGAATAAAAACAAAGATCTGCTTTTAACTAATCATTTATGTCAATGTGGCAAACTAAATGCATTCCGTACAAGAAACAAAGCAGGAAGGAGATTCATTGACAAGATCAATAGCTAATCAGATTGCAGAACACTGCGCTGTAAAAAAAAAAAGTTCATAAAATTGTTCTGAAAAAAAGGAAATACTAAGACTGTGCAAGGTGAATCATAATGTAGCAAGGGAACACTACTTGTGAAGGGGTTTCAGTGTGGTCACATGATCAGGCAACTCCCATTCTCAACTAAAATTAAGGAAAACAAAGGTTTTCAAACTCAAAGGCTGTAGAAACATCAGAAATTTGAAATTGGATGTCTCATTTATAACATTAAAACTCATTAAAAAGTGTTAATTGTTGCTTCTTAGTTCCTGGAAAAAAAATAAAAATAAAAAAACAGCGGTCACTAAAAACTTTAAATGGAAAAAGTTGTAACAAGGAAACATTGACTACAAATTTCACTCATATAAACCAGAGATTTCTTTTTATTTCATTTTTAAAAGAACGCACATGCATGCACGTGCTGCTGTGGTGTCATCTCAAAAGCTACCTTGTTCCTGAACAGATTTCTCTTAAAAACAATGCTATAACCCTGCAACGAAAAGACCTAGCAACTCATTGAAATGTGGTTGGATGAATGCAAGCTCTTAGAAACATCTTTTAGCATGATACATATTGCATCTCACTGTTTTCTTGAAATTATGTCATAAACACTCATCCTATCTTCATAGTTGTCGTCCTGCAGCATGCCTCCGCTGCCAATCAGTGAAGAGATTTTTAGTCACGTGATTTTGTTTACAAGCTTTAGTTCGAAAAAGAAAAGCCCCCTTGACGAAAGTCTGAATACAGACAAACCGCAACGTTCTGGACTTAAACTTGAACCAAGTTTAGCCTGTAATTCCTGATGAAGTTCTCTCCATCCATGTGTTCAATGCCATTAAAAAATGTAAAAAAAACCAGACAAAAATAAATTCTTTGTGATGATACAAGATGAGTTTCCTCCGCAGGGTGGGAGCTGGAGAAACTCGGTCACCCAGAGAAAGCTTGGAGTGGAGCCGCTACTCCTCCACATTGAGAGGAGCCAGCTTAGATGGCTTGGGCATAAACAGTGGCTTACAAAAGTATTAATACCCCTTGAACTTTTCCACATTTTCTCACATTATGACCACGATTATAAATATATTTTATTGGAATTTTATGTGGAAGACCAACACAAAACACACAAGTGGGAAAAAAAAATAATTACAAAAAGAGTTCAATTTTTTTTTTTTTTACAAATAAAAAAAACTGAAAAGTGCAATGTGCAAAAGTATTCAGCCCACTTTTCTCTGAGTGAATCCAATTGCCTTCAGAAGTTGCTTGATGATTGGTGACTGATCAAATGTGGACTTAATAGAGTTCATCTGTGTGTAATTTAATCTCAGTATATAAATCCAGCTGTTTTTTGACACTTTCTGTGGTTTGTCAAGAGAATATTGGGGAAAAAAACAGCATTGTGAAGTGTAAGGAACACACCAGACAGGTCAGGGAGAAAGTTATGGAGAAATGTAAAGCAGGGTTAGGATATGAAAAAGATTTCCCAAGCTTTGAACATCCCACGAACCACTGTTCAGTCCATCATCCGCAAATGGAAAGAGTATGGCACAACCGCAAACCTACCAAGACATGGTCGTCCACCTAAACTAACAGGCCGAACAAGGAGAGTACTGATCAGATATGCAGCCAGGAGGCCCGTGGAGACTCTGGATGAACTGCAGAGACCAACAGCTCAGGTGGGGGAATCTGTCCATAGGACAACCACCAGTTGTACACTGCACAAATCTGGACATAATGGAAGAGTGTCAAGAATGAAGCCATTGTTTAAAGAAAATCACAAGAAATCCCGTTTGCAGTTTGCCCAAAGCCGTGAGAGTGACCCAGTAAACGTGCGGAAGAAGGTGCTCTGGTCACATGAGACCAAAATGGAACTTTTTGGCCTTTTTACACATGAAATGGTCTGCAAAGTCCTTACATGCAGCATTAGATGATAGCATCGAGGACGTTGAAATCTTTGTTTCTTCAAATATCATTAATTGTTCTAAAAAGAAATTTTGGATTTTAATTTTCTGAGATTAGATTTGAAAAGTAAAGTGTTTGATTTATTCTTTTAAAATGTCTTTATGAATTCTTAGTCTTTTTAAATCTCCTCTCTGCTTTTCTGCAACTCTGCTTCAGACGCTTAATGTCATCATTCTTCCACTGCATTTTATTAGTGGTTCTTGATAGTTTAGTTTTGAATGGAGCCACTGCATCAATAGAAGACTGAAGTATATATAAATATAGACCTAAATCCGATCCAGAATCTGTGGCGAGATCTGAAAACTGCTGTTCACAAACGCTGTCCATCTAACCTAACTCGACTTGAATTGTTTTGCAAGGAAGAATGGGCAAAGATTTCAGTCTCTAGATGTGCAAAGCTGGTAGAGACAAACCCCAAAAGACTTGCAGCTGTAATTGCAGCAAAAGGTTTCCACAAAGTATTGACTCAGGGGGGCTGAATACATTTGCACACTGCACTTTTCAATATTTTATTTGTAAAAAAAAAAAAAAAAAAAAAACACCTCTTGCATAATTTTATTTCCACTTCACAAGTGTGTGCCTCTTTGTGTTAGTCTTACACATAAAATTCCAATAAAATATATTTATGTCTGTGGTCATAATGTGAGGAGATGTGGAGAAGTTCTAGGGGTATAAATACATTTGCAAGCCACTGTATTTCAGATGCCTCCTGGATACCTTCCAGGGGAGAAGCCCTGGGCTTTCCGCACCAGGCGGAGATCCTGGGGAGGACCCGGGAAATGCAGGAGACTATGTCTACATTAGGATTCCTGTGGTGGAGCTGGAGGGAGTGTCCAGGGAGAGAAACATCTGGGCATCCTTGCTTAAACTACTGCCTGGCCCTGGATGAGCAGAAGATAGAGAATCAGTAGATAATAGATGGATGATGACAAAGGCTAATTCTATTATTAAAAATAAAGATTTTTACACCAAGATATCAAGGTAATTTGATTTATCTGTAGTTTTTACTGCTTATAACCACACCTTAGTTTCTCCTTGCTTTTAAAACACTTCCAAATTTCCAGCACCTTATTGTCTTAATGTAGCAATGGTTCACTTTCATTTGGGGAATTTAAAAATGCCATTATTCTTAGTCTTGATCCAGAAATGGTGTTTTTATGATCTTTGTTATAGCTTACTGGCTTTAAATTTATTACAAAAGATATCAAGCACATTACCACAGAAGTAACAAATGACCCCAAGCTGTCATTATGAATCACAGGGATACGAAAACAACTTGCTGAATTTCATATTAGCTGTGTCTCAAGTAGGCATTGCTGAAAAGCAGTGTAGCGCTTTCATAACTCAATTTTCCGAAATAAATTGCGCCTTTAGGTCACAGAACTCCCCGGAGTGACATTTCTTTATGGAGATGATCCATGCCTGATGAAATATTTCAGACACTTAGCACCTCTAGTCTTCCACTGCGAGTCATTATAGTCAGCATTTACCAGTGTGTCCTGCTGCGTGGCCCATCGCCAAGTGCATTTTTCACTCGTATCGATGAGATTTTGTGCTGCAGTGTGTGGTAAATGCAAATGCATTGTTGTTACTCTCCTCTAAGCCTAAAAATGTAATGACCTCACTTTTACAATATTTAAAACATGTTAAATGGAGGGTATTTTTTCCTCTCTTTCACTCTGTTTTACAGTTGAAAACAGATGTAGAAGATCTGTCTGCCAGCAGGTGGAGAAGTTTAAAGGGGCCTTTAGATATTTTAGCCCCCTCCCCTGTCCCTCCTCTGTTTCTTGTTGCTTCTGAAGTGAGGGGTTCTTGCACAAACTTCATTCCACTCCACAGAGGGACAACATATGTTGAAGACTCGGCAGAGGCAGGGAGCAGACTTAGATGCTTGTGGAGGGTCATTTTCTGCTGCTGGATTTTTCCTCTTAAGCTTTTCTGTTTGCATCTAAAAGTAGATATTTGCAGTTACAGTCATGGATGCAATATGTGTGGTGAACCCTTCAGTCTTGACCCTGGTGCTCTCACTTCATTTTTCCCTTTTGGTTGGGGCTGCGATGGACTCCTGCTATGACAAAGAAGGCATTCCCAGTCGCTGCATGCCCAAGTTTGAGAACATTGCCTTTAGCCGCACGGTTGAGGTGTCCAATGTTTGCGGTTCTACACCTGAGGACTACTGCATGTACATTGGCTCAATGCGCTCATGTCACAACTGTGACGCATCAGATTCAGAGCTGAGTCACAACGCCAGCCTCCTGACTGACTTTCACAGGAATGAGGAGCCCACGTGGTGGCAGAGTCAGTCCATGTTCTATGGCATCCAGTACCCCAATTCCGTCAATCTCACCCTTCACCTTGGTAAGACCAGCAGCTTTCAATTTGACCCATGTTTTCCTGTTTTTGTGAATGATCTGAATTGTGTTGTGTGCAATAACAGCACTTCAGTGGGAAGAAAATCTATAACACACGCTTATTTGTGTGTCATTAGTTTCTTCTTTTCAATGAGCATCTTCACTTCTCATCTTGAAACTCCATGGGGGATGGGAGCTGTTAATTCAAAGCAGATGTTCTCAACAGCATACAGTTTAACATCCTTCAGTCTAGACTCATCTTTGCACAACCCCTTCAAACCCAGGCATGGTATATCTTCACATGAAGGCATTCATGGGAATTTTGTGGGACTTTCAATGAAGGAAGGGCATTCAGCTGTGGATGACGTGTCTAATGAGAAACAGGCAGACAGACGGTGCAGGGCTGGCCCCCAAAATCTGAGTCCAATATTGATTTTTTTTAGACAGAAAAGGCACATCAAAAAGCATTTTAAGTACCAAAACAGAAAGATTTGTTTCAAAATTCTCTTTCTGTAAGGGAGATTTTGCTTGACAGGCATTTGCTATTTTCGAAACAACATGAATCCTCTGCTTTAGATTAAATTTAGCAATTTCCTTAAGTCCTGCAGAAAGCCTGTGTGTTTGACGGGAGTATCTGTTGTGACGAGAGGGCTGGAACTTAGCCAGGCATTTCCATAAAATACCTTTGAAATTCAGAAAGTTACACTTTTTCAGAGAGGTAAATGTCATCAACCCCCTCCAGCGAGGGCAATAATCCTGCAGCCACAGACTTGGTGAGCACATCCACTTTCATGTAAAATTAACTTCATTTTCTTGTCACTTTTGGAAAGTTTTCACAGAACTTTTATGGAAACGTCTGACATGCATTCCCAGCAGAGTTTAGATGTTAGACCGCAGGAGGATTGATCCAATAAAAATTACGAGTGTGTGCTAAAAAGCATTGAAACCGTGATAAGGAGTAAAGATGGTTTTGTTTTACATTTCTAAACTAATTCAAGGATTATCTAAAAAAAAAAAAAAAAAAAAAAAAAAAAAAACTTTGAATTTAATAGGAATAACCTTCAGTTCCAAAAATGAGATGGTTCTTCCAAGCTTCAAAGCAAGTATGCTTTCATCAAAATGTAATTTCAATGGTGCAATTGTTCATCCATGTCTGAATTGAAGTGTGATTTAGCTAAGCTGTTCGAATAGGTAACCCATGAACAGCTGAACTTCAATGTGGCAAATTTGGCTATTTAAAAAAGATAATTTTAAAACTTTTTAATGAAAAAAATTTGCATTAACATGCACAACTGTGTTTGCATTTTTAACACAAGTCTCCTAAGAATACACAGAATGGAATTGGTCAAACTAATAGAGAATTATGACTGCCAGGAAACTGCTAATTTTTTTTTATGAACATTATTCTATGTGTTAAAATAAAAGACCTAAAAGAAAAGGAACATAGAGTTTATGCTGTATCTCAAAACAGATAAAATGTCTTTAAGTCTGAATATGTACAACTATAGTTCTGAACTTCCAATAGAATAAATGTAAAAACATGGTTGGAATATCATTTGAAATTGGCTGTTAAAAAATAAATAAAACAGAAGTTGAATTGAAATGTATTAAATGATGCTGCGTCCATTTTTTTTAAAAATCAGTTGCATAGAATTATTGCTGTTGTAGACCACATGATATGAAAATGGATGAAATGTATTCTAAATTTATCCTTATTTATTGTATTGAAAAAAAAAAAAAGGGAAGCAACCAGAACTCAAATTTAACCTTCTTCCTGTTCCCACACCCTAATCCTTTGGATACAATGCATGTTTAGGAAAAAAATTGCCTTGACCAGCCAAAAATATTATTCTTGAGTTTTATCCCCTGCCTATGATGCAGGAGAAGGGATGTTAAAAGTTAAAAGAAGATAGCGGTAGAAAATGTCACAGCTCTGACCAGAAATGAACGGTTGCGTCACGTGGTCTGAAAACAGGAAGAGCACCCATGAGATGGAGAATATTGATTTCCAATAACAAGCAGATGTCTGAGTGTGCTTTTGCTGTTTATAATCTCCAGCTGCTTCTTTTCCTGGAGAGATTTGCCATTGCTGCGCCTCTTAAACCATTCTTAGGGCTTTCTGGAGACTTTGCTTAAATCTTAAGACACTTACATGTCTCGTCTCCCCAAGACCAAATTGAGTCTTGCTCCTTCCAAACATGAGTTCTGCTACACTCAATGCCTCTAGGGCTTTCTGTCTTAACTCTGTACTTCTAAATGAGTGATAATTAAGTTTTTATCAGACAAAATGTCATGTCATTGGATAGCCCTAAATTATGCATGTGTGGCATGCTTTGAGTGCATATAAAAGCACTGCGGTCCATCTGGGCTGCTCGTGGGGGGGCGCCGTCTAAGCGACTGCTTTCTTTCGCCTGTCCAAACAAAACAAGATCTCTCTGAAGGGGATACAGGCAAATGCCGGGATGATAAACACAACGGCAGGATGCAGGGACACAAACTGCAGCTTGGGTCTGTAGTGAAGGAGAATGCACAAAAAAAAGGGGGGGGGGGGGGTGAGCTCCTCCAAGGGGAGTAAACAAAACATACCAAGGAAGAAGGGCAGGAAAGACAAAAGTAAAAAAGATTTTTTTTTAAAAATGTGCTTTTGCTGGTTGAGAAGTGAGGTCAGGGTTTTCCCACACAGATTTGCTGTGTAACACACATGCAAACACTCAATCTGCATACACTGGCGTCTACAGCTGGTTCTCATTGAGTGGCGTCAAAGAAAACTAACATCCTGCCTCTGATGTTAAATAATGATAACTCTGTCACAGTTAGTGTGGTTCCTTTAAACCCAAATTTCTGGATCACAGCTACAACCTAATCTCGCCATAACAAATTCATTTCTAAACTTTAAAAATGTGTATCCTTTTAAAATAAATCCACTTGTGTGTTTATTAGGAGGAATTAGTAAACGTCTAGTTTACAAAATAAACAGATTCATGGTGGCATGTAATATCTGAGGGAAGTTTAGTCTCGGTTTGAGCAGCTGTGTTAGTGTGACTTGGTGACTCAGAGCAGGTCAGACTTTGGCTTGCATCTGCACTTTATAGCCTCTTTGCAATGGAATATACTACAAGAAGATTCTATTCATCAAAAGAGTACAAATCCATTTTCGATTAAAACCAAATATAATATCAAGAACAATGAATCCTTTTCTTATATTTTCTAATTAATTTATGAATTACTATTTTAAATAAATGTGATAAATCTATGTACTTTTTCCCTTAATTGCTGATATTGCTTGAAATAAATCAACTAAGTTCAGTATTTTAAAAGAACATTCTTAACATTAGGGTTGTCACAATATTAGCTAAATATAATTTACTTTTTTCCCTGAAATTGGTAAATAGGTGGTACCATTTAGGTCTGGCAGTACTTCGAACACAGGACATTCTGGGGGTGGAACTGGAGTGTAAAGCATGACCTTTAGGTCGTTTTTCAGTACATAAAATGGAGGACCAGACATAATTGTGTAACAATTCACCTATTTTTTACCTGATACAATGAATTGGTAATATATGCTTTTTGTTTCAAACCTAAATCCAATAAGGTGGTCATGATTCTCCCCAAGTGTTACACTTTAATTCATTGTATTTGTTTGAAAAGCACCATTACAGTAGAGCAGGGGTGTCAAACTCAAGTCCCTCGAGGACTTGACACCTCCTGCTGGTTTTCTAGAATCCTGCTGAATTTGCTGCTGATTACCTGGATTAGGTGTGTTTAGCCAATAAGGAGATTCCACGGCAGATTTGTTAGAAAACATGTAGGATGCTGGCCCTCGAGGCATGGAGTTTGACACCCCTGCAGTAGAGGATGTCTCAAAGAACTTCATCAAAAAAAGAAAAGAAAATGACAGCTTAATGTCTTGTAATCGTCATAATTCAATTAAGTCCAATAGAGACAGAATATTTTAATTGTGTGCAAACGCCCTAGTGACTGACATTATGATCAAAGGGTTTTGGCTGTAATGAAAAAGTAAAAACCAAAATGGGGAGAAAAAAAATTCTTCTGAATGAAAGATTTAGGCAGAAACCTCCAGCACAACCGAGGGGGGGCCGTATGCCATCACCAGTTAGGTGAAAGAGAGACAAACAAACATGCAGGAACACCTGTAGTTAGAAAAACAGGTTTGTAACTACAACAGTGAGAGAAGAGAATTCAGATGCAGAAACGCACAATCCATGGAAATGTATAAAAAAACAAATACATTTGTCCGCAGTAGTTTGGGATCAGGAAGCAAACAAAAGCAGGCATTTGTTTATAAAAAATAGTGAGAAAACACGTGTTCAACAATGATGTGCAGCAATTAGATTCTTCTTGTTGAAGTCGGTTTAAAAACAGAAATAACTTGAATCAGGACAGTTCGTCAAGTAACCATTAGGGGCTTGTTTTACTTGCACTGGAGCTTTAGCCCAAGTGTTGATATTATTTGAATAACCGTAACGCTATGTGAACATCGGCCTCAGAAACACACTTTCAAATGACCACTTCCAATGAAAAGTCTACGTAAACTTGCGTAAATGCACGTTTTGTGCTTCCACATTTAAAACTCATGTTCATACATTGCTATGCAAGTTTTTAATCCCTTTTTTGTGCTCTCTGGAATTAGTGTTGAAAGTTAAACCAGTTGAACTTCGGCCAATCAGAGACTCTGCTTTGGCAGTGATATATAGAAGATTCCTTTCTTAATTCCTGGAAGTGCCAACCGTTTGAAAATTGCTGATTAAAGATGAATTAATAATCATGGTTTGTGACTGGCTGATATCATACAGAGCTTTTACACCAAGACTTACATATGAGGTTAGAGCTATGAAAGAAGAAAGCTAGAGTGAGCACTAGTTTGAGATTTTACAATCTTCCAAACATAGACACATGTGCTAGTCCAGTGGCAACAGTCCAGTCTGAACACCATATGCTAAAAGCACGTTCAAGAACCCATGTTCAACACGTTTAACATGCATCACATGCCCAGTGTGTACACAGTATTACTATTCAACCGTTTACGCAATTGATGTAATTCCGAAGCTGTGAAAACCAGATTTGCGCTGATAAGCAAGCCTTCACGGTTGTAAAGTGTTCACAAAAATAACAAACTAACTGGATCTGGCACAGAGAAAACCAGCTTTGCACAGACTGTACTATCAAGTTTTGCATCTTTGCAATCGCGCAATGCTGCTCTTCTCCACTCCACTCCAGAATCTATTGTAATTATGCTAATTGCGGAAACTGACAAAGACTAATGGAAGATTGAAGAGAATGTGTTAAAAGGTCTTTTTTTTATTATTTTTGAAATTAAAATTGTACCAAAACAAGGCCATGGCGTTTTTTTTTTCAGTCATAAGTGTCTTTGAGCGTGGATCTAACTCTATGCACGCATCAAACGTTCCACGCGGAAAATGCAGACACCTTGAGCGCTTTTCTGCTAATTTTCTGTGTGGATTATTCAATAACGCCATACAAGGGTAATTCATAGTTGTTAATCTCCATGCTGATCTTTCTTCTACAACTGTCGGACTTGTTGGGCCCATCTTATTGCCCATTCTTGGAATTTCCATTAAAAAAAAAGTGACAAAAGTTGAGCAGAAAAACTGTCATAAAATTTGCTCTACACAATCCACTTCAAATCGACGGGTTTAAATTTGAAAAAATCTTACTAGTAAAAAAATAAATAAATAAAAAATCTTCTATGTGAAACATTGCAATGAACTACCGAACATTTTCTGGAATTTTTTTTTTGGGAGGGTTCTTTTTTTTTGCTTTGCTTTTATACAATATGCCAAAAATCTAACTCCTTCTGCTGTGCCCTACTAATCATGAACTTGCACCTTTATTCCTATATTATATAATGAATACATTAACAATTGTGGACCACAAATATGATTCAAGAATTATTAAAGTTTAACCAGCTCACAAATATCTTTTGCAATTAGTCTGCATTTCATCACTTGGGATATCAAGCGCATCTTCCATCTTCTGCATCTTTTATGTTTTTGCCTCAGCAGGACTGAGCTCACCTCACGTGGGGCATAAAATGAAAGCTAAATGATGGTAGCACTCATAGACAGAAGATGGCATTAGGCATTTCTGGAGAGACATGGACATGGACCATGTAACAGTCCAACTTTGAGTAGAAACACTCAATTGAATTGCTTGGTCCATTCTAAACCACACAGGACCATAGAGGTCTGTGGAAACGAGACATTAGTTTAGTTTATTAATTTATCAGGACAGCGTAGAAATACATTAAACTTAAAAACCAAAGATGCTTGTACCAGATTATGGCTTAACAGCTAATTTCAATCTGTAGTCCTTTACAAAACAGAACATTATAAACATATTTACAAATGTAAAAGTTTTTTTTAGAAAAGAAGTACAATTAAAACAAAAAAATACACTATCCAAAACAACAACACAAAAGCAACTCTAACCTAACTCTAAACATGTTTACAATTTAAAATGTACAATTATTTCTCTAATAATCATCAAATGATAAACACAAGTGTAACAGTGAGTGTCTCGCCATCAGATGTCTCGTTTAAAATTAGCAACTTAGTTACGTTTAACTTTGTTAAACATTTATCTTTGTTAAACGAGACTAAGATTTAATGAAACACATGTACTGTTATACATTTGAGTTGTTCTACATATAGCAGTGTG